>VXAD01003533.1:9844-161949 GCA_013399195.1 Dicrurus megarhynchus
AAAAAAAAAAAAAATTTCATAGCACTCATAGAAGTCAAGGGGAAAAAACCCATAAAAAATTCAAGGCCTGACTTTGCAACATTTTGGGTCAATGGTGTTCCCATGGAACTATTATTTATACATTTCCATTCCAGACAGCAAAGCCAATGAAACATGTATTACCCTTGCATACAGCTACTGGGAACACTGCATATGAAACCTGTCTCCTCAATCTTAATTTCCCCCAGCGAGTAGCACTGGTAATGGTGAGTGTATTTCTGTCGGAGCCCTGTCTCACTGGTCCTTTGGCCTCCCTTGGGGAGAACAAGTTTACCCCAAGCAGGGAAGCAGAGCTGCAGGCACATCCCACCGCAGGCAGGTGTAGGCTGTGCCCCGTGGCTCTCCCCTGGTTCCCAGGAGCCGCCCTGTCCTGAGGAAGGACTCACAGCACCATCCTGGAAGTCCAGCCCTTTTCTGCCCACGTTAACAGCAACCAGTCAGGGTGTCTGAGGCGTGGTCTGAAACAGGACAAACCTATGGTGATCCATGTCCCCAGGGTCCCCTCCAGCTGCCAAGGATCGGCAGCCACCATCTGAGGCAGAGTGGTGTCCTGTTAAAGGCAGAGTCAATGGGAGACTTCTGTTCCCTGCACACTTTCAACCGAGGCAATGAGCTGATAAGCAAGAGAAAAAAAGTTTTACCATATGATCCATATCTGCAAAGTGGTTCTGAGGTATTTGGGGTGGATGAGGTCCTTGAACCTTCCCCTTCTTTCCTGCAAATCATATGATAGAAATAAAAGTTTTTTATAAAGGCATCTTTGATACAGGAGCAAGTGTTCTGTGAAAGCAGCTGGCACTCCAGGCCCTCCTGTGCTCCCCCTGTCCCCAGGCTGCTGGTGGCACAGACAGAGGCACAGACGGTGCAACACAGCACCCACCAAACCTCCAGAGAGGAAAGCCCCGCTTCCCAAAAGATACCCACAGGAAGCTGCACTGCAAAGGATGGAGGAGGGGAGAAGAGAACATCCCGTGCTCTCCTGGCCCCCACAGGACCCCCCCAGATCCCAGCTGTCTGGTCCGGTTGTGACCGTGATGGTGCCAGAGGGGGCCCTGGTTGCTGCTGGGGGCCAGCACTGCTGGGGCTTCTGTCAGCTCCCAGTGCCCCACGTGCTGCTCTGCCTGGGAAGCGAGCTTTTGGCCACATACATCTTTCGGGGAGGCCCGAAGTGCCAGTGAACAGAGACAGGCAGGCACTGGGGGCCCTGCCTGCCCTGCTGCTCCCCAGGATCCCACCACCGAGGGGAGACAAGTTCACAGGGACGGTGTGGGTTGCCTTCACTTTTATTTTTCTCATCATTGGTTAAGACTGAGAGGGTGCACAACTAACAAAAGCCCTTCCCACATCCAATGTAGGTCCATTACATAAATTCAATTAAACTACAGGGAAGCTTTAATCCTAACTAATTCCAATACAATAGCACCATCTTGCATGAATTGCAAAGGACAATACTTGGTGCCTGTGGGATTGAATAAGCAGCAAAGAGGTCCAGGAAAGGGATTTTAAAGAGCTGGATAATAATTTTGAGGCCCTGGACAATGGATTTGTCTAATCTTCCTTTCTTGGGGGCCAAAGGAGCCACCTGACCAAGTTCCCACCCATCAGTCAGCAGGGCTCAGACTGGGGGGAAGGGGGAGAAGCCTGGGGGGGGGCACTGTCTCCCCTGCAGCACCCACATATGTTTTTGGGCATTTCAGTCCAGCAGTGAGCCACTCCTGAGCTGCTCAGCTGCCTGCAGGTACAGATGGTGGTATCTGTGAAGTGGTCTCTCCTGCTCTGACCCTCTTCTGCTGGTTTGTGGCTCCACACTCAGGGACCAGGGGTCCTGGGACACAGTGGACGAGCCAGGCCAGGGGCTGGGCAAAGCCTCGGGAACACTGTGTT
This sequence comes from Dicrurus megarhynchus, assembly GCA_013399195.1. Classification (NCBI taxonomy): domain Eukaryota; kingdom Metazoa; phylum Chordata; class Aves; order Passeriformes; family Dicruridae; genus Dicrurus; species Dicrurus megarhynchus. The sequence continues at coordinate 11,768 of VXAD01003533.1, forward strand.
GACCTCATGACAGGGATCCTTGCAGCCTGCCCAGTCACAGCCCTGAGAGAGACCCCAAGGGACAGTTCCCAGATCTCATGGCAGAGGGAACACCCCTGCAGCATGGGTGGGCAATAAGGAACAACATGCTTTGCCAAGAGCCCTTTATCTGGTAAAGGAAGCAAATCTTTTCTTAGCAAAATATATTTCTGAGCAAACACAAACTGAGGAGAAAAAAAAAAGCAGAAAACTCCATTCCATTTTGAAGGCCAAGATTACTGTTTCTCCAAAAGAAAACTGACATTTCCATCATGACATCCAACAGTTGTTTGGGAAAGAGCCAAGCAAGGAGCACAAGAGAGGCAGAGCGAGACGTGGTTGGCAGTCCCAGTTCCTCTCTGAAGGCCAGATGCCAGCGGCCCTGCCTGGGATGGATGGGCTGGGCAGCCTCGACTCACCTTGGCAGGCTCCCTCAGCTGCCCCTCTGGCATGGCCACCCCATTCATCCTGGCTATCCTCTGCAGCGTGGCCAGCGCAGCCGCCGCGTTTCCCGTGGACATGTTGTACCGCGCCGACTCCGGGATGAACTGAAAGCAGAGCAGCGAGCCTTTCTGCACCTCTCTTGTCCTGCTCACAGCTTCCCATCATGCCCAGGAGCCTGCTCAGCTCAGCACAGGGCACCCCATGAGCTGGAGCAGCCTTTTGCCTGTCCTTCTCCCCAGCCATGCCCTGGGGGGCTCACCCTGCCCAACAAACCCATTTGTTGGTCAAGCACTTATGAAAGGTGAAAGCTAAAGACACAGGTTTAACAAAAACAATCCTGAATTAATTGACATTGTAAAATGAGATGAGGCACATATTACTTGCTCAAGCAAAAGTCTTGGAAGACACAACAAGGCCATTTTAATAAAAAGGAAGTCATGGTTGAAATGTAGGAACTAACTCATGACTATCATTTGGTGCTCTTTCCAAAATAAAATACTTTTTTATTAAATGGTGGCTCTATTAAGTTATAAAAAATTACATCTGCTTCATTCAAATATGAATTAAAGACTCCTTTTTAAAGGTATGTATACTAACTCTGCCTTTTGGGTTTTTTTTTCCTGGACTACAAACTTTTGCTATCCAATTTTTCTGGCAAAAATAATCAGAGAAACTAGACATCCAAGTTATACAAGTGTACACTTACAGCAACCTTATATTTGCCTGCCGAGCAGCACCCCAGATGGACTTGTGCATTCACTCAGCTGCAGAAAGGGCTTTTACATCTGCATGGCCTCCACCAGCCACAGCTCAGCACTGCAGTGCCCGTGAGCACTGTAAGCAGGGATTTTCCACATCACCCTCCACGAATCAGGTGGTTCTCATGTCCAAGGCTGACTTTTCTGAAGCAGAAGGAAACCTGGGCAGGCTGTGGTTAACCCTGACACTCATTTTCTCTCTGAATACTCTACTGAGGCTGCTTTCCTCAGCCCTAGAAAATGTAAAGACTTAAGAGCATGTGCTGTGCCCAACATAAAAGCGAAGGTATTACTTGCGGTTTTTTGCTTACCCTGCCTTGCCTAACTTCCTCTCAGTGCCTGGCCCATCACCACAATCCCTGGGTACTGCTGGCAGCCTGAACAATGGAACCTGGGCTGCTGGAGGGCTACAGCAGACCAGTAAAGCCAGGCCATCACCAGCAAGGTAACATCTCCCCAGCAGCTGGTCTGCAGCCCCACCAGGACTTCAGGACCTTACCAAGCCACTGGTGAGAGAACTGAAGTGGAGAAAGGAGGACACAAGAAGAGCCCCAGGCTTGCAGGGAGTGGAGGGTGATGCCTCTTGGTGCCTGGGGAGACATCAGGGCAGGGGCAGTACAGCAGGGAGTGGGGAGGGGAGATCTTCCTACCTTGAACACCAGGATGAGAAGGATGCCAGGGATGGAGGCAATTCTGATCAACCACCGCCAGCCGATGGTTGGGTTCACCACTGATGCCAGGCCAATGATTAACAAGGATCCTGCCAACCAAAACACCTTTCCAAGGGAAAGAAAGGGCTTAGAACATGAACTCATGGCAATGGCTTATTTTCTTCCCTTCTGGTCTGGTTCTGTGGATAGATGGGGAACTGTGCTAGGGAATGCTGAGGTTCAACTGAGCCATCCCGCGGCTGTCTGAGAAGCTGGGCTTGGGTGGAAGGGAAGAGGGAAAGATAAGGGTTTAGGGAGGGACAGTGAAGGTAGTCTTAATTAGCTCCAGGTAAAAACCAATCATTTGCTGTGGCTACCATTGTACTTAAAGCCACTGCTTTTGTCCTCCCAGTCACTTCTCTGCTAGTGCTCATGCCCACGACTTTTCCTCTTGTCTAGGTCTCTTCAGGGAAATAGCAGATTTACAGGCTCAGAAGGCAAAACCAGGCCAGATTTCCACTGCTGAAAGTTGGTGGCTCTCCAGTAGACTCAATGCCAAGCTGTACCAACAGAGAATCTGGCCTCTGATCTGCAAGTACATTCCTTCCTGAGGTTCACTTGCTGCCTTTAGGAGACACATGCCTTTCCAGGGGATCACCCAAGGGAGCTCAGCCAACACAAATCACAAAAGCTGCAGCAAGTTCATGAGTAGCCTGTGGGCAGAAATAACAAATTTCTGGGGAAAAATACAAGACTGTTCTTCAATAAATCTTTGTGTTCCTGATGACACTTTGGTAATGATGCCCTGGGATCAAGGAGGCTGCAGTGAAAAGCAAATTATCCCTGCCACCAAATTATCTCTCTCCACCAGGACTTTGGTTCAGCAGTGGGATGAATTGGTGCACTCAAGAGGGGTCACCACTGATCATCTGCACATGCAGCAACTGCCCACTGCAGAAGTCTGCAGTAAGCAATGACCCAGCAAGTGGGCACTTGCTAACCCTAACCCTCTCAGCATGCCCCAGGCCAAATTTGGGACTATCTGTGTTAGCCCTGTCCTGTGCAAAGCCCCTGCAGAACCTGAGCAGAGAGAGGAGCAGATTAGGACCTCACCTGGGAGTCACTGCATAAACCACATTTTATCTCTGGGGGTCCAAAGAAAGGGGGGGATACACCTCAGCTTGGAGTGAGTTGGAAATGCCACTAGCTCCAGTGCCTGCCAGTCCATCAGCACTGGCCCCGTTAGACCAGGCAGCCCCATTATCAATAGGACAACCAAGAGGCTGGGTGCCAGCCATCCCTCAAAGTCCCTATACAATGTTTGCAGCATCAAATTATCTGAGAAGATACTGCCTCTCTCCTGTGTATGTCTTTAATAACACAGATACCACACTCTGAGGAGCAGGAGGCAGCAGACACTCACTCAGACCCAGACAAGTGTGATTAGTCTGGGAGAAGTGCTGATGTGCTGGAGGCCTGGCTTCCAAACTGCAGTGGGACAAATCTCCCGGGACTCGGAGCTGGAAGAAACAGTGATGTGTTCACTTTTACCTGAGACAAGGGCAACATGTATCCCCGGTATTTGGTGGGCAAAAATTCCGTTTTTATGATAAGTCTAAGAAAAAAGGAGGAAAAATGCAGAAATACAGCTGCAATGAGAATTTCCATACAAATCAAGTAACAGTTCAGCTCAACTCACAGCATGAACACCATCCCTCTTCCACCCTGAGCACTCAGAGACAAGGAATCCCTGTCCAATATGCTTCCCACTCAGGCACCAAATTACATGCAAGGGAAACACAAGGCACGAATCCTTTCCAGCTCATGGCTGTGGGATTCAAACAGGTAAACACTGCAGTCTGTACATCAGGAAACCTATGGGAAGGGCCTGTGGGGTGACTGAGGTGTCAGCACAGGTATAGAAATGTTCATAGAAATGAACATTTTAGTAAAAGGGTTTTTTTCCATTAAATAAAGAAAACACTCTGCTCCATTTTTTAAATTCTTGGAGTGCCCTTGGGGCAGGGGGCTCCTGGCACTGGCATCTCTCAAGCTCCCAGGTGTAAATTGTGCTTCCTTGGCTGGACAGAGAGAGAGGTGGGAAGAGACCCACACTGGCTCCCTCTGTCTCAGCCAGTGAAGTGCTTTATAAAATGTTCAATTTCCCTCCATCATTAGCAGCCTCCATGGCCAGGGAATGGGGACCCTCCTGTGAGGGAGGCAGTGCAAGGAGCTCAGCACTTGTGTGACCCAGGCACAGGTGCCTTCTCCTCCCAACAGCACCTCTCCCCCTCATGTTCTTTCCTTTCCTTCAGCAAAGGGCTTTTGGGTCAATGTGACCAGTCTGGGGCTTTCCTTTGTGGGCAGCAACCAGGCTTTGAGGAACCATGGAAGACACTGAAATGTTTCATTTGTTTCCATAAGAGAGTCAACAAAAAAAAAATTATTTTTCCAGGCCCCTACTGAAGTGGTTGTTAATATTATTAATTTCTCCTCTCCACATCCCCCTTTCTGCCCCAAGACAAAAGTTTCATTTCAGTGGGAACGTTCTACATCATTCAAAAAGAATTTTCTACTTAAGCAGAATTGTTGTGACTTTTTAAGGAGGAAGCAACCTTTACTCATCTATTACCTGTCTAATTGTTTTTATATGTGCTTAATAATCCCTCTGTCACCAATTTAATGTAAACCAGCTGCCCCCTCTATTCCAGGCCTCAGGAGACCTTGGAAACTGCAAATTAGGTCAATTGGCCGGGATTTAGTGAAATTGCAGAACGGCTTTTTGTTTCAGGGCGATGTGGGAATCTGGTCCCCTTCCCCCTTCCATCCCCTCCCTTACCTTCCCTGGGAAGGCGGCTGGCACAGCCTTACCCTTGTGCGTGGCCTGACACGCCACCCCCTACCATGGCCCGCAGGAACACAAACCAGATGTAGGATGGGGCAAACGAGGTCAGCAGGGAGAAATAGGCTGCCCAGAGGAAGGAGAGCAGCAGGATCTGCAAGAGGGCAAGAATTAGGGTCATTAAAGCACAGGCTGAGCCAGGTGCACGGCTCCCGTGGAGCACAGGGAAAGGACACGCAGCCCCCCGCAGTTGCTCACCTTCCAGCGGCCGTACCTGTCGGCCAGGAGCCCGAGCACTATGCTGAACACCATGTAGCCAAAAAACACCATCTGAGGGGAATTGAAACACAGCTGTGGAGGGCCCACTCCCAGCTGCACCAGGAGTGGTGCCCTGCTCCTTTAGCTGAGGGTGAGCTGTGTGCTTGCAGGGCAGCAGGAGGAGCTGCAGTGCCCAGAACCACAAGTGAGTGGCTTTCAGGGGATGGCTTCCTTCGTGTAGGCATTTACTGCTGCATCCCTCAAAGCTGGGGGTGGATGGCAAGGATTTCAAATAAGTATGTGGAAGTGGGGACTTGCTTTGGCATTAAAGCTCTGGGCATGGCTGCTCTCATCAGCTTGGTTTCTGGTTGTCTACAGTGGTGGTACTGTTCTTATCCCTGTAAGGAGGCCCTAGGAGTTTGTTTGGTTCGCTGGGAAATGTGCTTTCCAAAACCCCATGGTGGTGCCCATGACTATGATCACATGCTGGATGACCTCTTTGGGGGGAACAGGAGTCACTCACTGTTGTCACTAAAGCCACCTGCCAGTCTTGAAGCTGCCACTCGCATCGGATGAGAGGGGCCACAACAGCTATCAGCATGATCTCCATGGCTTCAGCCACCTTTGGGAACAAGTGTGTGCATTAGCAAGAAAGGAAACCACAACAAATCCCACAAGGCCTGCAGCCATGGCAGTGCCACCATGTCAAACCAGTCCTGTGAAGCCTTGGTGCCTCCACAGTGGTCTGAGCCATGTGCCTGATCTGGAAGATCTTGGTTACAGGGAGAGGAGGAGAGAAAGGTGCACCTAGAAAGTAGGTATAGGTACACTGTATATCTAGCAAGTCTGGAAAGAGTCATCCTCGGCAGAGAAGACTCTTACCCTGCTGTCTTAGTAGATCTTCACCCATCTATGGAAACCAAGCTGCTTGGTTTGGTACCTGGCTGTGAATTCAGGCATCTAACATGAACTCTTAAAACTGTTTTTGGTTAAAAACATCATTGCTCCATTGGCTGTTTGCCCCAGCAGCTGGCTTCAGTTAGGAATGAGCTGATGGTTTACACACAGCGTCAGACTTTTTCACCTCAGCTGCAGCGATCCTCATGGATAGACCCTTGTCACATCTTTACCCCAGCCTGGCTGCAGGCTTTTGCCCAAGTTCCCAAAATAGATACACAATTAACCCAAGGCCATGAAAGTTAGGAAATTTTTCAGGTAGTTGGGTAAGAAGACGTGAGGCCTTCTGAGCCAAATTGCACAGGGTTTGGGTGTCACGGGGATGGCATGAAAAATGCCATTGTGAGGCTGAACCTAACCCTCAGGCACTACGGAAGATGTGTCCTGGCAGTGCTCCAGGGCAGGGGCCAAGCCATGATGCTCTGGGCCAACCTGCTCAGCTTTGCCCAGAAATAGGTCTGGTATCAATGGGGCCAAAATCTGCTTTCTCCAGTGATGACAGTAGCAGAAATCCTGCTTGAGAAGGTATGTGTGGAAAAAAATGGGCTGGCTGCAATATGTGCTTATGGTTGTTATTGCACAGGAATGAGGAAAATGAGAGGAAAGCTTTTTCCAGGCCAGTGCAGATGGCTGCAGTTACCTACCCCAGTGCTGCCCATGATGAGGAAAAGCATGATGTGGAACCTCCCAAACCCAATGGTTTCCACAGCTTCTTCCACTGTAAATGTCTTTTGCCCTGACCATGAAAAGAAAATTAAGACACAGAAATTGTCAGCAGGCAAATTGTACCTCTTCTTCATGAAAAGTCAACACTTTTCATACTACTGTGGGACTGCACCAGGAAAAAGGCTGGAAACATCTACCAGTTGTGTGTCCACTGACCAGCCCCTGTATGTCCTGGTGGCCAGGAACAACAGGGGATTGCTGAAGCAGCAGCCAGTGGGACTGGAGGAAGGACAGCCTTATACACTTTAAATTGCTTTGCAAACAGAATAACATTTTAAAAATTATCCCAACTAAACAAATCTTCAAATTACCAACATAAAAAAATGTTTACACAAAGCAGAGGCCTGAGAAAAGCCAGGCCAGCCAGCTCTTCCCACTGCAATAGGCAGGAGTCACCAGCCTGGTAGGTGTGAGGGGAAGGGAGCATAGGATGCTGATGTTGTGGCTCCATGTACCGAGGTTTTAAGTAGCTGGAGTGGCACAACTGAGGACCCTCCCTCTACCCCAGCTAAACAAGGACCCAAATTTCTATTCTTGCCAATATAAACTCACCTTTTGGTGGTTCTTTTCTCTCTGTGTGGATTTCTTCCAAGCCAATAACATTTTCTGCCTCTTTTGGTGCAGTAGCCATCTCAGCTCCTGCTGGGATCCACCGTCACTGTGGGCAAGGCTAGGATTTACCTGTGAAACCTCGCGACAGTCACAAAGTCACCTGAGCAAGAAAATAGCAAGGCAGCTCCTCGTGCTGGAGTGGAAACATTCAGATACAGCCAAACATGAGTTTGTTTCATGCAGCTACTGGAAGATGTCCCTTTCCATTGGGGTTTTGGTGAAAAAAACCAACGTCACGGGATAAGTTAGTTGAACAGAGATCAGTCATCACATCGCACTGGCTGTTTTTATGGAAAGTCCAGGGACTGCCTTAGGGAAGGCTGGAGATGTGCTAACACAAGAGAGTATGTGACAACTTCCCCAGCGCAGAGGTCAGTGAAATGCAGTGCCAGTCTAAAAGATGCTGCATCTCCAGGAGCCAAGACATGATACAACCAGTAGTGGTTACCCCTGCTGGAGGCTCCCAGTGGGAGCTGGGTTTGAGTGGGCAGTAGAGGTGCCGCACTCTGCAGTTGCTCAGCCTGGTGGGAGCCCCCACTGAGGCAGAGCCAGGTGACCCAGCCAGCTCCCTAACCCCAGGGTCTTGGGGATGGCAGGGGTAGCACTGAGCTCCTCACCCAAGCAGCACACAGCTTCCAGCCCCTCTGCCTCATCCCCTGCCATACTAATCCCCATCTTTTCAGGGTCTCCATAACACAGCCATGTGTTCTGGATTGCAACTGGAAGCTGGATTCCTCTGCCAGTGTTTCTGGCTCTCCACTAGATCATTTGGCCTCATCATTCTTGCCTTTCCTCATCAGAAAAACTCATTTTAATCCCAGGGCAGGGATTAAGCACACTGATAGCTGTAACCCATAAGCTTTCCTGCTGAGTGCATGCTCAGGCACTGCAAAGGCGGGGCTCAACACATCTTCACTTTGCTGACATCCTCTCCTTTGATTAGCTCCCTTCAGCAGTGCTGGGCTTGGCCCAGGCTGCGTTCACAGCCAGCCAGCAGAGACCGAGGAGGCTGCAGAAGGGCAAGAGCTGGAGGGAATTAATGGCCAAGAGCATCTAGTGAAAGATACGAACTTCCATTTGAGCTAGAGGGCAGCGTGAACACAGAAAGCAGGGAATTACAGTACTCCAGGATGGACACCTTGATACTATACTGAGGTACAGTTAGAAGGAGGTCACTAAGGGCTAATGGCAGATTAGTCGGTCGGGTCACATACCCTGACCTTCCTGTCACAGATCATTACAGTCCAGCACCCAAGAAGATGCAAAGGATATTGGTTACACCTGTCTCTCAGCAATGTCCTCGGAGGCAGCAATAGCTGCCAGCAGCACGCAGTGCCACCCACTGATCACGATGGCCAACAGCTAGGGACCATTTCCAAGTGGAACCGGCTCAACAGAAACCAAACAAGGTGCTTGGAAGAGCCCACAGGAAGAGGTAAAGATTTACTGTGTGTCTGAATCGCCAAAGGCTTTGCAATAACAAAATCTGGGCACCTGTTTTCTCCTTTTCTGCTCCTTTATGACTAGGGACCTGTAAACACATTCTGCCCTAAGCTGCCACATCACACCTCTGTCTGGTTAAACAGACACTCTCCTCCAAAAAGTCCGTGGCAGGCACAGCCCGGGGTGCTGGCAGGACAAGCATCAAGCCCTGAGCCTTTGTCCACCCATCCTGATGCTAGGATACTCTGCTGCTGCTTGCTGAAGGGTGTTGGAGCATTTCACTGGTACTTACCCACTCTGGGCTATGTGCCCTCCTTCTGGGAAGTGCCACAACTCTTCCACAAAATGGGAGGGAACCCCGATCCCTGGTGCTGCTGTGCAGAACTCCCAGCAAGGGTCAGGTGGTCAAGCAGAAGGCTGCAGTGCCACCTCCAACACCCACAGTAGCCACACACCCTCAGAAGTATCAGGATGGTGGATAGTACCTAATGTGAGAACCACACTAATCTCAAATAGGAGCAGATGAGCAGGTGGGATACACTCTCTAGCATCTCAAAAAACACCAGAAATCTGTGCAGGCGCAGTAAACCTCGCAACAGTTCCTACCAAACCTGTGTTTGCTCATCCCAAACCTTTGCAGCCCTGTTTTCCTTGATGGAGCAGCTAGTGTCTATCTTCAGGGAGTCACAAATTTCCCTCTATTTGTAAATCCAACTAAACGCCAATTACATGAGCCAAAAGAACAGCAGTGACAAAGCTGCTCCTGGCAGGGAAAATAACAATCGTCCAGCTGATGGGAACAACCAAGAATACAGTGAGACTGCTGCTGAGGCCCATCAGAATGATGTTGTGACCCCCACTGGAGGGCTGTGAGGCACAAAGGGCACACACCATGCAGTGCTGCCTGTGACACCACCTGGGAACTTTGTCAGTAAGGTCAGAGACCTTCTGTGGCTGAGAATTTTCCCCACAGGTGGGAGTGGGGGTATCTAATCATACAAATGATCAGATGCCTCCAATACTAAGCAAGATTTTACTAAATATTTATTTCTTCATTTAGTGAAAGTTTCTTACCTCTGTGGTGTCTCAGGCTCGGAGGAGAAGACCTTTCCTCTTTTCTGACTGTTTCTCCTCTGCTATTTACTTTTTTACCGTGTTGGCAGTGCTGTGGGTTTGGGATCCAGCTCCCAGGAGTCAGGTTTCCTCCTTGCTGGGCACAGGCAGGTCCCTCTCCGCCCACCTCCACCACCCAGAGGTAGGTGCTGCAGGCAGGGTGCCCAAGTGCTGACCTGTGCTTGTCTCATGGCATCTGCAGGTCCTTCACAGGAACTGCCACCACAGGTGTTGGTGCTTGCCCATCCCTTCTTGTGAGGATGACCCCAAGCAGATGGAAGGAGGGTGCTGGGACACATCATTATTGAAGCACCAGATTTTATCTGATGGGTTTCAGAGGTAGGTCCTGCAGCAGTCAGTGCCCACCTTTGCCATCCCCTGCTTGTGCACTGCAGCCACCAGCCCTTCTTAGGCTAGATGAAGCCAACTCAGGCACCAGCACCATGAGAAAAATAAGGTCTGCTTCATCCTTCTAAATTTCTTGATGAGGTAGCAAAATGCAGGGAGTGTTCATGGCTTAAACTGCCACAGTGATCCCAGCCTTGTTGTGCAGCAAATCTCAGTGCTGTGATAGGTGTGGGCTCGTGACTAGGAATGTATGTGCTGACCTTTACTACTCCATGTTGCTATTGGTCTCACAAGGGTTTCCAAAATCCTTCTGTTTGAATACATACACTGAGCTGGCACCAATGGTGCAATAGTTTTATCAAAGTGTGTGACTCCCACGCTGAATCTTATGCTTCCAAGCATCTGGAATATATTTGCTACCAGCCAACATATGCTATCTCACAGCTTTATTTTATATCTTCTTCTTAATAATATCTAATATTCAGCTGTTATTGGCATCTGATGAATGAGATGCACGATCCAGGCTGCCAGATCCATACCATTATGTTTTCATTGCAAAAATTCAGATGGCGTGTGTGCAATCACAGGAGGGTGCAGATGTTTCAGCATTCCAGCTCCCCAGCACAGATGGGAAAAAAATGACCGAAATTCCAGTGAAATTCTAATCCACAAAGATGAGCTTTCAGGCCCAGCCGTTTGGGATTGCACAAAGGGATACTATGTCTATTACATTTTCTCAACCACCTTGTGGTATTTTAATTATTTGCCATGGAAAGGCAAAGGCTGGTCAGAGTGAAGTACAAACGGAATGAAAGGGATGAAAGGTCCAGGAGAAACAAAAGAGTGGGAGTGAGAAGAAAGGTCTCCATGCTGGCTGAGGACATGATGGAGAGCCATTGTATGGATAAACACTGAGGAAAGTGCTGTTTGCTGCAAGAGCCAGGTGCTGGACTCCAAGAAACTGTTGACTCCTGGAGTTTCTGAAAGCTCAGCCCAAAAGCCTGTTCATTATCACCAGTCCAGAGGACCTAAGAAACTCAATACCTGGCTTTCTTCATCTTCCACATCACAAAGTTGTCCTGGTGGGAGGGTATAGACACACAAAGCAATGGCTCTCACAAGAAGGAATAAAAAACCTCAGGAGAGAATATCTGTGAGTGAGTAAAACCAGTTTGCCTTTCCCTTCTTACATGGTCATTCACTGAGTTTTGTTTAGTGTTTGTTCCCTACAAAATGACTAAACCCATGCCACCAGTTCTCAGAAACAAATTCCTCCCAGCAATAGGATGAGCTTTGGATCCAGAAGCACCCATTCCCCGCCAGGCACAGATCCTGAGTCTGCTGCAGAGGGGCATGCTGAGGTCCTGGCTTGGGTCAGGTAATGACAAGTCACACCTCTTCCAGCACTGGGTAACGTTCAGATGAAAACACTGGGCTGTTATACCAGGAAGGCCTGTTAGCCTGTAACAGTGGACTCTGCTGGACCTGACCACACCTGATGGCCACATTCACAGAACCAACTGAAAACATGCAGCTGTGCAGGGCAACAGCCAGTCACTGCTCTGCTCCAAAATCCTTCTCATCTTCTACAGGAAAACATCTTAAAAACAAAGCATTCTCTGGAACATTTCTGGCTTTTTAAAGAATTCTTAAAAACAACCCAGAGGAAGCCCAGGGCTCTCTTCAAAGTGCATCAGTGCAACTCTGCCTCTCAGCAATCTGAATGCTTCCTGAATATTAGTGGGCTTGGTCCTCTTGTGGAGTGGGGAAGTACCATTCCCATATCACCAGGCTCTGCTGTGTTGTTTGGTTGCACACAGAAAGAGAAAGAACTGAATACAGAATTAAGCCCAATGCTTGAGTTGCTGTTCAGTACCGTAAACAACAGACCATCTTGTCACCTGAGGTATTCACAGGATAACTTGTTTTTCTCGCCTAAAGTATAAACCTTAGACAAAGAGCCAAACACCAAGAAGCTCTGAAAGGAACGGATATTCTGTTTCTGGTAATCATCTTCTCAGTTACATTGCAATCACATGGAAGGATGCAATAAAGATAAAATATGTGTTTGTGCAGAAAATTCACCCACTGCTTCATAAAGCGAATTGTTTTCTTTGCGTTTGCTTATGCATCAAACTAGTTTGGCCTTTCTTGCTGCAAGACAGCTTTACTCCTGAGTAGGAGTAGACAAAACAGGCTGGAAGGAAGAAAAACACAAGGAAAGGGGATGTGCATGTGCTGAGCAACTGTGACACCATCTGCAGTCACATCTGTGTGGTTTTTGCCTGTACCATAGGTTACCTGTGCCCAAAGAACTGGTGACCTGGGACCATGCATGGGTCACGGACACACTCCTGGGTCCAGCTCTTCTCAGCTCCAGCTGCTACTCCAAACCCAAGCTGTTGAAAAAGCCTCACGGTAATTGCTGCCCAACTTCAGTATGGCTTCTTGAGACCACAAGGGAAAAACTGGGACAACTGCTTGGCTTGGGGCTGTATTTTCTCCCCTGCCAGTGTAGCTGGAGGTGACTCTCAAGCCTGGCTACTGCAGAAACACAACCTGTAATGACTATCACACTGTGTGTCCTGCTGGGAACGCTCCCAGGTGGGTTTTTTGGTGGAGCTGGCTACCAAGGGAGTGAGGTATGAAAATAAGGGCTTGTTCAGTCACGCCCCTTGGAAGGCAGCACTGTCCACTCCAAATCCCTTGGTGTGCTCTGTTTTCTTTACATACTTCAAGGTTAAAAAAACACAGCCTGTTATGATTAACACTATTCCGTTTGAAAGATTAGTAATTCATGAATATTTCAGCAGATCGCAGTACATCAGTACTTCAAATTCATGCCAATTGTTTTGATTCCACTCTTCTTTCTGTTCAATAGGTATTAGCATTTCTACACAATCTGCTTTAACAACCCTTCTTGAAAAATACAGCACAAGGGGAGTCATCTCGAGTCTTCAGTGAGAAACAAGTCAATAGAGATAAATAAAATGGCTGCCAATGTGGAAACTTTTGTTTACACAGCTCAAAACTAACACTGTTGTTAAGTGATGATGTGTATACATTTCTACAATCCAGTGCTGTCAAGCCCTGGAGCAAATCAGATAAAAAGGGGGTTATTCTAGTAAAGCATGTAGAAAATTGCAAGCCTGCAATACGATCTGTCTTTGAGCCGGTTTGCATTGTGTGCTAAATGAAGGGCTGCAATCTTATAAGGGAATTAATCATGTCACATGATCAACAACAGACAAAACATATTTTCCTTGGAAAGAAATATACCACAATGACAAGGCAGCAAATGGAGCAAAACGCATGTGAGTCGATTGTTAATAACCGGTTTAATTCCAAAGCCGCATCTCCTCTTTTCAACCAAGCAGTAGGCAGCTGACCCCATCGAATGCTGACCACCAGGGACATGGCAAAGACATCAGTGAAGACAAAGCCAAGGGTCCAGCTGACAGAGGTCAGCTCTCAGCTGATACAGCAGTGTGGAATGTAGCTAGGACATTTTCAGCTGCAGCTGCTCTTCTTTCAGGAGCCACGTCCCATTCTCTTTCATCCCATGTACCCTACTCTTTGGGTGAGCCACCACAAGGAAACAGAGCCTGGTCTGAGGAGGGAAGCAGTGATGCACTGGCTTCACTCCTCCGCGGTGCCGTTGATGATGTGCTTGAAGGAGAACGGAGAAAATTTGTACCCGGCTCCCACGTAGAACTTGTTCTGAAATTCCACCCTAGGGAGGAGCAGAGGGAGGCATCAGTGCTGCCTGTAGGCAGGACCTGTGGCCAGCCAAGAGGCTGAAACATGGCACCCATGGGAAAAGGGAGGCCACAAGATGGTGGACTCTGGGCTCAGAACATAGGCTCTTCATGGGGCCAGCAGTGAGACACAGGCAGCCCAGGGAGCAACCTGGCACACATCAGCTCTGACTTTCTATCAAGCCAGACTGGAAATGCTCATCACGAGGCCAATCAGCAGAACCTTGCCTGGTGACCTGCTTCTAGCAGCTCTGAGAGCTGGGGTAACCACCTGCTGGATGCACACTGGTGGGTGACAAACCCCTCCTCCTCCCTGCACAATAACAAGCACCTGCACCATGGTTTGCCTTGGCAGTGTTTATGGTTTGTGGTGGGACATTACGTGGTGAAAAAAGACCACAGCTTGGGGCTCGGGTAGGGTGCTGAGTTACGGTGGCAGTGGAGGGTGTTTTGTCACCTTGGTCTTGCTCACGTGCTGATGGTGTGTCTGCACTGCTGTCCTTGCCTGGACTGATGACCAGTTAAGGCAGACATGGGCTACCTTGGAACGGGTTTGCCACAAAGCCTAAGCAGCCTGAAGCTCAAGTTGGGCTGACGACACAAGCACTGACCCAGGTTTTCCTCAGGTTTGCACCCCCAGCTGAACTCTTGCTGCCCTAGGCAGCTGTCTTGTTACATCCCTGGGTGGGATACACAGCCAGTGAAGTGGTTGTGCTGCCTTTGGGCCTTGTCATGCAGGTCAGAGTGGCCTCAGTGGCTCTGCACATTTACCAGGGCAGAACTGCAGGTTGCCAATTGCCCTCACCTGCTCACAACCACCACAGGTGCAGGAGGACAAGGTGGTTGCTCCAGGGAGCAGGTCAGAGCAGGGATCTCTGAGCTCCCTTTGGAAGAGTCCCCCTCACTTCATTTGCCAAAGGCAGCTAATGTTCCAATGCACTGGCACAGCATGTCTAACACTGGCTGATGTGCCCACCTGTTTCCACAGCCTGTTTCCTCCCAAAAACTGCTCTGGGAAAAGCTCCAGAGGACCGCCCCACCTACCAGTGCAGACGCAAGGCGTGCAGGAAGGCTGAGAGCCCCTCCATGACCAGCAGGATGGCTACTGTCAGCACTGCAAATGCTGCGAAGATGATGAAGATGGCGATGAGACCTGCCCAGCCGCTGCTGCTGAGCCCGCTGTGCATCACCATGGTCCAAAGGACCTCTGACAGCTCTGCAGAAGGAAATAAAAGGAAAACAGTGCTGAGCAGCAGCTATGGACTAGGGACAGACACAGCATGCAGTCTGCCAGCTCACCCATTTTTCCCAGTTTGTAAGGCAGAAAAGGACTATGGTGGTTCTCCAGGCAGAATACATAGGACCGCCCCTAGCTAAGCTTTTTAGATTTGATTTTATTTTATTTTATTTTATTTTATTTTATTTTATTTTAGTATCTGTCCTCCATGTAAAGCTAATGTGTATCAGCTTCCACTCAACTCCTACTAAGCTCATTTCTGTGCCAAGAAGTACGGCTCAGCCCTGTCAATCCATGGCACACCACACCACAGCCCCTCCCCTGCCCCCTCTCCCCCTCCTTTTCTGCTTTCCTTTTTTTTGTGTGCTCAGTTCTTTAGGGCAGGTGCAACTCCTAGCCACAGGCATTACAGCAATATTAATAAAAAACATTTCAGAAAAATTAGAGACATTCAGAATCTAAGTTCCAGCCTGAGGCAATTTCTAGTATTTGAGCATCTGTTTTTATCACAAATCAAGACAAAAGACATTGAAATGCTGTGCATTTCTCATGGAATCTGATGTTCCACTGAATGTTTCTGGGAAAAAACCCAGCGAAAATGACAAACTCCAGAAGCTCTTGAGCCAGACCTTTTCTTTCTTGTTTGCTGAACAAAATAAAAATAACTGTTTCAAGTAATTTCGGCATTCATCCGCATACCCTAAGGCTACAGCAAGTGCCTCTTGGCAAAAGCAGCTTTGGCTCCTGTACTGCCTTTACCTCCATGGACTGGACTACACAAGTGGGCTGCACCTCCCACCGTGCCACACACACCATGAGGACTGTTCCAGAGGGGTGGCTACAGAGCAGCACAGGAAAGGGGCCCCAGCCAGTGAATGCAGTCAGAGCTGCCAGGGATCACCTCTGAAAAATGAGATGCCCACCATGAAACACTTGGAGTGATCTAACCTGAAGCAAAACATCCTGATGCACAAGTGTCCACAAATAGAAACTTGGATTTCATGAAGAAATTTGCAGGAATAGTCAAACGCCAGCAGAAGCCATGAACAGCATGGTGAGGAGACTAAAGGTGGACAATCACTCACGTGCATGGGCCAAGCTCAGTGCCCAGAGCCGCAGGTAGGAGGCTGTGTTGGAGATGCAGCCAAGGCAGTATTCGATGGTGTGGATAGCTTGGTGGACAAATATGTCTCCAAAATTGAACTGAAACAACGTAAAACCGAATACGTTTTATTAGTTCTCACCTCAGGGCTTCCTGGTTAACAGAGCAACACTGCACCATAGGCTCTTCATACTCTTTTTCCTTGCTATGTCCTGAGCAACGCAAAGGTATTTCCCAGGAAAAGAGAAAAGTGCTCTGAAAAGTGTCAGTTCTGTATGATCTTCCCATACATTCTCTCTGGAGAAATACAATTCCAGTGAAAACCAAATGTTTGGGGAACAGCTCATTTTCCACTCATGCAATTTCAAATCCTTAAATGTCAAGCCAGTTGCTGCCAATCTCTGTGATTTCTTAGAGAGACAGAAATTCTTATGTAAAAAAAAGGGCTTTCAGGCTATCTGCCTATGGGCATACACATTTTGGGAGATATCACTGAATAAGTGTATCTCATAATAATGAATAAGCAAATCTGTGAAGACTCCCTGTGGCTGTGAACAGCCAGCCATATCCACACTCAATATTGTTGATACTCCCAACTGCTACAAATATTTTTGTCACTTTTCCCTCTGTTGCTTCATACTGTAGAAGCTCTTGACAATATCTGCCAAAGGAAGGATTGTCTCCCTAGTCAACACTTCTGGCTGCCAACTTTTAAATGCTCCTTTGCAATTTTTGAGGAAGGAAAACTCAGCGACTCTTGGAAGAGGGTTGACCTTCTCTGGGTGCCAGGTGGAAGTGGAACAACTGTCCCCGAGGAAACAAAAGCTTGGAGTTTGTAAAAGCTTGAGGTTTACAAGAATGCCTGCCACCACCAGGCAAAACCAAAGTAAAAATTTAGAGGAATTGATTCACTGAAAGTTCAAACCCTATTCTGTCTGGAAACACAAACTGTTGCTATAGTGTGTGTTGATATCTTGTTAGAAAAAAGGGCTGGCAACTCTGCAAGAGTCTTCTGCTTGACTTTGTGTCTTCTACTGTTGGGTCTGTCTGAACAATTTTCTGTCCAAATTTTCTTACCTCTTCATCATCACCCTCATGTCCTTCATGGCCATCACTGTGGTCTCCCTGGGAAGCTTTCTTGGAGTGATTGGTCTCTGGGACATCTACCTCATTTTCACCTCCAGAGTTTCCTGAGATGGCTTGAGAATGGATCTTTCAGAAACAAAATGCAGTGTGTTTGGTTAATACCAAAATGAAGAAGTCCATGGCACAGGACTCCCTCAATAACCTCATGATGGCTAACGCGTGAAGGATTATATCATGAACGCGAAGACAGTTTCAACAATAGTCGGTCATCATGGACCACAGAAATTTAATATTTCCACCAAATGGCTAATGATACCTAAATATTTTCCATTCTAGAGAATTTTCCAGTGATTCCAACTATTTTGTAGCTAGTTTCTAGTGTCACAATGCACTCTTTGTTTCCACCATGAGAAGATCCATCACTTTTAGCAAATGAGAAAACTGAGGTACATTAAACCTGATGATCTCAATTAGATGTGTGTAAACCAAAGGAATTAGTGTCAAGTGAAGAGCAGCAAAGCCTGAGAGGATCGTATGACTTGATGAAGGTGACACAGTTCTTGGATACAGGCAGAAATAAAATTCAAAGCTCTTGATTCACTTTAAATTGACAAAAACCTTGTGGCAACCTCTCTGCAATTATTATTTACAGGACTTTTCTAGAGGCCTGAACAACCTGATCTAAAAGTCCTATTATACAGCATAACCAAATAGAGACCTCATGGCTTCTGTCAGGTTCTGCCCTGTCACCCTTTATAGCTTCCAGCAGGTTTCATGGGAAAGGTCTCCTGACAACATTTTGTTTCCTATTGCAGCAGTAATGATTGTCACACTCGCTTTATCTTTGGTTTACCTGAATGTCAGCCTAGAAAACAGACTTTGCTGCAAACATATAAATCTAGGAGAATGTAGGATGTGATCAGACAGCTAACATATGAAAATTAGGAACAGAAATATGGGGGCACAATAGGAGGTGGGGAAAACCTGTCAGATGTTGCCGGCATAAAAGCAGGAGCTGGAGTCAGCCATGTCAAGCTTTCATCCAATTCCCAGAAGAATGACAAAATAAGAAATTACAGTGCAGAGGCAGGGCTGCAAAGGTCTCCCAGGGACCTGGCTTTCAGTTATAGGTCAGAAATGACTGGGTTGGAAAAGGTCAAGCAGCAAAATCAGCATCTCTTTCTTCAAATGGAAACATCTGTGCCCTATTAAAGGTACTCCAGGCACTAACTCTGACTATAAAGAGAAGTAAATCTTGACTGACAAGTAAAGTCCTGTTAGCGTAATAAAGGAGAGAATTAATGAACAACTGGGAAACTGCAGCTGCCGCAGTGTGTGTTGAGAAGCTGTGGGCAAACCACAGAGCCCATGGGAAGGAGGGCTCTGTTAATCTGAAGGCAATCACTTAGGGCAGAAAGAACTACTAGAAAGCAGGCAACAGCTTTTAAATCAAGCCTCTCCTTCAAGCACTGTTACTCTCTCCAAGGCCAGGACTTTCACAGATGCCCCATTTCTACAGAGCAGCAAACTGGTGGTTAGTGGAGACTGTGGACTGACAACTGAGGTCTTCTCCCTCTTTTGGCTTTACCAGCACTTCAATCTTTCTGAATCTTCTTTGGTTTTGGATACAACAGGTGAAAGAGCTTGGTGTCAGCTAAACAAATAGGGTATGTCCTCACTAGTGAAGCTCCTGATTCCAGGGTAATCTTTCCTCCTCTGGAGAGATTCAAAAGCTGTCTGGACACAAACCTGAGTAACAAGCTCTAGGGGACCCTGTTTGAGCAGGGAGGTTGGACCAGATGACCTCCAGTGATCCCTTCCAAATTTAGCCATTCTGTGATTCTAGTTTAGATGGTTCAGACATGTCCATACACATGTCCTGTAGCATAAAGCACACCTTGAAATTGTCAGAGAAAGCCTGAGACCAGAGAAAAGCAGAATTAGATTGCCACAAAGAGTTTTTGGGGTCTGTCTCCTCAGCTTTGTCTTTGCTGTTGTGAATCCCCCCTGACCGATCCACATCCCTTACCATGCGCTGCGCTTTCTGGTGGTTGGCTCGGAGGATGAAAGGTTTAATTAGGAGCATCCAGGGAACAGCAATCAGAGCAAATATGACCAAGAAACTCTGCACTTCTTTCTAAAAGACAAAACAACAAGAGCAAAAAGTTGCTTTACTTACCCTTAGCCAACTACATTTATGGTTAGAAACCTGAGTTTATATAATGGTAATATTTTTAATACAACGAATACAACTCCCTGTTTGGCTGTGTATCCTCTGCTTGCAAGAACATGAAAATAAATGTATAGTGCTTAAGGCTCCAGAAAGCGTGTTCAGCTAGAGATGGTTGGAGACCTGGAGATGAAAGGCTTTCATGCTGAAAAGGGTTAATTTAGCAAAATCCAGTGTTACTGACTTGAAGCTGGCTGCTCATTGTCCCAAGTGAATGTCCTAACTGTGTGTGAGTCAGTCAGTCTGCCTTGCTTTGATCAGTGTAGAAACACTGCAGTAAGAGCCAAGTCAATCAAGTCTTGACCTGGATTTACTCCACATCTACAATTCCAGAAGGCAATTGAATCCCCATAGCTTAGGCTTGATAACACACTGCCCCCACAGTATAAGGTGTGTTCTTACATTGCAGTATGGCACCCCTATTGCTGTCCTGACATAACTGCCTGTACTTTCAGAAAACAACAACAACAAAACAAACAAAGAAAACGTTAAACTACAACTTCTGCATCTTTTTAAAGCTGGCTCAGATCTCTGACCACCTTATGGTTGGTCTCATACAATATTTTCATTCAGACTATCCGGGCAGATGACACATTCTGTTCCTGGTGGGGCAGGCAGACAGGAATATGAGAAAAAAATTGCCACCTTGGGAAAGCTTTGGGTTGTTACAAAGCACAATGTTATCTGAAGACTTTTTGAAGGCTGGGAAGACTGTGTTTTTCCAAACTCCCCTGAGTCGTTAACATAGCTACTTGGAGCTGATCAGTCACTCGCTCTGACTCACCAGCTGTCCCTAAAACTGAGCTCATGTTGGAGGGCCCAGAGTGTGCAACTGTATAGATGTGGGTGCACACATGTGGCTGGACGCAGCACTTGCTTGCAGATTCTTCACTGATGCTGCTGATGTAAAATCAAAGAAAAAAAAATCCATGTTCTGAGAATATAAATAGAGATGACTTTAAAACAAGTTTTCTCTTAGGGGAGATTTTGTTTCTTGCTTTTTATTTTTTTTAAAGTGAACTCCCAAGAGGAGTTATTTCTGACAAAAAGCTGCCAGAAAAACCTCTAGCTACTTCTACTTTTTTTAGGTGAAAATATAAAGTATTAAAGCTTTCCAAAGATGAAATAGGGACTTATCAAGAAAGGGGGATGTCTCTAGCATCGTGACCAGACTGCGGGACAGCATGCCTGCAATACCCAGCTTTGCATCTCCAGTCACACTTCTTTGATTTTCTCCCCCAGCAGTATCTTCAACCTCATCATTATTCTTGTAAGAATGACACTAGGAAAGAGATTTCCTCTGCGTCACTGATTGATAGCTTCTCTCTCCTCACTGTTGACAAGGCCAACACAGATACCAGAAGAATAAACTTTACTTCTGTGACTGACACTTGTGATTGAGCTTCTGAGCCTGTTTCCCCATATCTTTATGCTCACTCTGCACAACACCCACTGCAAATACAAAACTACAGTGGATTCAAGCTGCTTGATCCATACCTGATGCAGATACAAGGGAGCATTTGAAGAGTCACTGTAATTGAACAGAAACATGTTGATGAAGTGGATGAGGATGCTTGGTGCGCTCTGGGATGAGTGGACATCAAAATGACACCATTTGAAAATAATCATGAAGACCAGGTAGCCAAAAAGAGAGATAATAAAAATCATCTCTGGAATGAACTGAAGGACAATGTTTATGTATTTCCCGAAGTAGCTGGAAAGAATCAGGAAAGATAACTGCAATTAATGCACTAGATAGAAATACAAGTTTGCACCCAAGTCTGGCAGTACTGTACTACACTACTTAGTCTTTGGAAAATAACCAAACAAATATACAATATCACTAGCCAAGAAAGAAGTCCATAATTACAGCCTTTATCAATGAAAGCCATTGTTTAAATACAAAAGCTCTGTTATACTGATTCTCTTCAGATTTTTGTGCTTGACCTACCAGTATCTCAGCACCTCAAAAGATGATTACACTGAAATAAAATCCAATTTTCAAAAAATGGCTGATTTACAAAGTTAAGCATTATATGCCGAGGAAGGTCAGAAGCAGGTGTAGTATCAATTCTGTAGGGTCCTCTCTGTCCTCTGCAAACACTTTCTGTCCTTGAAGATCATTACATGCATTGCAGCTTTGGAGAGTCTCTCAACACGATAGTGTCAGCCCCTCCACTCTATCACCATTTTTTATTTGTTGTTGCAAAATATAGAGGCAGGGGTACACAAGCACTCCCACAAATCCTGACCAAGGGCTGCTAAGCCAGGTAAAATGCACATGCACATACTCTGCAGGATTTCAGTGTGCTTTGCTTTAGGCCAAAAGAGCTTGTCTTTCGGGAGAAAAGTTGTCAATAGTGGGAGGTGCTGCATATTTTTAATTTAGTGTGCTTCAATATTTCTGCAGAATCAAGAATAGAGGAAAGCAAGTTAAAAACAGAGTTTATTGAAGAAAATATCTGCAATGTTGTGGCTGTCCTTTGGACTTAGCACTGTATATCAACCATGGTGTGAGCCAGTCAGTGTATGGGATGTTTCTACTCACACTGGGGAAAGGTCAAAGTTCAAATCACCAGTCCAAAACATGAGGCTTTCTCTGAATGAAGGACACCAGTTTAGTGATGAGGACTTGTGTGCTGCTGCAGCAACAGGCCTGGTGAAACCAACTTACATGTGGTTGAAGAGACTGAGTATCACCCCAAAAATCATGTGCACAATCCCTATGACAACCGACATCTTCATTTTGTAGGAGTTCAGGAAAGTCAGCTTGTTCGACGCAACGTTCCAGATCTTTGGGTGAAGGAACAGGGAGAGAGAGAGAAGAACAAGATTTTCAGGT
Source organism: Dicrurus megarhynchus (assembly GCA_013399195.1). Taxonomy (NCBI): domain Eukaryota; kingdom Metazoa; phylum Chordata; class Aves; order Passeriformes; family Dicruridae; genus Dicrurus; species Dicrurus megarhynchus. The sequence goes on from VXAD01003533.1 coordinate 34,192, forward strand.
GTTTGATCAATAAAAATTTTGTGCAAGTTGTTGTTTTGACACCACCAATTTACTCCCACCAGTTCTAGTAAGAGGGTAGCAAGGCACAGAAATCTAGATGTTCCTTTTATTACTTTTCCCTCTGACAAGGTATTCATCTAAAAGGTATAAAGTATTAGCCTGCTTTAACAGAATAAGTAACAGGGATTTTAGATGATCCTATGACTTTGCTTCAGTCCTCCAGAAACCACTGCAAAGGCTGGTAGCAGACCCCAGATCTTTTCTGTGTCATTTCCTGTCCTTAGGCTGAGTCATCTTCTTTAGCAAAAGTGGAAAGGCATGAGAAATCCCTCCTGCTGCAACCAAAATTTGTTCCACCCTCACCAGAGAAGTACTGAGGACAGAGCATTTTCAAACTTTTTGTTTGAACAGAAAAAACTCTTTTCAGTTCCTTGGCCATGGAGATCAGCTTATTGCCTGCCTCTCTGCACTAACGTTTTAGTTATGCTAAGGCATACATCCCTTCTCAGTCCTGCCTTTTTTATGCTACAGAGCTTCAGGGTTGCTTCTCCTTTCTTCTCAAACTTCCTAGACCCCAAAGTCTTCTGTCCTCAGAGACAGTAAATAGATACCACTTTTCAGTCACTAAGCATAGCACCTGAAGAGAAAGGAGGAAGACAGGATTATTTGGAGAGTGAAACATTAGCCTTTGTGTCTTTGATGTGCTTTGCCTCTTCTCTGGATACCAAAGAGACTGCCTAGCTTCTTCATCTCAGGGTGACTTTTTTCCAAGATACACCTCAGTCATCCCACCAGGATTTGCAAAATGCAGTGAGCCATCCATCCTTTGGGGCAGATGGCGTGGATGATCTCTTCAGAGAGGGCCACACAACAGCTGGTGCTTCTGGTCCACCCCTTCCCTGCCAGCCCTTGTTCAACCATTCTTCCCTCCCAGCCAGGACTTTTACCCTCTTGAACAGGGAGAAGCCAGGCTGGAAGAGGTAGTCTAGGTCAGCCTAAATTAGAGATATGTCAGGGCAACATGCAAAAAACTCAGCTGCTTCTGACATGATTTCCTGAACCAGACTGCCCACATCCTGGGGAGAGCTTTAGAGCTGGGTTTATAAAAAACTGATTATGAGGACAATGCCTCTGAGAACCAGGGGAAGACAGAGTTTCTTTGGGTGACCAATTGAAATGAGAGCGCATCCAGCAGGGATGGAGGTTACTTGACTAATACGAAGATTGAAGCAGGAAAGCTTGATGTTAAAAACTACATTTCAATACATGATAATGACAGAACAAGAAGAAAAGTTAAATAATACTGGCATTTACTTCACATTCCATACAATAAATAGACTGTATGAAATTTGGAAGTTTGCCTTCAAGCTGGTGAGGTATCTCTGGAATGGGTTAAGTAATCAAGTAAGGAAACAGAGTCCAGTAGACAGGCAGTAGAAAAGAGACTGTAGCACAAGACCACTCTCCAGGAAAATCGAACTTCTTTCCTGCTTACCACTTTGCTACTGCCTGTGCAGAACTGTCAGCAATATATTAATTGCTAATTGCTAAAGAAAAGCATCAGAAGGACTGATGAATTGGAGGGGGAGTGGTGGTTAATGAAGTTGTATTGAATAGTGTGGGACCTGCGCACGATGTAAAAGATATGGAATAAGAAATGGAATGTGCTGATTTTGCCTGGGGTAGAGTTATTTTTCTTCACAGTGGATGGCATGGGGCTGTATTTTGGATTTGTACTGAACACAGGGTTGATAGTTTAGAGACGTTTTTGTTACTGCTGAGCAGGTCTTACACACAACTGAGGCCTTTTCTGCTTTTTGTGAGGCTGGTGAAGAACTTGGGGGTGCCTGGGAGGCTGGGAGGAGACACAGCTGGAACAGTTGATCCAAACTGACCAAAGGGATAGTCCAGACTATGTGACATCATGCTCAGTATATAAAATGGGGGAAAGAAGGAGGAAGGGGGGATGTTTGGAGTGATGGTGTTTGTCTTCCCAAGTCACCATTATGTGTGAGGGGACCCTGCTCTCCTGAAGATGCCTGAACTCCCGCCTGCCCATGGGATGAGATTACTTAATTCCTTGTTTTGCTTTGCTTGTGTGCACAGCTTTTGCTTTCCCTGGTAAACTGTCTTTATCTCAACCCACGAGTTTTCCAGCTTTTACCCTTCCAATTCTCTCTCTGATCCCACTGGTGGGGGAGTGAGAGAGGGGCTGTGTGGGGCTTGGCTGCTGGCCGGGGTTAAACCACACAAACTATGTAAGGAACAGACAAAGAGCAAGAAGTGAAAAGCACAGCTTCAGGAGAGAGTGCAGGGAGCTACTGATGTACCTGATATGTAGAAACAGGATTGAAATACAAATTATCTTAGAGCAATTTAATTTAATTACCGGATCTATTCCAAATGGATATGGATTTCCAGAGTAGACTCCTGGGACTGCTGGATCCAGCTGCAACACTGTATTGTCTAGAAGCACATCCTTACTACAGGAGGAAAGGGAAATGACCTTTTCAGCTTAATCTCTCCATCGAAGCCCACAGTATATTTATGTGAGGTGTGCTGAGGACTACCACAGGATATCTGTAGCCGACTCCAGCCTTTCTGTGACCTGTTACCCTGCACTTGTGTGCATGTAAATGGGCCCCACACAATGACAGCCTCCCTCACACTGATAATTCTCTATGCATCAGCCCTGGACACCTGCAGATTTCTATGCACATCAGTGCCTGAACAAACAGGTGTGTTCCCGGGGACTCTCCATTTCCATTTCAATAGTGAGTTCATCTGTGTGTGTCAGACAAAACCTCTGATTCATTCATGACTGCATCCACAGCAGGGAGTCCTTCCCTTCCCACACAGGCAGTCTCTCTTTCCAAGCCTACATGCTCCATTTGGTATGTTTTTACTTCATTCTTACATTTAGCACTTACTTCCAAGTGTTATTTTTAAACATGGGGATGATATGCCAGGAAGAGCCAAAGAAGTTGAACGATTTGGAGAAGCAGTCATTGTAGATGAAGCCAGTGTACATGGAGAATATGCCCATGAGCAGGATCAGGTAGCGCCCGCTGAAAAAGGTGTTCCAGATCTGCAGGGAGAGAAGGCAGTGCCAGTGACCAAAGTACCTGCAGCTCCATCAGTTGGTGGGCCTCAACCAACAGTAGACCTGATTGTACTAATCTATGTATATACAATTTTTCATAGAAAATTTGGGGTCCCTTAGGCCCTCTGTGTATAAGTAGGCAGAACTGCCAAATCTCTGCCTCGCAGGTATCTTTGAACGATCTCCACTCAGCCTTTGGGAGGCTGGATGTCCCCTTTATCAAATGGGGCTGACGAGCCTTTCCCTGTGCTGATAGGCTGCACCAGCTCCCTGGTACCCACCTCATTAGTGCTTTTCTGGGCCAGAAGGCTCTTCTCATTAATGACCATCCAGAGGGCGAAGCCCAGCATGACAGCGCCGTGGCCACAGTCCCCAAACATCACCGCAAACAGGAAGGGGAAAGTAATGATAGTGTAGGGAGCTGCAGGAGGGAAAGGTCGAGAAGCTCAGCTCCCTCTGAACAAAAAGGCCTCATCAGAGAAGCAGTCTGCCCCATCAGGCCATTCCTTAGAGGTACTGCCCTTAAAGGCCTCCTCAGTCCCTCCCCTACACACCAGGCAGTCAGATCTGGTGCAGAACTAGCTTTACCATCACAAAGGTTGTTCAGTTGTACCTTCCTTGCAATTTTATCCTTTGTTTCTTGTCTCGCCATAATAAACACCATGTGTAAACAGCTGCATTCTGTTTTGCAATGGAAAAATATATTTGAAATTTACTACCATGTTTCTCAACCTGCTCAGCCTCAACAATGTGAGTTAATCTGACCCTTTCCCACAGGCCCCCATTTCAAGGTTTCTCTTAATTCTCAGTGGTCTCTCTGAGATTCTCTACCATTGTTTCACACTTTCATCAGGTGCTTTGGGCCTTCTTTGCCTCTACACAGTGAGGTCAACTTACATTACGCTTATGAGCTTAGTTCTTTTCCTCAGAACTGCTTCCTCACCATTTGTTCCCCATCCTGTATTTGTCTAGTTCATTATTTCCATCACAATCATTCACTGAAGACCAACAGCCAAATTCTTTGCCTGAGAAAATCCATGCCTATACACCAAGCAGTTCCAATACAGTTCAGATTTCTCAATCAGCAGTGAGTACATACAGTGAGGGAGTTCACTTTGGCTCATGCAAACCAGATGCACGTAGTTGAGTGTTTCTCACCTGGGTTCATCTCTCTGTAGTTGCCCACACCATATGCATCCACGATGTTCTGAAATCCAGCTGTGAACTTGTTGGTCCTGTTGAAGGTGGGTGGTGCCATCCTGGTGTGTATGGCAGTGAGGATGGGGGCAATCGTGGAGCCACTGCGCTCCTGCAAACCCAGTGACAAGGACAGGCACAGAGTGGAAGGAGAGAAGAACTGGCCCCACGATACCACTTCTGGCTCGTGGGTCTGTCACAAACCTGCTAAGATTTAATGCTGATCTTAAGCTCCCTCAAAAGATGGAACACCAAACAATCATGAAACAACCTGAACTTGAAACAGAAAAGGGAGCCCCACATTAAGGTAGCAGACAAGTCTGAACATAATAACATATAAACAATTCAGTGTGGGTGAGAGCTTCAAGGACCCAAAATGTTGCTCTCTTACCATTCCTTGATGAAGAGCTCTTTTTATCCGGTCAGCATCAGCCACTGGGAACCAGATCTCTGCAATGACGCACTGCTGGGTGACGTCGATGTTACAGCAATTCAGGATGTGGTAGATGGCCTTGATTTTCTTCACCTTGATCCCCCAGGACCACATGTTGGCTGCTGCCTCGTGCAGTAGTCGTTGGCGGTGGGACTCAGTTTGCGTTATCACCTGTAAGCACAACATGGGGCAACACTTGGGACAGGGAAGCACAGGGGGCACAATCTACTCAGCAGTTAATTGGAGAGGGCAGGTGGAAGAGGGTTGATGAAAAGGAACTATTTGTATGAATGTGTGGGTTATCCTGGGGAGCAGCATGTGCAGGTGTGGACACAGGATGACTCGACACCAGGCGCACTGTGCTGCTCGCCAAGGGCTCTTGAGTCACTCTAAGTGTAGAGGAGACCACTGGGAGTTACTGAGCTCTGGGATTGGCTCCCTACCCAGTTGCTTACAGACTGGCCACAGCTCACCACGTGCTCCCAAGCTGCCATCTCCTGCAGGCAGCTCTGTGCCACGAACTCCATGGGACCTCCATGCATCACGTGGCCACCACAGTGCTGCTGTGTGAACCATGGAGATAATGAGATAACGTGTAGGGAAGATAACCTGTGTGGTCTGCCACGCTGTTTCAGACGGGACAAATATCTGGGCAGGTCCCACTTGCAGGGTTCAGTCCTCAGTAAAGCCACTGCCACTTACTGTGTTTAAATCCTCAATCCTTGTGTTGACTCCGTCCAGCATTTCTCGGCGCTCGGTGGCAGACTCTGGGCAGGGATAGACTGTGGCACGAAATCTAGCCTCAGTAAGAGAGAGTTGAGAAACACCAGTTATTTGACTGAGTTTTCTTCCTCCGTACTCTTCTCAGCTCAAAGGCAAGGAAACTGGACTTCATTCCTTGCCCCAGCAGTATGCCCAGTATACTCTTCTCACATACTATAAAGTTGCACTTGATCTTGTAGGAAGGTGCAAATAGGTACATTTATCCCTCGGTGAGAATAAGGATCCCTTCAGCTGTTCTAGCTGAAAAACCCACCTTGTCTTAGTTTATACACAGTACCTGATGTCTTACAGTGGTCAGCACTAGCACGTAGGCACCTCCCTTCTATCCACGAGCTGTTTGAACTGCGATGAGACTCCACAAAAACCCACCCTGGCGAAGGCAGCCTCGCTAACACAGTAGCCAACAGATGTCCCTCTTGCACTGAGGCTGGAAAAATACCATGTCCCTGTCTCTGCACTACCCTCCTGCAGCCACTGGGAGAAGGCATCGGCTGAGCTACTGCTGCACTGCGAGCAAACGCCCTTTGTGCGGGGAGGCTGCATAAGTAAATAACCCTGTGAAAACAAACAAACAAGCAAACAAACAAGCAAAAGGACTGTATTTCCAGGATAAAATAGGAGAATGTCTGCGTGCTTCTGGTCCACCTGTTTGGCTAGACACCTTGGGAACAAGGGAAGGATGGGTGAAGGGTTTTAAACATCTGAGAGCGGTATCTGTTATGTCAGCTTAGATAAACCAGCATAAATGCTTTTATAAGCTTACCCCCAAGGTTCTGTTTGGGAGATTCAGCAGGTTTGTTTAGCGTGGTATAAGAAGGACTAACGTGGGATTCTAACACGTGAATGAAGGTCTTAGCTCCAAGCAGGTACTGCTTCAGCTGTAGCACGGAACTCGACCTGCTCTAGTACAGCTGCAGGTCACCCTGGGGTGAAGGTGCTTCCACCAGCGCAGCACACTGCAGCATTGTACAGGCCCTGTATGATCCCAGTACAGACCATCAGAAATGATTGCATGTCTCTCTGAGAAGCCTGCAGCTACCTGTCCTGCCTGCAAAGCAAGTCCCAAAGTATCTTCATGCAGGACAGCAGGCACAAGGAGTTCCCCCTGGGACCTCACAGGCCACAGGGTGCACTGCTGCTGCTCTCCGCCTGCAAGCCTGAACTGAGCTGAGGTGCTGCAGTAACTAAAACAGCAGAGATCCCTCCTTTTTTTTCCTGCTTGGCTTGTTCAGTGGTATCTAGTGCATGTGCCACCCCTGCCACTTTGATAGTGTCCATCAGATCTGCAGGAAGAGATCCCTCCTCTTTGCAGAGCTGAGATCTCCTGCCCCTGACCTAAGGCAACACATTTCCACCACCCTGTCATGGATACACTGAGTTAAGGTTGCTAAAGGGCTGTCTTTCTGCATGTGAGATGAATTAAAAGAAGATGTAACAGGGTCGTAGGGGTCTATCCCTGCTTAAGAGACAAAAATGTGCAGGCTCTGTGTACAGGTAAGCATCATATTCTGGCTTTGTCTAAGCGCAGGATATTTCACCACCTGCTCTACAAAATCAGTTCCAGCACACATACAATTGAGGACAGTAGGAAATTGAACAAAACATGCTGCAGTTTCCCAGAGATCAGCCCAGAGCTGTGTGTAATGACAGCACGTGCTCTTCAGCTAAACTTCCCTTTCCAGAATTGAATTTCTCCTCACTCAACACCTGGTATTCATTTCCAAAGGTTATTCACCCTACCTAATTATTTCCATCTTCTTATTCTTCACAGCTCTTAGTTCATCTTTAATAAGGATTTTTAATCAAACTTGAAAGCTCATTCCTCCATGCTGTACAGTTCCCCCATTCCCAATAACGTTATTGCAGCAGTGCTGCTTTGATCTTTTAACAGCCATTTTGCATACTGAGTATCAGCTTTGCCCTAATGGCACAGACATCTCTGAAAGCTCCAGGAGAATTCAGCAGGGAATCCTTACATTGATAAACCCAGTTTAGTATTCACATTAGTACTGAGGCAGCCGCAAGAAAAGAAGGAAGAAAAAAAATTCTTACATTTACCTCCTTCCTGCTCCCTCTACACCTTTCACTAATAAATTTGTGCATGGACTTAATGCTCATGAAATTGGCAGACTAATGTTACCAATTAGAGTCAAGCAGGGACTACAAGCGTAACCTGAGGCACACAGCTCTGCAAACAAATCTTAGCCTGCCTTGCAGGAGGCTGGCTTAGACCAGTCCCATGATTTTTGCAGGATATTTACTTGTCATGAATGATGACTTAGTGCTAAGCAGAAATGTCCTGCTGGGGCTGGAATGACACTGCCATCTGCTTTAGGTATAGTCAACCCTGCCTTAAAGGTGGACCAGGCTAAAATGGCTTGGCCTGGGTACCAGGGGTGGCTGATGGCCCACAGAGCACAAAAGGAGTGTCGGGGGATTAATGCATTTAGAAACCTGCCACTCAGCAAAACATCCATGTATATGTGCACATTAGCAACCAAGACATTTGAAAGGAAGAAGGAACATAAGGGATGACTTCATTAGCACTGCAAAGGGTGTCCTGTGGATTTGGCTTTGGTAGGTGTATTTTCCTTCAGTTACAAGGGCCTGAGAGAAACCAGTCTAAGTTCCTTTATATGAACCTAGCACCACATCTGCAACACTAGCTCCTAGAAAGTTTGCATGTCACAACCTCCGTGCAGGGATCTGCTCACATTTCCAGCACTGCCTGACCCCTCATTGCAGATGGTTGTGCCTATGGTTTGGGTGATTTTGGTGTCAATCAACAATGAATATGTTGACAGGCATTGCACTGCTTATTCTTTTACTCCCACCCCAGAAAAGTAGTCTTGGGCTTTTGACAGCAAGGAATTTTAAATGCTGCAGGGAAAAAAAAAAGAAATCCAAAATGAAGAACTTTTGGCACTCTCTGGGCAACCCCAGCCAGCTCTAAATGTATGGTCTGGCAACTTGCAAGGCTGGGAAAATCCAGTGGGAAGCATTCAGCACCAGCAACTGCCCATGCAGAAGGGGAGAAGGGTTCTGAACAGCATCTAAAAAGCAGGCAAAGAAATGAGACACAAGAAGGACATGGGCCTGCTGAAGCAAGTTCAAAGGAGGGTCATGAAGATGATCAGAGGGATGAAGCACCTCTGCTATGAGGAAAGGTTGAGAAAATTGGGGTTGTTCAGGCTGGAGAAGCAAAGGCTCCAGGGAGACCCTACCACAACCTTCCAGTACCTAAAGAGGCCTACAAGAAAGCTGGAGAGGGACTTTTTACAAGGGCGTGTAGTGATAGGACAAAGGGGGAATGGCTTTAAACTGAAAGAGGGTAGGTTTAGGTTGAATATTAGGAAGAAATTCTTTACTGTGAGGATGGTGAGGCACTGGCACAGGTTGCCACAGAAAAGTTGTGGACATGCCATCCTTGGCAGTGTTCAAGGCCAGGCTGAATGGGGTCTTGAGCAGCCTGGTCTAATGGAAAGTGTCCCTGCCCATGGCAGGGGAGTTGGAATGAAATGATCTTTAAGGTCCCTTCCAACCCAAACTGTTCTATGATTCTATTACATGCAGGAAATTGTAATCCAGGAAGAGAACGAGACTTGCTGAACACTCAAAGACCACTGGCAGCAGAAGACTGATCCTGCACAGTGGCTATGGCAGAACTCCTCTGAGGTTCAGGATCAGAACTCAGTGACTGAGAGCTAGGAGTCTTCCCTCAGCTGTCCATGAGTGCTTTATAGACAGATGCTCACCTCAGGAGGGCTGAATTGCTCTCTGGATGGGCATTGCCCTCCATTGCCCTTAGAAGGTATCTTGGAGGGCCCCATTTCCAATGCAGGAATTGCTCACGGACCCCAGGGTCCTGTCACTTCTTGGGACTGAAGTCAGGCGTGCCAGCTGGATGAAAGATCTACCTGCTTTTGTTCTGATTAAAGGCAGGATGTAAGGAAAGACCTGCCCTGAGCACGGATGTCTGAGAAGAGCAATTGCTCATCCTCTCCCTGCAGGCTCTTGGCTGGCCCTGCCTGGCTGAGGGGCTACACCTGAACTGGGTTTGGTGACAGCAGACAGATCCTCTCATCAAATCTGATTTACGCTGCAACAAAGCTCATCAGCCATCAGCGTTATGAAAGAGTAACAAAATATTCAACCTGAATTATCTTTTCAAGATGCTTAACGGGGTGGAAACAAGTCAGGTTGTATGAAGCTTTCATTTCTCTCCTGGGCTCTGTCTCTGATTACACAGATATTGCTCAAAGGCCTTGGGAAAGGGTTGAATAAACTACAGCATCAGCTTTTTATGATGAAGTGCAGGAAGGCTTGAGAGCAAGTTGAGGATTACCATGTTCCCAGTCCTCAAGTTAGGGCCCCTGATTTTCAGGGGAAGAGTGCTGAGTATATTTTAAACAACAGTCCCCTTTTAGATGTTCCAAGTTAAAAACCTAGCAACTGAAGCTCTCAAGAGCTGTATGTCACTTTGGAAAATGTAGGATCTCGAGTTCCACGTGACAAGGTGATGGATGTCATTCATGATTAGGAGCAGCGGAGCTGGCTGAGGAGCGGAAGGGAGGAATGTTGCAGAGCTGACAGCTAGAGAGCTGCAGATCTGATCTCTAGCTCCGAATTCAGCCAGCCTGGGCTGCCAATAACCACCTCTGTGGGAGTCACTGTGGCTTGCCCACAGGCCTGCCTTACCCATCACAAATCTTCTTGATTTTTTGTTTAAGCTGTTCTCCTTGATAGAAGATAATGAACACGTTCTTCTTCACCTCTTCTCTCTGCAACACATGATTCAAGCAGAATTTAACACACTCAGAGTCCAGTGCAGAAAAATTGGTGGGTTGTTTTTATCCCCCAGCCCCAGTTTCCCATCAGCAGAGTTTTCCCCAGATGCTCTTTTAGGAAGCAGGCACGGGCAGCAGCTCTGGGTTATGGGGGAGGGAGCCATGTTGAGCAGAGGGGATGGAGTTCCACTGGGGCACCCCAGAGTCACCAAGGGGAATTGACCCTCCATGGCTAATTCCAGGTGGGGACAGCCACAGTCCACTTCCATGGTGGTCCCTGTAATACAGCTGCCCTGTGAGGCCCCACGTGCATCTTGACAGCCAGGAGAAGGAAGCCACCTCAATAGTGGCAAAAGGGGAAAGCAATGTCAAAGAATCTTCTCCCATCCTCAAACTTTCCCAACTTTCCCCTACAGGCTGCCCTCAGACACCGAGCTCTGGAGACGCAGCCAGTGCTGCAGCACGCTCCAGGGCAACAGCTCCGTGTCTGCAGGTCACAAGCACCCACAGAGGGCAGAGGAGAGCAAAACCAGGTTGGTACCTACTGTCACAGGGTCCTCCATGGCGGTGTCCATTTCCGTGTACCTCAGGTAGATGTTTCCCCTGCAGGCTCGCCACAGTAAACGCTCAAAGGGGATCATCCTTTCCCTCTTTATTACCCCTGCTGTGAATCTGAGCAGAGTTGCAAGATAAATAAATTACAAGCCCATTCGAGGCCTTTTAGGACCTGTAGGACACATGATTTCACAATGCTTTGTTTTCTAGTGTGTGCTAGCTAGGGCTCTGCTGCTGCAGCAGGCACTTCTAGGAAAAACTTCCCTGCTCAAGCCTGGCTTTTATCTCAATCTACTGACTTTATCCTATTGTTCTTTCTTTAAAAAAAAACTTTCCTAGATCAACAGGTGAAGGAGAAGAGACAATTGGAGGAATGGAGAGATGCTTAAAGTCACACAAAACAGAGAGTGCCTGAATGGCAGGGGCTGGAGGTAGAAATTTTGACGTGGTGGTTTATCTTTGCTCTCCTGTTTTCCTCTCCTGAGAAAGCATCAGACTGCAGCCCAATGCAATACCATGGCTTTCTCTGTGGTTAGACATCCATCCATGAGGACCAGGCTGGTAGCCAGATGCCTGAGTCCAGAAGTCATGGGTGAGGTGCCTTAAGATAGCAATTTTCAGTCAATACCTACTAAGGGATCACTGGAATTGGTGGCCTGGAAGTAGAAGTCCATTTGTCCTACTGACCCATAACCTGACCATAGTTTTGATGATAACTTCTGAGGACAGTCACACTGTCACTGTCACTTCATGAAACAGCTGTGCAGAGAAGGCAGGTGAGCACCCTCTGCTAAGAAGCTGAAGGATGCTGTGCCAGTGTCACAGCAATGCAGCACAGGTGGGAAGTCTGGCCAAGCTGGAGGCCGTCACCAATACACACCCCAGCTTGGCAGCTGCAGCAGCAGGAGTGCTTCTCAGCTCCAGCAGTCCAGATGTGTCTTCACTGAAGAAATCATCTGGCAGGTTGGTTTCTGCCTGGAAAACATTAGTTTTAAAAAACACTCTTCAGCATTGCCAGTTTGAAAACTATTTCCACATTTTTCTCCTAATACTTTTTTTCCCCAAAGGTAGCTTTCCGCAGAGATTTAGACCAAAGGAAAAACAATAAAAGTAAACTATACCTTAGCAATGGAAAAGCATATTTGCTATTTTCAAAGAGATCTGGGAGCCCAATTTTTGAGCCCCACTGACTCACGGAGCAATGCAGGCTCCAAAGTGACTGAGGTGCTATTGCAACCTCCTAATGGCTTGTGGTAAAGACCTCTAAAAGCAACATAGACCAAATGGAAGTGCAGGTATTTTTAAGAACCTTCCACATCTCTTTTGGAAGAGCCAAGAGGCCTCTCACCTCAAAGAAGTCCTGGGTTTTCTTCAGCAGATGTTTGAGCTCCGTCAGCTCAAGGAAGTTCTGTTTCAGTGTTTGCTGGTTCTGGTTGGCTTCCAGCAGCTCAGCTTCAAGTTTCTCCAGCACTGTCTGTTTAGGGTCCAAGCACATCCAGAAAAACTCTGAAGCACATATTGGCCCTTTCCCAAGCTGATACCAAATCTCAAACAACAGTTTTCATTTGTTTCAAGGGAGAATAGAGAAATACTCAGTGATCACTTCAATAAACACTTTTTGTAGCAAGATATTCATCAATGCATCATTTTTTTTTTTCCATTGCAAACATTCCCTGATGGGTGTGTTGGCCTCATCTGGCATTGGAGTTCTGATGCCCCTAACGCAAGCACAGGCAGGTAGGTGGGTGTGTGGTGTTGGTGTCTCAGCCTGTGTGGGTATCTCTGTGGTCCCTCACAGACATCTCAGACCCCAGGCTGACTGGCTGTCAGTTTACTGACTAAAAAAGCAACCTACATTAGTTTAGGTTCATTAGCTATAGGCCAAAAATTAGGTGATATGTGGGCCCAGGAACACACCAGGAAACCAAATTGCCTGTGAAGCTGAAGCCCTTGGAAAGCTTGATTTTCCTTTCTAGTCACCTACATATGCAGCATTTTAAAGTTACCCTGTCAGTAAACTCAGCTTCCAGCTGGGCTAGAATAAAGCATCCCTTGCACATCCTAGAGCAAGGCCCAAGTATTTGTGTCAGGCCCCAGTATCACAGCCATGCTCCCAGCAGGACAGACAGTCCTGGTTTTTTTATGCAGTGAAGTTGGTTCTAACATCAGCTCCCCTGGTAAAACACCAAACCCCTTCTAATTCTCTCCTATAGGATGATGGGGGCATTCTGTGAGAGTGATACTTTTTCATTAATACGTGGGACCAGAAGGAAGTTTCACAGGGGATGGTAAAAAGCCTGGGATCCTTTAAGAACATGCAGCAGGACCAGCCTCAACCTAAGTGCTGAGGCAGCAGCTCAGGGAGCCCCTCCTTGGGCAGGTGCCAGCCTCAGGCACCAGATCCTTCCTTGCAGGGGAGGGCCCTGTTGAGCACATTACACAGACAGCCTGGTGCACAGCCCTTCTCTCTCCTGGCTCCACTCCAAATTTTGTACCTCCATATCAATCATTTCCCGAGGCAGGGGGGTCTCTGGGTACTTTTCTCCTTTGACTATCTCAACATTATCTTCCATCTCATTTTCCAGGAAACCTGCAAGGAAAGGGCACACAAGTCTCAACACAGAATCACCCCTGGTGCGTCATCCTGGTCACCAGCTTGTTGCCAGGACCGAGGCCTCCCATGGAGGTGCGACAAGATTGAGTGATATATGAGGGCCACGGTCCCAGTGCATACACACAGCCACCACGGAATGAACACCCCCACCCTCCCTTCTCAGTGACGATGCTGTTTCTTCTGAAGCCACAGTACCCACTCCCACGTGGGCATCCCTCAGCCCTGGCACAAGTGGCCACCATGGCCCCCTTTATTTGGGGCAGTGAGTAAGGCACGCAGAAAGCTCAGGTTCCACTGCTTTGCCCAACAATGGGAAGTGCTGCCACCGTGGCTGCAGCGGGCACCAGCATTGTGGTGGGGAGAGTGCAGAGCTCCCAGGACACACACCCACAGGACAGTGGGAATCACGAGCTCTGCTGCTTGGATTTTAAGGACTTATCCCCAGGCTGAAGCCCTTGGCCACAAGAAGTGTGTGCCAACAGCTGGTGTGCTGGTGTAAGGGTCAGGTTATCTGGATTAGCCTCCTGCCCAGCGCCAGATTTATCTTGTGATTTTATAAAAGCTAATTAACCTCCTTTCAGTTCAGTTAACCATTTTCAAAACAGGGGCAACAATTTATTGCCCATATGGGGTGAAGTGGTAATTAGCTGATGCATGGAAAACATTTCCAGGGACTCAGATGAAAACATCACCATTTTGCCACTAATTCTGCTTCCCCAGTGTGAGAGCACTTAAAGAAATAAATCCCACACCACCAGTTGGCAGGAAGCCGATTGCATTTGACAAGCGTTTACTTACGCAGGATTCTCTCCAAGGATTCGCACCTTCTCACTTCATTCACAAACTTTCTCTGGAAGCTGTTGACATTCACATTCAGCTAGAAACAGGAGGGAAAACAAGCCTGGGGCTGAAGGCTGCACGCTGCTGCGCTCATTTTTAACATCAGCAGAGAACGAGTGCCTTCGGTGCGGATGGCAAACGCCACTGTGTCTGAGAGGGTCCAACTGGCAGGGCAATACCGTGGGCTTCCTCATGGCCAGGGACATGTGTGGTGGCCTTCCACACAACCTTGCTGTGACAGCAGGAGTCACTGAGGGGCCCTCATGGAGACACCCCCTGCGTCCTGGTGATGCAAAGAATTGTTCTAAGGTTGTGCAGAGGGCATGCACAGCACCAGAAGGGACTCAGGGATGGGCTGAGTCTCAGCATGATCTTTGGGTTTCAGATCAGCCTCGGGGAAGTCCCGCTCTCAGTTTTGGCCTCTCTACAGGAGCATCTTTCCCAAGTGCTTTGAGGGAAGAACCAGCACACCCCAGGGCACATCTCCAACAGCTCAGCATGCCAGCCAGGCACTACTCACGTCTCTGAACTGGACCAGCCCCAGCTCCCCGAGCTCAGCCACGCAGCAGTAGGCAGCCTCCACCTGCAGGAAGAGCTGCCTCAGGCTCATCTCCTCGCTCCGGAATACGGAGGCCATCTCGCCCGTTCTCCTCTGCCCTGGATGCCCTGGGAGCCTTTGTGGCAGCAGCACGGTCTTCCTTGCCCAGGCAGGTGCAAGAAGGTGCCGAGCTCTGCAGGAACATTGGGGTCACTGAGTCAAAGCGCTGGAATATAACCCGGTGCTGCTCATCATCCTCCAAAACGGTTTCTTCACCTTCTAAGAGCCTCCTTGAACCCACACGAGGCTTTGTCCCACCAGAGCAGTGATAGATGATAAGGTACGTGTGTGCCACAGGGAAAGGGGGGAGTCACCGGTCTCCTGCGACAAATGATGAGCAAATACCCTGCCCTGTCCTCTGCTGGACCTAAACACTTCAGACCACTGCACTCAGGCTCTCTTTATTTGGGTTTTGGATGCTGTGATTGGAAAGGACTCGATTTCTCTTTGCCTTAAACACACAGACCAAAAAAAAAAAAAAATCCAAAATTTCACCTTGCAATTAGACAAGAGAAAGAGGCCTGACTGGTTTTTTATCACTTCCATTGATAGTATGAACATTGCAAACCCATCTGGAGCATGTTATATGGGCGTGGGGAGAAGAGCAGACTATTTTCTTTAAATTAAAACAACCTTTAAGATTTCAGAATAATTTTCTCCCCATAAAGGAATGTTTTCAAAATGAGATCCATGAAATAACATGCATTGCACAAAATGTCCTCTCATCTCTATGCTTCTTATTATTTACTTTGAATAACCTGAACATAGAAATTGTCTTTAGTTGTTCTCACACAAAACTAACTGATCAGCATGCACAAACACAGTAATTATCTTTTTCCAGAGAAAAACATGGAAGTAGATACACTTCTTGCATGCATTTAATACTGTAGCAAGCCTATGTTTTATAAATAGCAAAACAAAATCCCTTTATAACCTCACTTCTACTTGTTGACAAGGGTAGCAAGTCAATTGTCTTTAACCCCTTCTGTCTCTATGAACCTTGTCTTTCAGTATTTTTTTATAAATTGTGGATTTTATGAATTCTCTTTATAACATATAAAATATTTATCTTAACTATAAGAAAAGCATTTCACGAAATACTAAAGGCTTGTTTAACAGGAGCGTGATAGTCACAGGTCTGTGTTTGCTCAAATGTCCTGGGAGATCTCCTTCTCCTACTCTCTGTATCCATTCACTCAAAAATTGAAGATGCTGAAAATACAATGCATGATAACTAATACCTCGTTCAAAGAAAACATCATGTGCCAGCTTAAATGGATTGAGTAAGTATATGCATTTTAAATTTGGCTGGATATTTTTCAGCAAACTGTATTTTTCACAGGAAAAAGAGACAAAAGCTGCAAGAGACTCTCACTATGCATGCAAAGTAAATCTGAAGTAAATCTGATTTTCAAAAAGTTTAAAAGATCATCAAAATATCCAATCTTAATTTCTTTAGACTGAAAAGTGTGAAGAAACTACAATCTAAAGCAGTTTGTACTTCTAAACCTGCAGTTAGCTTCCATTAAAAAAAAAACAACCTAAAACCTTAGAATTTATAAAACAAAACTCAAAATATTTAGAAATATCTTAATTAAGCTGCTTCAAACCATCCAAAGCCAGGGTTCTACTTTTCCTTGGTAATCAGTCAGTGAAAACCCCAAAAGCTCACTTTCATCTTGATTTGGAATGAGACAAGCACCTACTGCAAGGAAGGCAGAGCTTTCACCCCTCGACCATTCCTACAGATGCAGGAGGCTTGCCCAAAAGCACCTGCTGGCCAGCAATGCCTCTGTCAAAATCACCTCCCCTCTTCCCTGCTCTCCCTCGTCCCCGGTTTTTGCTTTGGCAGAAAACCAGTTAATTGAGAAATCCCTCACACGCCCCCCCGCCGCTATTTCCATTAAAATGCACTAAAGCGCCCCGGGTTTGGGCAGGGCAGATGCCGCTGCTGCGAGGTGCTGGGCAGAAGGTGCAGGAGGTGTCACGGGGGGGTTACCTGNGGGTTACCTGTCACAGGGGGTTACCTGTCACGGGGGTTACCTGTCACGGGGGGTTACCTGTCACGGGGGGGTTACCTGCCACGGGGGGTTACCTGTCACAGGGGGTTACCTGTCACGGGGGGTTACCTGTCACGGGGGTTACCTGTCACAGGGGGTTACCTGTCACGGGGGTTACCTGTCACGGGGGGGTACCTGTCACGGGGGGGTTACCTGTCGGCCACCACGCTCCTTTCCGCCAGCCCCTCTCCCCACGGCAGGGCCGAGCTGTCCCCTGGCCCGCCCGGTGTCCGTCCGCAGGCGACAATGACAGCGGGGCTCTGCAGCGGCGCCGGGAGGGGAGGGCAGCCCTGGCCAAGCCTCCCGTCCCACACGGGGCACGGCAAACCTTTGCTTTTAAGGTCAGAACTGGTCTGGACCAGAGAAGGGAAACCCTTTCTGTCCCAAAACAGCCCCCGGGCGGACCGGACCGGACCGAACGCTTTCTGGCTGGGTCACCACCTCTGCGCCAGGGCTGTGCCCGGTGCCGGGCGTGTTGTGGCAGCAGGCGGCTTGTTGGGGCTGACAGCAGAAGGGACAAGCTGGCTGCCACCGCCCCGGGCACACGAAGGGAGCGGGAGCCTTTGGAAGCTGCCCCGCGCCGAGCGCTGCAAACCCCTGACAGCTCCTCGGTGAGCTCCGCGCGGAGCATCGGCCGCCAGGGAGGGGGAAAAACTTCTGCGCTGTTTCTCGCTGGATTTTCCTCGCCAGGAAGGAGCGGTCTGGGAAAGGACAGGAAAACAACGGGAGATTAATGATTTTCCTGCCGCGGGGGGACGGGCAGAGCGATAGAGCAAGGAGAGGGCTGGGAGAGCAGGGGCTCTGTTAACCAGGGGCAGCGCTGGCAGGGAACTTGATTCCCACCCCTTGACATAACAAATGCTGGGGAGGACAAGGGGCTTTACAGACTTTCTGCCACTTCAGCTGCTCAAGCAAGGGCTCCAGAGAGAAATCTGGCCCCTCATAAAACCAATGGCTTATCTCCCACTGAGGTGGAGGAGGCAGGGTTTCACCCTGACGAAAAAGCCTGGCTGGGACACTGCTAAATCTAGCGCCCAGAAGGAAAATTTCCTCTCAAAAGAAGACCTAATGAAAATGCATGGCTGTATGCAAATCGTAAAGTACCCTTAAAGAAATGCTTTCTCAGACCTGTTCTTTTGGAGGTTCCCAGTAACCCTGGCCCAACAAGACAAAGGGTAGAGTTAGTCAATGGGAACACCGCCAAAAAATGAGCAACGGCAGAGGGTTTCCCAGCAGAGGGGTTTTCTATTCAGAAGCAACAGAGTGGCCCCGCTTCTCAAGGTCAGCTTGGTGAGAGGGATCCTGCCGCTTGCTCAAGTCTGGCTGTCTCGAGCTATGTGACCCAAAAAGGAGATATTAAAATTACAAGGTTAATTTTGACAAGGTTAAGTTTGACTTTTTCTCAGCAAACCACCCAGATGAACTGGTTGTGGGGCTCTCTGGGCTCCCACCTGCTTTGGCTGCACTGTGCTTCTCCTGGACCAGCCACTGCCCGTGGTCAGCTCTGCCTTCTCTATCAGTGCTACCACAGCAAGGGGGTAAAGTCAGCACCTTCTGCTGGGAAATTGGAAATTTCCTTGGTAAGGCAGACGTGAAGTCACTGCCATTGACCATGTGAATGCCATGCAGGGCTGTGGAGAAGCTGGTGTGGCAAAGGAAGGACTTTGCCTCCCAGCCCTTGCAGTGATACTAAACAAGGAGTCATTCAGTTCCAGACTGGTGCATATTGACACAACAAAATGAAACAGCTTCTCAGGCTACTCTCCTCACCTCTGAACCACAGCACGTTCTTCCCCCTGGGTTCATTTGATGACACCAGGGTTTGCTTCCTCTTTGCTCCTTTGCTGCTCTTACTCAGCCCTACAGTTTCACACAGCTACTCCCCTACAAGCTGCCAGGGCTGGGGGAGCAGAAGGGGTCCCCAAAGCACATTTCATCGCCAAAGCAAGCTGCACTGAGCCAGCTGTCCATCCCACTAGCCGAGGAGTGAGCAAACAGGGAGAGCAGGGATAAAGCAGTCTCTGCTGCCCTCCCCCACCCTTCCCGGGTGAGAAGCAGAGAGGAGAGAAGCAGAAAGCATATCCTATTTCATGCCTCTGGCATGTGGAAGTAAGAACATTATTTTATAATAATCCTATTAATGCAGATCAGATGAAGATGGCTGGCCATGAGGCAGGGTTTGGAGAAGCCCCATCAGTGGGCTCTTTGTTGGTGCAGGCAGCTCTGCCCGGGCGAGCTGAAGGCAGCCTTTCTCCGAGCCCTCCACTGCCTGGCTGGTCTTGGGCCCTCTCACTGGGGTCTCCAGATGAACAGCATGGGGTCATAGTGGGGCCACAGGCTCAACATTTGTCTAATACCAACCCCAGCCTGGACTGGAAAACACAAAAGGCAGGGTTGTGCAGTCTTCCAAAATGCTAGAGTTGCTTTCCTCTGTGTGAGAGAAAACACATCCCCTCTCCCCTTCTTTCATTTAAAGACTAAAACCTTTGTGGTTTTGACATTTTTTTCTCTGAATTTTAAAAACCAACCCCTCTGTTCACAGGTAGCTTTATCTTAGATGGCTGTTTTTCACATCAATGACGACACCAAACAAATTGGCCCCCTCCCTGATGGACACATTATTGGCAGTAGGTTTAAGATCTTGAGCTTTTTTTGCAGCAGCAGTTTTCATTTGGAATGAAAAATATAAATATAAACTAATTACCTGTGTAAATAGAATATATATGTATATATGCACACACAGAGTGAGTGTGTATGTGTGTGATGAAGGTAATAACTTTCTGAGAGCCACACCTGGTGGTGATGTGTCAAGGGCAATACTTTGGCCACCAGAGGATCTTAGCCGTGAAGCTCTCTGTGGCACAAAATCTACCGAACAGCAGGTATTGCCTCCTTCATAACCATCAGGAAAAGCTGGCCAGCAGCCCTACACACTGTGGAAGAATCTCCAAGAGGAGAGCTGGGGAAGTACCTAATTTTAGAGTAAACAGTCTTGTCTTGAGAACTACATGAAAATGGGAGCCCAAGGAAAGGAAGCTCCATCTCTGCAGGGGCTGCAGTTGTGCCTCATGTGCCAGGGCACCCTCGTGTAGGGAGACGGGAGTAGAAATTAGGGGAAGGCACTGGAGTGTCTTATCGCTCTTCAGGCAGTCACAGCACTGAAATATAAACGTGTTACCAAGAAGAAATGAAACAAATCCAAATCTGTGTCAGGAGATGATTTTGCAGGGCTCCCATTGTGTCTGAACTTATCAAGCAAAGCCTTCATTTCCAACCCGATCCAAAAATCACTGAAGCCAAGCGCAGCCTGTTCACCGCTTCAGGAGACTTTGGAGCAGCCCATCCTGAACCACAGAGGGAACACATTTTGGAAAGGAAAAGAAATACATTATATTAATTGTGCAAATGCATTTTCAGCATCCCTTAGAAATGGAGACATTTGCCTACAAGCTGACAAAGAGTATTTAGTTAATAGTTAAAATTCAAAAGAGATTTCATTAAAAATCGAATCATTCATGCAATAGCAGAGCAGTTTTGTCTTTTCGTTTCCCCTCAAGCATTTTGTGCTGCACAGAACAATTTTGAATTCATTTACTTTTGCAAAATTAACTGCCAGGTCAATTTTCAGTGGGAATAGAAGGTGAGAAATTCAGAAGGGAAAGGCCAAACTGTCAGACAGCAGAGGGCCTTTACCACTTAAAGAGTTGAGGTTTAGTTTTGATGCAACAGGTAGCTCATAAAAATACACAAATTAAAGGCAACCTCCACAAAAGGACTGAGACACTGAAACGAGGCAGAGATGAAGATCATCCCATAGGTGAATTCCAGGCAGCTCTGAGCATTTTACAGCATCTCTCCTGCCATGACTCCTGTCCACCGAGGCCAGGAGCGGGGGCTGCTGGGGTCACATCCCCCGCCTGGCTGCCAGCAGAGCACGGCTCACCTCGTGCCACACCTCGGGTGTCAGCTGAAGGACAGAAGGACGGGGCCGTGCATCCCGGCAGCAGCAGGAGGTGGCTGTCACGGGCCAGCCAGCACAGCCCCAGCTCTGCCAGCACTGGTGGCGTGTTGACATGAAAACAGGGAGACAAGGTGGGTAAACACACCTGTCTCAGCTGACCTGCCTTCACCTAGGGCTCTGTGTGCCCTCTGTCTGCCTTGTCCTGATGCATCGTGGAAATATTCACAGCTGGGTGGGAGCAGAGCATTTTTGGTGGTGTGGACAACAAGCGGGTTCACCCCGCAGAACCACTGGGAAGGGCTAAGCCTACGTGGGTTTTGCCATCAAGGTTTTTCTTAAAAGAAGGGAGACCAAATCAACCTCACAGCTTTGCAGAGCTGTACCCCAGCGTGTGACATTCATGTGGGAAGCCTGTTATATCCTTCCCTGTGGGTTTCAGCTGTGTGGAAGGGAAAAAAGAGAAAATTGTTAAATGCTCTCCATCCTACAAGGACTGCTGCCACACATGCCTCCCCTAAGATGCCTGCACACCCACAGCAGGCACCAGACAGCTCCCTTCTAACATGAGCACCCAAAGCCATGAGTGACCACTGCAGAAGAGCACCAGCAACCTGCTCCCTGCAGAGCTCACCTCTCCCAGTGCCTTCCTGACTGATTTAAAGCCTGATGCTTTCTCTAACAAGGGCATCATCACGTCAAAGATAGGAGCAAGCACAGCCAACAGCCTAGGGAAGAGCAGCAATGTGTGCTGCTCATCAGACCAGGACAACACCACATGCACTTCAGCAGTGTGGCTTTTCCAGCCAGGATTGCAGAAAAATTCCTGCTCTCCCGCCAGCATCCTTTTTCTATCAACCCTCCTGGTCTGCAGGCAGAGCTACGCTCACAGGAAAGCTCAGCTTCTGGCTTTGCACATCTCAAGGAGGAGGTGCAATAACCACCAGAGAAGAAAGAACAGCTTTTCCAGAATCCCTTTGCAGAGGGTGATGGAGGCAGGGGCAGAGCTGTGCTCACAGGGCCAGAACAGCAGCAGCTTCTCCCTGTGCCCCAAGATTGAACTGATCCCAGCCCACAGCCCAGCCCAGGCCATTGCTACTGTGCAATAGCTGTCAGCAGCCTACATGAAGCCACTGGTTGCATCCCATTTCTTGGTAGGAATGCACTCACTCCCTGTTTGTCCTGTGTTAACTCAACAGCTGCTGTACCAGCTTGACCCGAGGCTGCTGCTTTTTGGGATTCCACACGGCCGTTCCAAAAAAGCATCACTGCGGAAGTCAAGCCAGCAAACATGCAAAGAAAATAGCCACGCTGGGAGACAAATTCTCTGCCCCAATCCTCTAATCCTTTCCAGCTCTATTAAACAATCTTCACAGGACCTAAAAGACACTCAGAAGACAGAAGCTGCCTGGGACCCTGTTGGGAGGGGCTGGCTCTGGAGGCCATTCCTCCCTCCAGCTGCAGCATATCCTGGGGAGAAACCTTCAGGCTTAACCTTCAGGGGCCACCTCCTCTTATCCACCTCCCACTGAAGCTGTTTTGGCCAGAGCCCTTCTCTTTCCTCCGCTGGCTGTGGCAGGAAAGTTCAAGGTGTCCTGGCAGCAGGAAGCTCCCTTGCTCCACCCTCTGCCCAGCACCGCGGCTCCCCGAGCCCATCGAGGGTTTGCTGCACCACATCCAGCAGCGACAGCGACCTGTTGTGTGTGGTCACTCGGGTGGGAGCCGGACCCTCGACATGAAGCGCCTCTCCTGTGAGCCCTGGGCAGCCCTCGCTGTGCTCTTCCTCACCACTGCGCTCTGGGATTCCTGCTCAGCAGGTATTTCTCTATTCTCATGCTCCAGTTTTGATATCCTGCCCTTTCCTCCCCACTCCTCTCAATACCTCAATATGTTGCCCACCGGCAGTAACTTGTTCTTTAAAAATGAGGGGGCTCTCTTGCCTCCCCTGGAAAGTGTAAAGAGTTGGAATTGATTAATGCTAATGAGAATTACTAGACATGACTGATCACAGCATCATTCTAAAGGGATGTTCTTTTGCCAGCTATTTACAGAGCCACTGTAAAAGTGACTGAGCTGCAGGTTGCTCCACTGAACAGCAAGGAGACAGGGAACCACAGTTACTTGCCCTGATTGCTGAGGCAAAGGACCACCTGCAATACCACCCAATAGGATCACTGTAGTCTGATTTAGCTTTTATTAGGTGCTTTTTGCAGAAAATCTGGCTTTGGTGCCACCTTAATTATAGAAGTTGCCTGAAACCAAAATGTAAACGAGACCTGTGAGCCACTCCTTTCCCACCAGGCTACTGCCTGCACTGGTATATCAGCACCAGATGAGACCTGCCAGCTGTTTAAAGATGGGTTGGCTTTGAAAGTGTGTTCTTTGGGCTGCAAGGTCCATAAACATGATCCAGCACTCGGCATTCTGCAGCACTTCTTCCTTCCACAGGTCATACTCAGGTTTTAGTGATACTTCCTGGTGCTTCTGAGGTACTTATTAACTGAGAAAAGAAATTACGGGCTTGGCCAAGGTCATTCCATAAATCCTACAGGAGTCAGACAGAGGAATGGGGAATACTGAGATCCTTCCCTGAAGCAGGTTGCCCGGGGACCCACTCTGAGCATGGCAGAGGCCATAAGGAAAGCTCTGGTATTGCTGATGGTGGGTCAGCTCAAAACACAGAGCTGGGCAACAACAGGTGACCCCAAGGGGGACATCTCCCACAGGACAACCTCGGTTTATTTTCTGTTACTTGGAAAACACCAAACTCAAAGCAAATGTTTGGTCAAATGTCTCATTCTGTTTTGTTTTTCTCAGCTGAAATGAAATCTGAGCTATTATTTTGCAGCCTTCAGTGAAATCAGGCCGGAGCTGATTTTATTACATTCCAAATTAGCAGCTCAGAGTGATGGCTTGACTAGAAATAGTTATCTCATCGCTTCTGCCTGGTCTGTGGACAAGCCGCACGTTAGAGCTCCTCCATGCAGCAGAAGTCCTCACTCCTGGAGTCTCCCCAGGCCATTTTTCGTCTATCTGTGCAGGGGATGCCCTACCCAGCTGAACATGAGCTGTGCTGCTCATGGCAGCACAGGAGGAGGTGTTTCTCTGACTCCCTTCCTTCTGCAGCAGGGACCAGGGCAGCCTGTGCTTTTACCCTTGCAGGCATCCTGGTCTGATCCCACAGTGCTGCAGGGAGCACGCTGAGGCTGAGGGGCATGGCGGGTATTAAAAGAGGGTTTGGCCTGTGACACCACGTGCAGATTTGAAGAGCTGGACACCAGCCACAGAGTTGTGTCAGAGTGAGTGTGTGTGTGCGCTGATTCTGGGTAGGAAGCAGGATAAAGAGGCAAAACCTTCAGCAAAGCTCCAGCCCTCTCCCTCATTACTCATTTCTGGATGTTGTATTTTCCAACCTGAGCTGGTTTCCATGCTGGTCCGAGCTGGAGTCCAGCCAGAGCAGTTTCAGATGCTCTGACCTGCAGCAAAGCCAAAGCTTCCTCCTGGGGCCTTGGTGGACCTGCTGAGGCTCTGCACAGATGGGTTCAGCCCTCGGCTCTGCCAGACTCCTGTGCACCCTGGGATTTTTCTAAGGGCAGAAGGAGGCAGCTGTACAGCCTGCTGGCCATGGATGTCCCCATGCCACTGAATGGTCTCTCCCATTTCCACGCTTGCTCGTTCTGCCCCCGTAGCTTGGCAAGGACAGTGGTTAGTGTGAGCTCTGAGCGAATGGCTCAGGCCAGGGTCACACCAAGGCAGAGAGGTGCAGGGATTCACCTGCTCCTTAGGTACTGCTAGAACAAGTGTTAAAAGTGGTGGCATAAGGAAGCATACCCTAATGCAGCAATGTTTAGGGGCAGGAACTTACTTTCTCCAAGTTGTTTCCATCCCACAGACCTCTGCAAGGCCAATGGCTTCCAGATTTTCCTGCTTGATGCCAAACATTGCTTTTCTAATCCCACTTACCTTTTCTCCTGTGCTTTCCTTCTGGCAGCAGCTGAAGGCATCTCCAATGTTTCAACAACTGAGTACGAACCAGCGTGTCTTAGTAAGTCTTCCTAAGTCATTACTACCTGTTAAAGCCAGGTGATGAGTCTACACAGTGACTGAGAGGCTGTCCTGGGAAGGGATGTATCTCTTCTCAAGGCTTCCATTGTGGGTGAACCTTTAGGATGCATTTCTAAGACTCCTTCACTGCCATGGTACGATATCTTAGGTACATTGAGACAGACTCATAGCTTTGAACAGACCAATTGATAGCCAATTTGTGTCTCCTAAAGCTCCCTGCCAGACTGCCTGCCCATAGGCACTATACAGATTCCCAAGAGCACCTCTTTCCCCTGCCCTACCACGTCCTTCCCAAATAGCCAGCCCCAAACAACCCGAGATCCCACCACTACTCCAGAGTCATCCACCAGATTAAGAGCCACGTCTGGGGGGAAGATGCCAAGGCAGAGTGATGGGGCAGCAGTCATCTGCCTTCTAGTAAAGGAAACCTGCCATGTACTTGGCTTCCCATGAGCTCACTTCACTTCTCCTCCAACCAGACGTGAACTTCTGCAGGCAAGCGGCCACGTGCTGCCCTTCGGGCATGGACGACTACGGGTGGATCGCAGCGGCTGTCGGCTGGAGCCTCTGGTTTCTGACCCTCATCCTGCTCTGCATGGACAAGATCATGAAACTCCGGCCTGATGAGCCCAAATACTTGGTGGCCTGAAGCAGAGCGAGCCAGCAAGCGGCAGCACCGCGGGGCAGTGAGGTGCAGGCAGACTGACAAAGCATTTCAAGCACTTGCTAAGAAACGCAAAAAGAAAGGGGACACACCTGCAGCTAAAAAGGCCAGATCTAAGCAGGGCAGCTGCTGAGGCTTCACCCTCTCTGGCAGGCTGGAGCTGCCAGCCAAGGTGTGGGCTAGGCAAGTCCCTGCCAGCCACCATAGATGTGCCACAGTGCAAAAACCCCCACTTTTCCCTGAGGCCTCTTGTGCTTGCTGTGAGCACAGCAGCAGGAGGAGAGGCTGAGGGACCAGTTACCAGCCTGTAGCACATTACCTCGAGACAACCTCGTGCATGACCTTTGGGTTTGACACAGAAAGTGGGCTAATAAAGCTATTTTCTGGAGTATCGACATTAGCAGAGTCATTACTAAGCTATAGGCCAGGTTACATCAGTAAGTGGAGGTAATTCACTGACTTTACCAAGTCCTTCTCACTCACTAACCTGAGATATTTAAAAGTCTATTAACATATACACGGGAAAACTTTCTTATGGAAACTTAGGGATTGTTTGGGCTGGTTTGAAAGTAAAACTAATTTTTCCAGAGCCATTTAGATGTGAACTGTGTTGCAGGAATTGAATGTTGGTTGTACTTACTCAGCTTCCACCTGCCTGAGAAACTAAGCCAAGCTGAACTGTGGCAAGCAGGTTTAAACCAGCATATCCAATTCATGCACAAAACTGTTCCTATTTATACAAGATGATAATAAACACCCCCATTGATTGAAAGACTCTCACTGACTGGTTTATATGGATAAAGCTTATATTGGCAAGGAATTACTCAACCCGAATTGTTAGAAATAGGATTCTAAGAAGACACATTCATGCAGGAGTGTTTGCCTCACTGCAGCCAAACTCTGATTTGGGGCAGTTGCACCAGTTTTATTTCTATCCATTATTAAAACAAATCAGAGTTAAACCTACCTAGACCTACACAAAGGTTAGCAAACCTGCTAGAAATCAACTGAAATGAAACATAAAAAGTTAAAAAGCACCATCAGAGATCTTTATCTGCTAAAAATAGTAATACTCTCCCATCAGCTCATCAATATGTAACTTCATGAGTGAGAAAAGACAGAAATCAGTTTAAGACTCTGCCAAATGATTCCAGCACAACTGGACACTTTGATCAGGATAATTTGGCCACTTCAAAGGGATGGGCAGTTTTCTCTTATCAACTAGCCCCCATGAAGAGGAGCAGTGACAAGTTAGACATTGAGGAAAATACACCTTTCCCTATCACTTAAGACAAAAAGTCTTTCAGGGTGAAATGCTGAACAGAGATGCTCATGTCAGGACAGTACATTTTGAAATGGAAGGGCTTAATTCTCAACATTTCAATATACAGCAATTAAACAAAAGTAATTTTAACATGACAAACCTCAAATCTCAGTGTTAGATCAACTTCTTTCCACAGAACTCCCAACAACCAAGCAAAACAGCAAAGTCCCTCTCATTTATGTGCAAACTTACAGAAACAGAGAGATCTCAAAACATAAAGAGCAGTGAGTTGACAGCTAAACCACTGCAATCACTCATGTACAACAGATCTTCTACCTACACACATAATTTTTTTCCTGTTATATTAGTTTTAATAGCAGAAAATGTTCATTGCTCTGAAAGCAATGTGAAAGATACTGTGAAAAAACCTCCACTTGCCTTCACACCTGCCTTCTGCTGATCTCTTCTTGCAGTTCTCCAGACTTACGGGCACTTTTCTCTCAGTTGGGAACACAGAAGTGCCTGCTGGATACGGCTCTTCATCTTTGAGGGGAGATGTTCCATAGCTTTTGCATGTCTTTTGAGTTTTCAGCATGTGATGCAAGTTCTAGATGTCCTAAGAGAGCAACAGCCACAAAGAGCTTCATAACAACTGGGCAGTTCTATGGGGCTTCCTAAAGCCTGCCTTTAGAAGCACAGCTTGTTCATTCTTCCCACTCTCCAAAACAGTGCAGCTACCTTCAAGGACTGTAGTAGACTTAAAGCTCAGGTTTTGCTTCTTGCAGTTTCCTTTGAGGATTCCCAGCTCAACCAAACTGGGGAGAAAAGGAAAAAAGCCCGTATTTTTTCATATAATGTAGTGCCCTCAAGGATTTTGTGTGCCTGTGTTCAAAGGTGGCACCCAAGTCTCCACAAAATCAGGTATAAAAATGGAGTACCTTACAGATAATTTCTGCTGTGAAATGTAGACTTTTTCTAGATCAGTGACCTGTAAACCTCTGATCTAACGTGACAGTGTTGCTTTTTACTGCATCACCTGCTCTGACATCTGACATTGTCAGCTTTGATCTACAGCTGCTTCTTTTCATGTCATTTGATGGAGTCACTCAGAAAAACTTAGTCCTGTAATGAATCTCATGAAGGCACTGCTGCTCCCTGGGTGTCTGGGATCCCTAAACAAGGTGGCAGCGTTCCACAGGCTCCAAGGCTATCCGTGAAAACATCTTACATGCTCCTACATAACAGTGCAAAACCCCAAAGCACTCTTTTAAAGGGACTCTCCAAGGTACACACACTGTGCTGTACTGATCCTATGGGCAATCACAAGTACAATGCAAAACAAGCCACCCTGCAAAGGGAGGAGAAAAGCCCTAATGGGACTGTCCATGTTCCAGGGGCTTGTCAATAGTCACAGAAAGCACTGAATTAAAAATTTGCATCCGAAAGACTTGAGAAATTGATATAAAGGCAGAAATTAGTATGCAGAAATGGACTATACATACCTGATTTCTAAAATTTGAAGATTATCTGTAGTCTGCTGTTACTTTTCCTGGAATAATTTTAGCCAGGGAGTACACAGGAGCACAGCTTGTGGGTTATAACCCCTCATTTAAGAGCAACTGAGCTACAGTAGAAGGCTATGGTCTGGTTTTGATGCACAAATTAAACATACAAATGCACAAATTAAAAATACATGACTGTATAGTGCAATGCCTTATAAAAGTGGTCCATGAGCAGAGTTGCAGACTGATGTTCTCATTTATTGTGTATTGTTTCATGCTCTTAATAATACCCCTCAGGGTTTAATACCTCTAATCATAGATCCCAACTAGTGCAATGCTGTCCAACCCCTGCTGACATCAAGGGAGCTACACAAACATCCAGCACATGCCTTGTTTTGTTCTTTGGGTTTTTTTCCACTGCAATTCAGGAAGCCTGTCATTTTTGTTCCCATAGGAAACCTTGGAGGCAAAGCATAACCACTGATTTCTCAGCATGCACAAATCATTTTTGTGCTAAACCTGGGTGTCCCATCAGGCTGCTGCATACAACCTCATGGCACTGAGCTGGTGTAGGCACTTACAGATCCCCAAGCATTTAAAAAGTAAGGTGATAGCTCCAAACGATGATGGAAATCTTAATGCTCCAGTTATTCATAGTTACTGTCTCTCCAGGACCAAAAAGTTCCTCACTGGAATGAGATGGAGAAAAAAAATCTATTCCAGCTCTTATGATTTTGTACAAAAAAAAAAAAAAAAAAAAAGTGACTGAAATACACAAGTTTGAACCTCAACACTGCTGACCAAACCAGCAGAGTTCTATGAATTTTCTGGACAAAGTTTCTGAATTTCAGGCATGCAAGTATGTAGTTCCTGGAAAGGGAAGGGAGATGCAGATGGCACCTGGGAAAGCTGCTGGTCTGCAAGTGTCTCGGACAGACAAACAGAGCAGTGGGGACATGTAACTGAGCAGCACTTCCAATAACAAAGGAGAAAAAAACATCATCAGCTGCACAGCATTGCAGGGTGACCACTTTAATTTGCCTGGAGACAGTATCAGTCACATCCTACTAGTGATTTTTTAAAAATTCTTAATTCAAGACTAAATGGATTGGTACTTGATGTACGACTCTTCATCTTTTCAGATACCACTGCTCTGCTAATGACTCACATTACTCACTGCCTTGATCCTTGGGGTTTTAGTGAATGAGCTACATATTAAGCAATTGCACTTTACAGTGATTACACTTGGCCAAATCACTAGAGGAATGGAAACTGGCAAGCATCAGAGCTCCCTACTCACATGAAACACACAGACAAAAGACAGAGGTTAAATTCATAAGAAAAGGTGCTCTGTGCTGGGATTCTCTAGGAATTTTGATAAAGTCATTACAAAAACTTTCAAAAAGGATTTCAAAAACTTACTGTCATTAATTACAGACAAGGAATGGAATACAGGCATTCTTGGGAAGCAACCACCCTCTCTCATCCTTATACTCCAGATTCTTCTTATTTTGTGGTATCTGCAGTACCACTAGCTGTTGTGGAATTCAAAACTCACTGCAGGTTTCTGTCCCAGAATCAAACATGTTCAATGAGCTGATTTCCAACTCCTACTTTGCAATAACCTTCCAGAAATAAACCACAGCATAAACAATGCAGTATTGTCTCCCAAGTCTGCAAACTGCTTGGAAGAAAACACAGCTCTAGAAGACTTGTGACTTTTCCTGTCCAATTTGACAGCATGACTTTTGGAGCAAAAGTTAAAGTACTTCTTCAGCTTTTCCACAGCTCTGTCTGCTTTGTCTAAATGGGAGAACAGAAGGGAGACACCTGCAAAGCCACCTCTGCTAGACTGTTCCCCCTTCATGGCACTTCAACATCCTGTGTATTTAAGTCAGATCAGTTCAAAAATACGCAAGTCCTAATGTAGCAACCCTCTGGGCTCAAATACATGAAGAAATCGCCATTCTTTAGCTGAGCAATACTGACATCCTATACAGATGTGATAATGTGTTAGGTAAGAGAGGTTAGCTCCTCCTTAAGAAGACTAAATAATGCCCATTGGTACTAGCATTGAGTGCTCCTTCAGCTGCAGGAAAGGGCACTCTCTGCTCCCTGGCAGAGCAGGATTATTGTAGGCAATGTTGTGTCAGTGATGCCGTCTGCTGGAGGCGACAAAAAGCTTCTCGTAACTTCACTGCAGTTCTACTCTGCAGGAGCAGGAACATCGTTTCCAGTGTCCCAGCAAATTTTCTGCCACACAGCAGTGAAGGACAGGAGGATGTAGCAGTAATGTAAATACATGGCTGCACATCTACAGATCTTCTAAACAGGAGATTCCTGTGCCGCCATCAAGCCCAAAGACAGAAAATAATGTCAGGATCAAAATCATCCCTGGAAATGCTTGGCAGGAAGCGTTAATACAAAATACAAAGCAACGTACCTGAAACCATTTAATGCAGGACTGCACGGACACAAATCCAGCAATCAGTTCAGAAGTTTGTGGATGCTCACATCACCTGTACTGTACTGAATTTGAACTATTTCATATTTGGTGACTATGCTGAATTCCTACTGACAGTGGCTAATCCACAACTCTTTCTCCTATTTCCTCCAGTCCAAGGATAAAAGCTTCCTGCTTTTTCGTTACAGCAGTATTATAAAAAATTTTATTTCTTTAGTCAAGTTTCTTTCAGATCTGTGTTTCAGGACCAAAAGAGTGCTGTGCATTGCCAAATATAACACAGCACTAATTCTCCTTGAATACAAAAAAGTTTTTCCTGAAACACGAACAACATGCAGCTATTGCTTTTAAATTATGCACAGCAGTAAAACCTTCCAACACCCTGGATGAGGAAACAAACTTCCAAGAAGCCTTGGGATGGAACTATTTTTTTTGAAGTTTTCCTGGGAACACTACAGAGCTCTTAAGAAGTGTGTACATTTGAATGTATCTGAAAATGCAAACCAATAATTTTCATCTTTCAACTCTTTAGTTCTCATTTCATTTCACCTGCTCTACATGTGGCAATAAGAGGATTTCTGCAAGAGAACCTGAAAACCACCATGTCAGGGATCCAAGGAGGTTTACCATCTGTTTCAAAAGATTCTTCAGAGCATTTGTTCAAACGTGCCAACACTTTATTCCAGTTAAGGTAAGATGTAACAGCCTAAACACAAATTTCCAGTTACGGAGTAAGAACTACTCAAAGCTAAACAGGAGTGGCCATTACAAAGGAAAAAAACTATTTGATATGTAAAAGGTATCAAGAAAAAGTAATACAAAATCAAGACAAAACATCATTCCATCCCTACAAACTATGAAGTGCAAAGAAATGTGTATTTTTCTAATACTAATGTAATTTTTTTTTTTTAGTCTATCAGTCTTCAGTGGGATTCATGGGACTGCAGCTCTACTCCAGGGAAATCTCTTTAAAAAGGCAGTGCAACTCCACGGGATTTTTGCTTCTCAAGTTTCTCACACTGTGTGGGTAAACTCACCCTGGGACACTGTACATCACAGCTAGAACATCTTGCCAAGTGCATCCCAAACTGCACTGAAGAACCCGTAGGATGGATCCTTCCAAAGCATACACGTGACTACTTGGTTTTCAGTGGAAGTCATGCAGCTGCAGCCAGGGGCAACAAGCAGGGCAACATTGGGATCTGAACTGCCAATCCCACGTCACAAGCTGAGTGTGTTCTGCCCTCACTGAAACATATCTACTGTGACAGCAGAACACATCCCCACCCTGTCTCCTCCATTTCTAAATAAAATCTAACAGGAAGAGAAAAACGTACCCTCCACAAAAGGGAACTGGATTTTTATTTCCACATTCAAGCAATTCAAAGCTGCTGCTTTTCTCTAGACACATCTGAACAGCCCTGGAGAAACTACATCCTGGGTGAACTGCTTTTGGGAGTCTCACTGATGAAAGATGTTCCTCACTCATACAAACCAGCACTGCAGGTGGTGAAAGACTGCCAAGAGGGGCTGTGTCGTGGACTCTGCTTGAGTGGGGCCAGGGGGGGTCCCCAAGGTTTCTTCTCTCTTTACAGAGCACTGTCACAGGTGGTCCTGGAGACCTGGTTGCTGTCCTTTGCCTTCTGACAATCAGATATCAGGTCTTTTAATCAATTTCCAACTTTCTGTCCATATTCAGAACACACCAAACTGGTGCTGTTTTTTAAAAGATCGATTTATTTCTTTGCATCTGCAAAAATATGGCCCACAACATGTTCCCACCTCAAAGGCACAAATGTTCTTCATCCTGCCACTTCAAAGCTCTTGGCCAAAATAGGGAATTTTCAAGGACTGGCACCAGTTTACAAGGAACTGCTAGTTAAGGCATGCAACACAAAATGTGCATTTCTTCCTTGAGCTAAAAACTACGATAGCTGCAAAAGTGAGAAACACAGTGAGGGCAAAAGTTAAAAAAGTGAATTCAGCTGCCTACTGCCATCCACACCACACAACTGGTGACTTCACTTGGGCCTGAATGTACACCCAGCTTCCTTATGTAATCTGTCAAATGTGTTTGCAAGCCCCGAGTTAACAACAGTGTGAGCTGTTGTGGTTCTGGGGAAGTTACAATTGCTGTACGCAGCCTCTCTCTAAGATAATCCTGTAACCCTGCTGTCCATGGTCTAATTAGAGGCACTGGCTTGTTGGGAACACGCACTTTTGGGTGATCACTCTATGTATTTACTTGTGTCCATGAATGTGCACCATACTGGGGTACACCACACCAACCTTTTGGTGCAGGGTGATACACACAGACCTTGTCTGACCCTGCTGCTCCCCAAACACTAGATAAGAAGCCTGATCCAAACCACTGCCAAGTACAGTCCATTGCAAAGGGTCACTCAGATTGCACTCACTGCTCCAAAGTGGGCGTATTTAACATTACCACTCCAGCACCTATGCAATTTGTTCCTCCTAAAAGCAAGGTTTTCTTTCCTGAGTCACAGGCCCACAGCCACTGGCAGGACCATGTGTTACATCCTGGTGGAGAATATTTTACAGTACTGAAGCATGCCCCACCTTTAACATTGAGTGTATGAAAAATAACTGTAACATTTCACTTAGCTCCAAAAATAATCAAGAAGCAGGCTGGAGGTCAACATTTTGGCCACGAAAAGGAAACCAACCACACTAAATTATGTAGCTCTCATCTTGCCAAGTTCTTTTATATGCCAAACTAAACACAGACTAAACACAAATGTCAAGGAAAATTGTGAAGAAAGGGAAGAGCCCGAGGATTCCATGAACCAGATGGTTTAGTCATGGAAATGGATGCAACGGCTGGTAACAGCTTTCTGTGCCTGTACCAACTTTTCATCTGATCAGTGTTTTCAAAATCTGGTATATTCATTAACAGATACTTAAATACAGGACACTTTTAAGTTTCAGGAAAAAAAAGCTTTGTTTGGTTTTCCCCCTCCCCACTTTTAACAGGGCAATAAAAAAAAATTGGCATAAGAACTCAAGCACATGGGGATGCAGAATTTTACAGATTTCCCCCCGCCTCCCAAATTTCCAAGTGGAACCACACATTCTGGCACATGCCTTCCACAGAATCCTTATGTAGCACATGAAAAAAGCAGCTTTTCCTGTAGCTGCAAGAAGTGTGGGTCTCCCCTGTTAAGGCCATTCTTGGAACTGGTGGCTGGTAACTGGTGTTACTTTTCTTCCTTTATGAAAATACAGACTAGGCCATGCCAATTTTTTGGGCACCGGATCAGGTCCCCAGCCAATCTGAGAACATAACTTCCAAACACAGCTTTCTGACTTCTTATATTTTACTATCCTGTTGAAAGTTTTAAAGAGGGTTTTCTTCACCAGAAAGCCTCTTTTATTTACAAGTACATGTTTGTCCTGTGTTCTTCATAAGATTGGGGACTGAAAAGAGAAATGATATACATCCAAATATAAAAGGATGGAATTTCACAATAGCATCACCATCACTAGCAAAAAAAAGAATGAGCCTTAAGTACCTCTAAATTTCAAAGCTCTTATTTCACAGAGAACATATTGTTCTTAAATAGCTGGAACCAGACAATTAATTTACCTCCTAGAAGACTACGTTTTCTTCAAATGAAGTCACAGTAATGAGCTAATATTATAAGCACTGGTCTCTGAGCTCACTACAGAATTAAACTGGAGAAGGATGTGGGGTCTGAAAGAGATGGTTTTAATGGGAACACTTAGCAACAGTCAGTCTTCGGCGCTGTCAAAATGACCAAATGAACACTGCCTGATACACTCTTCATTCTTCAAAACCTGGCATTTTGCAGAAGCATTGGCAACATTCATGTTTACAAAGTTGGCAGAAAACAAATGTTTATTTTTATCCTAGAACTATCACACAAAAAACTTTAAAAATTCAAATCATAGTGACCTGTTGGTACTGCTGTTACAACCATGCTGGTGTTCTGATTCCTTTCAAACCTCTACCGGTGCCCATGAGGGCTTCACACATAGGCCAGGGAACTGGAAATTAATTTACACTGCTTCATTACACCAAGTCCCTCAAAACAGTTTCATACAGCATTTTGATGATCACAGGTAAACAGAAAAATAACTGAGCTTCCTAGTAAAGAGGGAAACATCTTTTTTTCCACATCAGTGAGCAACTGAAATTTTGGCTTTGGGCATGAATATGATGTACACACTTCATGAGTAAGGTACGGAGGTGACTACTTCCACCATGTCCTCCCACCTGTTCTCATTTCAGTCTGAGTTAGTCCTGTTGCAGTTACTGAACTGTGCACTGGAGCCAGGAGCAGATTTGGCAGCCAAAGACCACCATACCATACCAGTGTTACACACCTGTACTTCACCAATGCCACTTCTACCCCAGTGAGTGAGGCAAACACCCACTTTGCTCCTGCCCAGCGTTCTCTCTGGCAGATCTCTTGCTCCTTAGACCCTTGACCAGTACCATCAGCTCGTGTTTGAAACACCCACACTGCAGCACCTAATTCTTCTGCTTTCCATCACCCTAGGGTAGGGCTCCCAAGCCTCCTCCCCGACACTGAGCCTGCCCTCCATCTCTGTGCCAGTTCAATAGCTTTAGTTCACTCTGACCTGACAATGAAAACGCTCCAGCCAATCATGACTTAAGCAAAATGTCCGTATGTATTATGTCAGTTACAGTTATGCAATGGCCAATATTAGTAAATTCGTAGCTAATTTTAAATTAAAACTCTGAAAAAAACCAGCAACAAACAGTTCCATGACACGTACCATTCTTACCATGGGGATAATGCTTACCCTTTGTCCAAAGGGACAGTGGAAACAAGTATAAATATAGAAACTGTCTCAAAACTGCAAATCTAAGCCTATGTTAATGCTCTAAACTGTCACTGACTTCCACTAAAATTATTCAGATCCAAACATAAGCAAGGATTTAGGACATCAATTTATAACGTAATGCTGGTGACCCTGTACCAGTCAGGCTGGATTGGTTTCTGTCCACAAAGCAAACTACAGAGGGGCAATATTTTATCGCTAGTCTTGCAAGAGCATTTAGGATGTAAATATGTTTTTCTAAGGATATACACACACATTTCCCCAAATTCAACTCTGGCTGAGTATTGCCCTTCCAGTTTTCAATAATTTTTAAACAAATTAGATACCAAGCCCTTTCTGTTTGGATGCTTTGCTTTGTTTTTCCAGCCTGAATGAGTCTACAAATATTTTCTTAATTATACAAGGCCAATGTTTCACTTTGCAAACATTGAAGATGAAGGAACACTTGAAGCTTCAGCACCAGAAGGAAAACAAGGAAGAGTGCAGAGGGTAGCTCCATTCGGAACCACAGAGCTGTAACAATTATTGTTCCAGTTTGATACAAGTAACTCATAAAGACTGTTATTCTAAGTAGTCCCATTGTTCCTGACAACCGAAGTGATTCTTATGTGAGATCAGACCTTCAAGACCCTTGAGCTGACACAGTTTGTAATCCTGCAGAACAGCAACACAAACCAGTTCCCCATAAGCACTGGAGAGATAAGAATACTTGTAATCTCTTGCAAAATGTCATCTCAGTTCACTCAAAACTTCACCTACTTCCTAAGAAAAAGGAGTCTATCATTCTTGGAGTTTGATCCTGTCCTTTTTTTGTTGTTGTTGCTGGGGTACTGACTTCTTGACCTAAGGTTTTATTTGTGTGTTAGGCTGAATGAGGGTAAGGAGAGAAGAGGAGCACCGTAATATTAGCAGATTAATCAATATTACTTGTGATGACACTGATGATTTTCCCTGTTTGTCCCCCATCTCTCCTTACTATTCTCATTTTGCTGCCTTTTTCAATTTTTCCAGAGTGCTGTCAACAGAGTTGTGGAAGTTCCTTTGCGAGAACAACATTGCTGATTTCCTCTAAGTCTTTGCTTCCATAGGAAGCAGATACCTGGCAGATTTGCAGTGGAATGCTAAATCAACTATGGAAGTTCTGCACTGTTGTCTGTTTCTGAGAAAGTCGCAGAAGTTCTTCTCTAATTGCTTTGATAAGAGAGGCTGACGAGTGGCCAGGCTGGAGGTCCTCAGTGGAACTGGTGGTGTAGCAAAGGCCCTGGCCCTGAAGGCTGTTGTGTGGAAGCTGAGCAGGAGGTGCTGAGGGCTGCCTGGCTGAAGTCCTCGGCATCTGGAATACTGGTGAGGAGGAATATTCTTGGTGTCCATGCATATGCGTCTGGAAAAAGGGAGAAAGCATTACTGTACTTTCTGAATAAATATGATTACCCCAGAAAAGACAAGAAAGCAAAAAGGGAAAGAACAGGGGGGAAAGCAACATGGAGATGCTTTTATCTGCTGCAACAGTTCTTCTGTTACATGAATGAGTGATATCTCCTATGGAGCACAAAACAACAAGTGTACACAACATTGTTGGACTGCCTCAAGGTCAGAGATTTTCAAGAGCTTTGACTCCCTTTCCAATCTACATTATGTTTAAGAACTGAAATGGAAGGAGGTGGAGAGAAACTCCACAGGACTGGAAATCAACAGAATTGGCTTCTCTTTCCATCTACTTCCATCAACTTCCTAAAAGACAGAAGGCAAATCACTTCTTTCCTGGCTGTCATTTCTCCATACTATATATAAGCAGAGATACTACTACTTCCACCTTCCCTTTTTCTGCCTGCTTTGCCTGCTCACACTGTACACTTGTGAGCACCCTGTGACTGACCAGTGCCCAGGAAAACATGGTCAACAGAAAAAGAGGCAGAAGAAAACTACTTAGATTTGAAAGATTAGATTTTTCCATACTCAATATCTGAGAAACACTATCCCAGCCTGGGGACAATCATTCTTTCAGGGCAGAAAGGGGTTAATTCCACCTTTGTTCAGTAACATACATTTTCTAACAAAACAAGAGAGACAGAGAGCAGAAGCCTGAGTTTATGGCTTGTCTTTCTGCAAGACAATCTGCTTACACTAAAACAAAGCATGGATTTACAGTACACTGGGTGACTGCACCAACTCCCAGTATGGACACAAACAAGGTACGTTTTGAAAATCTAGATTCCAGCTAACAACCCTGAAGCAAGTGTTTCCTCTTGCCTCGTATTGCTGAAGGCTGAGAGACAGCCTGAAGAAAACACAGGACACAGAGGACTCGAACGCACAAGTGGGAGCAAAGCAACGTAATCCCCTTTTCAGAGGGAGCAGCAGATTCAGACCACAGCCATCACAAGTCAGTCAGCACTACCTTTCTCTGGGGACAAGCCTTAAGGAGTAGCAGAGAGAGCAGCCTGATGGGGGAAGAAAGGACAGCAAGGTCAGCTAGAAGAGGATTTGGGAGCGAGGGGGAGGGGAATGAAGCCATTACAAAGCAGAGCCTGGGAAGGATATGGGGGACCTTAGAGCGACAATGGCAGCAGTGTGCAGGGAACACAGAAATGCATAGGAGCAAATTCCTTAACATCTCTCATAATACAAAGGAATAAAATTTAAGCCATTTTGTATAAAGCAGAACTAATATAGATTCTGAGTCTCTTGTGCAGCTCACGTACAGCACTCCTCCGTTACGCAGTTAATTTTGGGAGACAGATTAAGGAGAAAAGAGGCTTTAATAGAAGAATGATAGGTAAAGGTTTTCCAAGTAACATCCTGTCTTATTTCTTTTAAAAGAGAGGTGATTTCAGTATGAGAAAGGAATGAATGGGTCTCTTGATTGTTCAGAATTATTCATTTGGCAGTGAAACCTGAAACTAATTCATATGTGCAGGCTAGAGTTGGCAAACCTGACAAATACTCTGTGGGTTTATAGAGAAGAGATGACATAAAAAAATATTAAAAGGAAACACTCCTTGATACATGAGTCTTAACAGCAACCTAAATTATATTCAGGTTACTTTCACATTAAAACGCACTAAGTGATTCAGCTCCTATCTCACACTGCACTGAGTTACCACCGTAAGAATGGTTTCTTAAGGGAAGTTAGGAAGAGCATGTGATGGCCACAGAGGCTGCTTTTTACATTAAGTTTAATAAGGTTTTCTTATATATCTCAGAAAAAGAAAAGGGTGTGTTCCTGTGATTTCACATATAGCATCAGAATTAAACAGCCCTGTAAAATTTCAATACCACATTGGTTTAGAAACCTAACCTCTACTAACCTAAACCAGCAAATTAATAAGAGCAAAAAGGCTGAAATAATTTTTGCTGCTTTTTTTTAAAGCTTCTTTACGAGCAGAAACACACAAAGATATATTATATAACACCATATATGCAAAAATACATAGTTTCATATAATATCTATAAATTTTGTATTTTTATCTAGAAACTTCTGGATAATTAACAGCAGTACAAAACAATTGACAAAATATCTTTATTGAATCTTCTTAAGGAATGAAGATTTATGAGATGACGTAAATTTGTTAATCTCCATTTAATAACTGTTGAACTCTGGCCAATTTCAGCTGAACTGGATGTATAAATATATACACAGACATACATGTGTATATGTGTATGTATGAACAGATACATAAAATTCACAAAACCAGGTAGCTAATTAGACATAACCTGATTTGTTATAACCTAATTTGCTATCATTGAATCTGTTTCTGAGTGGCAAAAAGGTCAAGTTAGGCTGTGCTCTGCTGGATCTCTTAGCCAGTACATATCTCACAGGGGCTATCTCGGGGACATGAGAGACAACTAAGTTTGGTGAGATTTTTTAGAGACACTAGAGTGGGCAGCTGAGTAGAACAACAGAGTGAAACGGTAGGAGTATCTTTGGG
Organism: Dicrurus megarhynchus; assembly: GCA_013399195.1. Classification (NCBI taxonomy): domain Eukaryota; kingdom Metazoa; phylum Chordata; class Aves; order Passeriformes; family Dicruridae; genus Dicrurus; species Dicrurus megarhynchus. Next base: position 73,862 of record VXAD01003533.1, read on the forward strand.
GAAACACTGGAAACCTGGAGAAGACTTGGGAGAACAGTGGAAAGCTATAGGGGAGTGTAGACAGGTAGGAGGTGATGCCAGGTGGTGGAGGGAGGTAGAGATATGCAAGACACTGAACCCATCTGTAAGGAGCCAGGCTTGGTTTGTGCTGCTGCTCAAACGAGAACTTGCTCAGGATTGTATTTTGTGTCAGCTAAGGAAATGCTGTTCATCTCCTGGTTGCCCTGGGCCTTCTGGATGGAGAATTAAGGTGAATTGATGGTACCCTGCACACTGGCTTTGGGTCGGGAGGTACAAGTCATATTCCAGCAGAAAATCAGGACTTCAGGAATAAATGCATGAGGATATTGTGAGCAAAAGGGCTATTGCAGGAAGACAAATGCAGATCCCTCTCCAGTTTGTGTGCAAGAAGAATGCTCTAGATTCTAATCTTCCTAAATGCAGAGTTTAATTTTAGAAACTTGCTCAGAGTGAGGGAACAGTAAGACTGTTTGCAAAGGATCAGTTGAATAGTGCACCATAAGGAACATGACCATCATTAAGTAAAGCCTCATTTCCAAAAGGAGGAAAGACAAATTTAGAGCTCCGTCCTAGTGAAAAAATCAAAACTGTGAAGGTAATTATTTAAGTACAGAAAGCTACAAGACCAAGGCTTTTTTTTTTTTTTTTTAATGGGAAGAATCCTTTGCAAAAAAACCCAAAAAATTGCTCGCAGGAAAAAGAAAGTTCAGGCAATAGGTGAGCTCTCCTACAACTGGATGACACCATACTCAGGTAAGTTTTAGTTCATGATCTCCTCCTTTTGCCTTTTTTTAAAACAACAAACTGAAAAAAAATCACATTGCAGTAACACATGAACTGCAGCAACCAGTGAGCAAAAGGTTCTGTCAAAGCCGAGGAAATCTTTAAACTGAGATGAACCGAAAGAAAGACAACCTGGATTTAAATGACCTAAACAGGAACATGCCCACAGATCTAGAAAAGCAATTTTCAGAAAAGAGAGACAGATGTAAAGAAAGGTCAATAAATGGTAACCCAGAGATGTCTCTGAAAATGAAACAGGAGACACTAAGATCTCTCATGCAAGTGCTCTTTTTGACGTAAACTGAAATTATGATCTTGCATTCAAATACCACAGTTTCAAGTGCAGAAAGCACATTAAATTAGGGAAATAGATCTTTTGGCTTTGACAGTTGAAGTTTTTGAATAGTATCAAATAGCAGTTCTCAAAAACTTTATGCTGCTCCTCTTGAGTTCATTTGGAGTGGAGGCAGCTCAAATTCACCAAAATCTCAACATAAGCCCATCCTGTTGCATTTCCTTTCTGCAAAGCTATGTCAAGATCATGCAATAGTGCAAAGCAACTCCAAGTAGTGTGAACAGACACTGTCCTAAGTATGCAAAAGGAGGAGATCCTGCCTTCTTTCTTCAAGGAAGAAACTGCAAAAAGATAATTTAAGAAGCAGAAGAAGCATAAAGTTGTCACTCTCAAGAGTACTGCAATAAACCTGTCACAGGTCAGTCTGCTCCAGGATACAAGTACACCAAAGAGGGACTGGTAGAAGGCAAGTGTCCCTCTCCTGGCAAGGCCATCTTCAACCTCATACATCTGGTTGAATTAGAAATGTCAACCTCTAGAAGCCCCACTGCCAAGAACCTGAAATCACCATGGCTGCCTGGGCAACACTGGTAAACGAGTATGTATTCATTTACGACATCCTGCTGACTTAGGCCAGGACAGTAATTTGTTTAGAAACACCTCTAACGTTATGTGCAAGTATTTTCTGCTGTCCTGCCTCCTGCTGTTAGCACTGATACAGAAGATAAAAGAACTGTATGCATACAAAATAGGATGGTAGCCTGGGACAATTTAATTCCATGTTTTCTAATGACAATGATCTCAAAATACAGAGGCATATTTCAAAGAAGGAATGGAAAGCAGTATCCACCTCTGCTAAAGCTCAGAAGCAGAACTGCATGAACTGCAATTAATGGGTGAAGGCCTCAAGTGAGGAAAAAAAAAAAAGTTAGGGTAAAATGAGAGAAAGCATTTAGAGAAGCAAAGGTGAAAGAACAGCAAGCAGAAGTCAGAAGAGCTAACAAGGGTTCGAAGAGCAAAGCAAAGAATGTCAGAGAAGCAACTAAAAGTATTCCAGGGGGAAAAAAGTTCCAAACAGTAATGCAAGAAAAAAATACCCAAGCATATCACTACTTTGGAAACTATGCAAATGTGTAACACAGTACTCACTGCATCTCGCCTAGCACATTCATCCTCTCCACGGTACTGGGGCCACCCTGGCCCCCCCGGCTGGCCATGCCCTGCTCTGCCTGAGGGGATCTCCACTGGTTGACCTCCGATCCTGCTAGCAATTCCCACCTGAGTGAGGTGCTGTATCTGAGAACCTTAAAAGCAAATATTGGTTTTTTTTTTCATCTTTATACACAGTCAAGTTCGCAGGGCAGACACATGATAACATAAAACTTTGTTGGAAGCAGGAGACAAGAAGAAAACGGAGCTCTGTTTCTGTGCAATTAATTAAAATCGGCAGAAAGAAGGCTGTCAGTGTGGAATAAAGACAGAAAGGTTATGTGCATTTCGTGCAGTTCGTGTGAGTGTGATGCATTTCACGGCACTGCACTCAAAGAAGAGGTTGAGATACATTCATCTCTGACATGGACTACTCTTCATTCCAAAACCATGCCAACCCTTTCCAAACAATGCTTACTGAAAGCTCTGGGAATGCCTTCACGTCAATTACTCAGCAGCAAAGAGAAGCCATTTGCTCCTGTGGCACACCTTATTTGCGTCACACTGGCAAGACCCTAACTCTGCAGACTGCCTCCTGTTCCGTGGCTCTGAAGAATAAAATACACTACTCCGTAAGAGTGTGCTTCTCTCAGTTTCGATTTGTGGTTAAATATTAAACGATGCTGTCGTTAACTAACAGAAGGTCAGAATACACTGTATCTCCTTCCAGCCTCAAAGCCAACCTCCTCCTTTCTCCTTTTCCTTCCCTTCCCTCCCTCCTGCTGCTTTCAAACATATGCAAGGATAGCTGCCACCATTAATTGCAAGAGACATGTAACAACATGCCAGCTTTCCTTCTTCATGAGTTTCCTCCCACAGGGAAATGTCATTTATATTTTTATTCTTCAAATTACTAGAATAGCAGTTTATTATTCATTAGATATGAAAAACATTTAACCCAGAGATACATAAAACTATGTGTATGTACAAAAGGGGAGGAAAAGACAAAAACAACAGTGTGATTTACGTGATGGACAGTCAGATTGCTTTCCTGTTTTCCTCTCAAAACCTCTCAATATTTGAGAAGTTTGATATTTACACATAATTATGCTGAGGAACAGAAACTAAATATATGAATTACCTCCACGCTTTAAAGCAGAATACATATGAACATTTAGACAATAGTGTGAATCAGAGAATAAAATAACCATCATTAAGCTGTAAAAGTTACTACATTCCTACTATTCTCATTCATTTAACATTTACAGGGACATGATAGCAACTATCAAAATTAGGCTTCTGACATTAAGTATATGATCATATTTTCAGTCTTTTTCAAGGAAGAAAATATTTATCTGGGAGAAAATGAACTGTAACATTTGCATAGCAATACAATCTTTTATTGTTAGAAGTGTTTGCTGCTTAACTGCTCTGTGATGTTAGTATCTTATTCATTATAGCATTGCTGACTGCTATCAAAATTATCTCAACCAAATCAGGGAAGGTGATTTCACGTGAGACAGCAGCAATAGATAATACAATCTAAAACTAAGAGACACTACTTTAATGCATACAATTCTACAAAGAGAAATGAGAAACACAGATATAGAGAAGTATTAAAAATTTTTGCTATTGAGCATGCTGATTTGGGATGCATCAATTAGTTCATTTAGCACAAAAGAAGGAGCTCGAAATGGAAAGCTAGCATACATTGTACGCTCTAAAACAAGTAATTTTCCATTCTTAGAGAATGGGGGTTTGTGAAAATATGCTTTGTGATAACCAGTGCTTATAAGATACTAAAAAAGGGGCAAAGCACTTCCTTTTTCTGCAAGGTCCTATGAAAGTAAAGTTAACCTCCCTTTGTGATCACTTTTTTTTGGGCAATGAGGACAAGGACCACATATCACACGTAGTGGCTGAAGGAGAATGATGTCTTAATGGCGACCTTGGTGTAAGAGATACAGAAAAGGATCAGTTATTTTACTGCATATTCAACTTAAGTGGAGTGTACCTGCAGTGCTTCCAACTGGTCGTGGCCGTGCCACTGATGGCATTTCCTCTGAGTATATCCCTCTGGAGGAATACTGAACCTCAGGTGGCGGCTGCTCTCCGTGCATTAACTCTGCAGGCTGAAGAAAACCTGGCCCAAAGTTCTGCCTGTGGAAAAGGACTCAAGATTAAAATAAGTGAAATCCCTAATTAGAAACAATAATGTAGGTGTACCCCTTAGAGCTAATCTTTATGCCTTTTAATGTAATTATAACCTTCGGTGTTGAGGAGAATATTTACATCTGAAGAATATATTTTAACAAAATTTTACACAAGTGTTTTTCACATGTTGCAGTCTCCTCAATGCAGAGAAAAAAGTTCACAGATCTTGAGATCTTGTTTTCCCCTTGGGTGGAAAAAAAAGTATCTTCAATGAAAAAAAATAAAATAGAAAAGTAAGACTTCAGCAGTGATGTAGCTGCTTGACCTCAGCAACAAAGCGGACTCAAAAGATTTTCTGGGCACACACTTTTGGTCTAAACCAAAACATACAAACTGCATTACAAATGTATTTCATGAACAATTATTACATGAAGCATTCTGGTAATTTTTCAGGAAGTTTTCAAAACTGCTCTTTAAGACTTCTGAAACGACTCAAAGCTGCCATTAGCACATAAGAAGAAACACAATGTGAGTGTAAGTGAAGCAAAGTGAGACAAGCATCCAAACTCAGGCACATGGAACTAAACAAAGTGAGGGCTAGGGATGAGTGTTACATGCCTTTTAACACAACGGCATCTGAGCCCTCCTAGGCTATGGACTGCAATGTATCCTATTCCCCAAGATCTCAGTTTTACACCTTTTGTTTCACCACAAAATCCCATGACTGCATCTAATTCAGACTAATCTTGATTTGTGCTTTATTTGGAAAACTACTCACCTTCATACAACAGCCAGATAGCAAAGAAAGTTGACATAATAAATTGCCTAATAAAGCACAAACGAGAAATTGTAAATAAAACTACCAGCTATTTGGCATACAGTGTTACCAAATGGAGGAGTTTTAGGGGCTTCAAGCTGTAACAATCTCATTGTGGAAGTGCTAGAATCTCCCCAGTTCCCTCAGGTACAATCCCCACCTGTCCACTCAGCAGATCCAGAGGAAACCATTTCCAACCAGACAAGCTAGTTAAAATAAATGCTTCAATGGGTAGGCAATGTTTAACAACATCACTTCTGTTATGTTAATCACTGTAATCAGTAAAGGATGTGATCATCTGGCCTTTTACGCCTGCAGTGTTGAGCTGGAATTTTGAAGCTGATGAATTGCTAGAGTTTTTTGATGTTGTCTAAAGAAAATATTTTCTCAACATTACTGCAAATGTACTCTTTTTGTGCCAATTTTTCAGAGGACAGGAAGTAAATTCTTTATTGCTGATGTGTTTGCCTTTGAAAGGTTCACATTTAATAAGCCTTCACCTTCGCAATCTTCTTTATAATAGATAGATATAGCTTCTGTTTAAACTCAAATATCAACATAAGAGTATAAAACCAGGATACAGCTCTGCAGCTGTATCATACAGGCTTTCTACTGCTCCTTCCTGTTTCCAGACTGAAACTCAGCTTTCGATTTTTGCACATCCATAAAAAACCCCCAAAATTATCTCCAGTCATTTAAGTCAGGAGATGCTGCTCCAAAAATCAATTTTACACCACAAATCCACTATAGCTAAGTGTCTCTATCTCTGTTGCATGATGCAATATCCATTTTCTGGCAAAGGCTGTTCATTGTGCCTTTGTGTCTGCCTAGCTGTTATGTGACCCAGGTCTTTTGCATTTAATTTTTTCCCCCAGGTTGGTTCCACCCCATTAAAGATGCTGATTGTGTTATTACAGAGAAGAGAACAGTATGCTCACCCAACTATTATTCCATGCATTGGATATTTAAGCCAATGGACTATGACACTGATACATGCCACCTAATCACACTGACCTCAGGTTCTTTTTCCTTCCTCTAACTGGTGCACTGCTTCTATCAATTTGTTTATGACTATCTTCAGATTTTGAGAATAACTCCCACTGTGCAACCATGACAACTCTTTCCTTGTTTTCTATCGACCAAGCTTTAGGAAACTTTCTATTTTAATGAAAACTTAGAGGAATTCTTTCTGTTAAGATCAATGACTTTGCAGATTGTTAACTTTATCTGTCGGCACTGGCAAAGCCAGCTTTTGAACTTTTAATCATGTTGCCATTAATTTGCAATTTACATAAATTCAGACTGCCTATGCCAAAGAATGATAAACTTTTTAACAAAAATTATGCTGTGTAGACGCTATCTTGCTCAGGTGTATTAACATGGACTGCAGCACTTTAATGATTAATTTATCACATTTTCCCTGAATATGTAACAGGCCAACAAAGACAAAATCTCCTCAATAACAAACAACTGGTTATGCTTTACACTGGCAGTTTCAAAGCTCATAATCTTCAAGGTAACCTAAATTACAAAAAGTACACCATGTGTCATACTGTGTGCCATTTCATGTCTGCTCCACTCACACTGAAACTGTCACCTCCAGCCAAGAACTAAGCAGGATGCTTAGAAACTCCTCCTTTTCTACTTGGTCTTTTCAAAATCAGGTTGCAGAACAACAAATAAAGGAAAGTTCTTCACAGCCACTTTACCATCAAGTTTCCAAGACAGTGAAGACTTGAGATGAAGTCTGATGAATGACATGAACAGCAGTGGGATTTTATCTCATATGGTGAACTCTAAGAAGGTAATGAGAGAGCAGCACAAGGCCACCATTTTACCAGCCTGGCTGCAGCAGCTGGGAGAGGGTGAGACAAGTCTGACCACAGTCAGTACCACGACTCAAGAGCTCAGCTTCACATATGGTTAAAGCACACAAACCAAATGTGAAATTAACAGTCACCTGGACAACCGTTTTCTCCCCTTTACACAATTCTACCACAGCAAGGGCAGGACAAGATGGAAAATTTGTTCTTCCCCTGATTTTATAGTAATAGGGCTGCAAGGCAGACTTCCTCTGTGAGGGTCACTGTGCTCTGTCATTTGTTCTGAACCCGGTTAAAAATAGAACGAATCTGTTAGTCATATGAAAGCTGTTGTGAGTGAGTGTTGCCCTGAGGACACAGAAACAAGATGAAAGCAAGAGTATGGGGAATATTACATGCATCTGGGTAACTGTTTCAGGCTCTCCAAAAGCTCAGACTCAGTGGTTTACTGAATATTTGGAAGGATATCTCTATAGCTGAGGGGCTCGAAACACATTTCTTTTAAACAGAGGCTTGGATTCCATACAGCATGCATATGTCATTTATGCTACATAAATAAATAACACAGACTGGATCTGGACTCCTGTTACTTCTCATTAATACAGTACTTTGCATAATAATATACCAGTGCCAGTAAGAAATCTGGAGTAATTGCAAGGAAAATAATAAATGATAATTTTATCAGTAAAAAGCTACCTTGGTAGGAGACCTGGTGCTGTTGGCGGAGTCATTCCAAATTCCATGTATCTCTGTCAGAAGAATGAAAAAAAAAAACAAATTAAAATCAAAATGCCTACCCTGGGAAGTCCACGGTCAGCCTTTTAAGTGATGAATGGCAGAGATCACTAAACCTGTATGTAGGACTTGATGGCAGTCATAAGAACTTAAATTTTACAAACAAAGGAGCATGAGAAGATCTGGGAATCACTGCGGGCTAGAGTCTCTTCCATGTGATTAGAGTCTTAAAAACCTTTCAGAAATACTTTTTCTCACTTGCAGAAGATCAAGAGCTGCTCCAATGTCTACTTAGCTAAAAACCAGGCTTTGCATTTGGAAATCTCTTTCGACCTCAAGCAGCATCAGACTGCAGCAGAGACACCACAGGGCTCAGACTGAACAGAATTTGAGATGACCTACAAGATTGTCCATGTGACTCAGTGCGCCATTGAAAGCCAGAAGTCAGACACAAGGATACTGCTTCCCTATCCCTCCCTTCCTGAAAGCTTTTGAATATCCTGCTGAAAAATATGACCTACGCCAAATACATTCTTTTTTTCATTGTCAAAATAGGAACTACCACACATACTAAAAATAAAGTTTTACTCTTGGACACAGCAAGACTGACCTGTGAAAGATCCTAACTGAGAAGAACTGAAGTTATCCGAAAGGAAAACTCTTATCTTCTCTTGTGGTTAAGATGGGAAAAGGGAAAAGAAACCAAGCTGCTTAGAAAGCAAGTTCACCATCTTGTGATGGTCATTCCTGAATTCTCCTTGTTCCAGGAATGTTCCACATTTGTGGTGCGTCCTGGCAGCAAGGGCACAGCAACAGTGGCCGTGGGTCAAGCGGTGCTAACTCCTTGCCCAGAGATGCCTTTTAAACTGCATGACAAAGGTGCTGTTTACTGCCCGAGCCGGCCCACGGGGTGCTCCCCCGGGAGCAGGGGGCTGCCCTCCCTGCCCAGCAGCTGTTTACCGGCTGTGCTGCGGACACCCCGGGCGGAGCCACGGCCGTGGAATTGGCTGCCTGGCTGCTGGGAGCCACCAGCGCGAAGGCGTCGTCCAGCAGCGAGTGCATGGTCTGCCGAGCCTCCTCGATGGACGGCTGCGGGGGCACGTACTGCGACACCGGGTGCGAGGGCAGGCCGGGGAACTTCCCCAGATCCGCCGAGGATGATGTCTGGGGCTCGGGAGGCAAGTCTGGATCAGACTGGAGGAAAAAGAAAGAAGGTGAAGGGCAGCCGCAGAGAAGATCTAACCAGCTTCCAAGCCCCTGTGGGCCTTCAGTCTGAGCAACGCTGTCTTTGCCAGAACCACAGCACCTGCCCTTACCCTCCCCACTTCTGCATGCACATACAGAACACCAGCAGTTCAAATACTTCATTCAGTGTGATCTGAAGGACTCTGATCTCAGGTAAGGCAGCAGAGCTTTGTGCAGGAGTTACTCAGCTATAAAAGAAATGTGGTTTGCAAGCATGTAGTGAAGTCATGCAGAGAGCATTTCTCCACCCAAAAAAAGACAATCAGCTCTGTCTACATCTTCAACTTCTTTGCAGCTTCTGCAGCTCTAAGAAATTAATTCAGTCTTTAGCTTATAACTGACCACATCAGCACTAACATTAAACAATTATCACCTCCTAGAAAAACACACAAAGGAAGCTGTTAAGGATCTAAGTGGTTACCTGCATGGAACTTGAACTTGGGTGCATCACCTGAATGGGATTCATGGAAGTGCTTCATTGCAGCAATACCTTAGGCATGCATCATAATTACTACCTGGGATCTTACCACATGGGCTTATTGTTCATCAGTGAGAGGAAATTAAACAAGCTTTACAGCAGCAGACTTATTATCAGAGCTCATTCTTACCACTGCATGCAGACTGCAAAATCAGTCGTCAAGAGGCACAAGCCTCTACTTTATTAGGAACTTAGCATTCTGAGCAGTCTCACTGCAGATGCCAAAGGGGCTGAGCCTGCTGTGTGCCATGTCTTAATTAAACAGCTTCAGATGATAATTCATTCTACTGCAGCATGACATTAAAATCATCACACTCATGTTTGAAGGCAAAGGGAAACTGCAGAAATCGACATCAGAGTCACCTGACTGCATATGCAGTTAACAGTGAAATTCTTAAAATTATTAAACCATCTTTAAAGATGAGAACTGTCCGGGGGCTTCCAATACTAGCATTTGGCTTCATGAAATCTGCTTAGAAGTGGTTAAAGATGCCTAAATACTGTTTGTGACATGGATACGATTGAACAGAAACATTCTCCAGCATCTTTTCTTTTTTCAGATGTGAAACAAAATTAATTTTCAAGACATTGCACTAGAATTGTTTCAAGTTACTGTAGTACAAAGATGTGTTTCTCTTTCATTAATAATTAATTCCCACATTTGAAAGATGAGAAAATTTCTCACAAAAAGAACTGAGCTTTCCACTCCGTAAGAGCAAAGGACGAAATTTTCTGTAACACATGAATATATAACATCCAGCAAATTGGACTAGAGTGAAACTATGTTCAAGATATTGTGGAACATGCGAAGCACACTTTCATGTGCACAACACAGTGGCACTAATGAAAACAAGGCTTTGGTTCTTGGCTTCTGTAATATCAAGGAATACTTGGCAGAATTTTACTGCTTAATAATGACACTGTCAATGAAATCCTCATTTCACTTTGATTTACATGCTAACTACATGACTGAAACTAACCATATCATATAGGCCATAAACAGAAGGCAAAAAACCTCCCCATGTCACAACCGTCATCATTATCAGAACATTCCTGCCATTCAAGAGACATACATACAATATATGCAGAATTATTGACTCCTGGAGGCCTTTTGTATGTCCCATCACTGTCAGTTGTGATTAACCTGTCCTTTTCGGCATCAATCGGACTCCCATTTATCTGATGGCGACGGCGCTGCTTGGGAGAACGTTTTGCACGAGAACTTAGCGGGAAGAAAACAAAAAGCAGAGAGAAAGAGAGACAAAGATAATCACATTTATTTTTGAAATTTTTCTTCTCATCCCACTCAAGGTTGAACTCCTCTGCCCATTTCCTCCAAGTCATCCTTGCCTCAGCCCCACTTCTCTTCCCTTTCCCAGTTTTCCATGCCAGCCCCATTAGGTAGCTCAAATCTCTTTCCTCAAGCTTCTCCTAATAACACTCATTGGCAACTCTCCAAAACATTCCATTCTTCCCTTAAATTCTCTCCAGAGTCACCTCCCTCCTATACTTATCTGTCAAAACTGCCTGTGTTCCAGTCCCCCAGCCCAGTGTGTGGCTACAGAACAGACTTCGCTGCCACCAAACCTTTGTGCTTGGTACACAGGGTTTAACCCCACCAGGCAAACCAGCTGAGGAACCCACGCCACTGGAAAAAAGCTACTTTCTATCAGTGCAGAAGCACTCACAGGGTACCAGTGCTCCAGGAATAAAGTGCCAATATTCATAAGCCCAAAACCGAACCCAGGGAAAAACCTTCTCTGAAAATACATGGCCAGGAAGGCAGATCTGTGAGGCTGACAGATGTGCCTCATAACCTTTTATGTATTCCCTCTGGGTAATCTCATTGATTTGTGAATTTGCCTTTAACATTGAGAATCTTCATGCTTTTTAGGTTGTTCAAGGTTTTCCTTATTTTGCATATTTCCACCCCCCCCACCCCCGGCTTTATAAAAATATTATTACTTACTGGTTATATTACTTGCATATATATTACTTGCAGGTTTCTTTTTTAGTGCTGATATTGCAATTTTGATCCCTCTATACCACAAGAATTATTCAAACAAATGGCAGAGCAAACACTAAAATGTTTTAAGACTCTTTTCATATATTTGGGCTTATTTATCCAGAATTCACTGCTGAGAACTTGTAAAAAATAATTTGAAAACAAAACATAGTGGCATATACTGAAATAAATAAAAGTGTTTAGAACAACCCAATCCTTTTCACCTAGGTAACTCAAATCCAACTAGTGATCAAAATGATTTTAAGCTCTGACAGTTAAAAAGTACAGTTTTGATGTACTTTGGGCGCTGACTCCAAAAGAAAATTGCTTGTTCCATCTTTGAAATCCCTACCTCTTCCTGGGCTCTATGAAGACAGTAGGCACACTGCCTCCAGGGTCCAAGATCTTGTCAATCTGCATCTGTGCCTTGCGATATATTCTGTGCTGTTCTTTGGAGTCAACCACCACCACATCATCCACCACTGGAAATTCATAGTGCCCTTTACGCTTGGCGCGGAGGCGAATCTTATTGCGGTGATGCTCGATCTCGGATTTATGCCTCAGGGCTGTTTGTATCTTAAAGAAGGAAGGAGAAGAAAAAAAAATAGGAATATTTTTTCAGTTGTACATTTTGCAAACTGGATTTTGCTGCTCTTCTGTAAACCTCTCTTCTCCACCTCTCTGCCTGCTCCTGCCTCCCTCCTCCCCCAAACCTCTGAAAGACTAAAGTAAGCCACATAATTTATGAACACACTTTCTTTCCTGGATATTTTGCAGTCTCCCCATTGTCTCCCCAGGTAGATACATTATTATACACAACACGATTGCCAGCACAGCAGGTGCAATTAGAGGGAAGTGGCGGTTTGTTAACAAAAGGCAGGAGGTACACAAAAAACTCCTGCTGTCTGCCAGAAGTAACACTGCTCTGAAAAAATAAGACTAACCAGTCTGTAGCTAACTATGCTAGGCAAACAGATATATATTTGATCAACAGTGTTAAAATCTGTCACCCTTTCCCTTTAATGACCTTCATCACATAAGAAGCAAGAACTTAAAGAGCCAACTGAGCTCATAACTCAGTGCCTCTGCTGTGCATGAGAGGCTGCCATAAGCTATGCAGGAACACAGCAGCAACACCAGGGGCCAGATCCCCAGATGAACATGACACTCTCAGCTCCCCATCTTCTTGGAGGCTGAGTTTTCATGCCTCTCTCCTACCTTTTTTCAAATTTCATGGAGTGCACCTCATTATCTGGGTAAATCCATTCTAACACCATACTTTGTAAGCCCTGGCCCAACACCCACTGAAATGATTCTTATCACTGGTAAACACTTGAGCACCACATTAGGTAGCAGCAACTGCTCTGCCTGTGCTGGACTGGTTCTGGAACACATCTGCATCAGCAAATTAAGAACCAAATAAAAATTGATTTTTGCGTATTCTCTCACAAAAATCCAAAAAAAAAAAAAAAAAAGCATTTATAGGACACAAGTCAGACTTCCTCTTTATGTCTATAGTTAGAATTATATGTCTTCTGCCCATATAGACAGATTTCTATTTTGTGGCTCCTCTTGCCTCTATATCCTAGATATATGTATTTGCCTCTCTTCAGTAAGGTACTGAGAAACACAGATTCTTAACAAAGTTCAGTTACAGGTTTCAGTAATCTTCCACTCTGAATTATGAAAAGATGTCATCTTACACCCAGTACAAAACCAGGATGCAGGTACGTGGTACTGTCAGGCAGTGTATGATGTGGTTTTACAGAGCATCACCTCTCCTCATACCCCAGGCATGCTCATATTCTGCTTACAGTAATGTGACCCTCAGAGAAAGCAGGAAATTTTGTATGTTTACTGCCACATAAACACATTAGAAGTTGAAAGCAATGAACTGGGCTGCAGAATCATACCCCAGAATGTTTTGAGATAATTTCTTTGTATAACCAACATTCTGAGTTCTGAAAAGTAAAGGAATAGTGTAGAATAAAAAGCAAGGTGGGCCACATGTTCCAATTCTCATGTATTAATTGGCACAACTCTCGTTAAGTCACGTCCTGCTGACTAACAAAAGGATGCTAATACAAGGTATCCCGACCATCAAATTTGCTACTCTCGGAGTTTAAATTTTGGGTTAGGCATCTCTCAAAAAACAGGTCAGATAATTTCTCTGGATGGAAACAGGATTATTCCTGTCAAGACTTAACTCCTCAGGAACTTACAAGGGACTCCTGATAACAAGAAACTGGATACTTTTCACTTCCCTCTTGTGGCTAGGCACACAGCCCTCCAAAAACATTCAAAGCACTTTTAAAAATACCTCTTTATTAATTTTGTTGGTCTCTGCTACTCGATCAGAGAGCACAGAGTTCTGAACTGGAGGTGCTGCCATGGGTTGCATGGCAATCAGTTGGATCTTGCTTGGGACCCGTCTGCTGGCATCTGAGGAACGGGACATCCTATCCACATGTTCAAAGATGGAGGCTGAGGAGTGCTGCTCGTTTCCACTGCTGGTCTGAGGAGGTCCTAAATCATCAGAACCAATACAGAGTGAAGTAGTGCTGCCAGGGTTATCACAGTCAAATGTTAAGCTCTACAGATGCTGTGCTACAAAACAATACCCTGTTTTCCATCTGTGTCTAATTTGCCCTACAGGCCTTCCAGCTGACTCACATTTAGTGTGCAACAAGTTTACCCCGTGGTTTGCAAATTATAAACATTTTCCCATTATATTTCCAGAAGGTGAGCTGTCATTCTTTATTTCTGTAAATCAAGCTCTTGGCATTTGCAAACCCCCAAAATGTCAATCTACTTTACTCCATAAAAAGCTGTTTAAGTACATTCTGCTAATGATTCCTCTTATCAGTACTTAAGGAGATGCAAGTTGCTCAAATGGGGGTTCAAAGAGCCATGAAAGAAGTCTCAATGCAAAAAGCATTTCTTAAGTGATAGGAGGGATATAGGAACAAACAAAAAAACCCTTAGAAATCCACACAAAACACAAAGAATTTTACAGACATTTTACTGAATAACGCTTTTAAAGCTTTTCTTCTCTGTGACAGGATAAATAGTTCACATAATAATAAGCAAGCTGCATAAATATTGTCATGTTGTAATTTGCTGAAGAGGTTAAACCAATTCAAATACAATCAGCAAAAGACATTACAAAAACCACTATGCATGGAAGTGCACCCCAGGTCCTGCCAACAGTTAATTACTTCAATAGAAATGGGTCATCTCCCTCAAAAGACTTGAAATCTATAGGATCACCCCAGTGATTTGCAGCTAAGCACAGCTTGAATTTTTTCTTTCCTGAGTTAGACCTAAATCAGAAACTGTTATGCAGATGGGGCTTGCAAAAGCTACTGAAAACTGGCAAAATAACCTTTTGTTTTATCCATGTGATAAAGACACAAATTCTCAAACTGCTTTTCACCATGAAACACAAGCAATGAGAGATCAAGACCTGTGACTCTCCTTATGAAGGAACACAACTGTGTGGAGGGACATAGTCCCACATCCTTGCACAGACTTCTGATAAGGGGATGTGGTTCTCAAGATTCAAATCAGGAGGAAAATCTAATTTCATTGTGAGACAAATCAATTGTTGATCAACATGATCCAGCTACAACAGACAAGAAGGGAAATAAAATAGTCACTGCTATGATCCTGTTGCAACATGTGCTGGTAATACAGGATAAGGTTCAGAAGAGGAGTGAATCCCATCCTCTGTAGAAGGTCACAGTAGATGACTTTCTCCTTTGCTTCCCTCTTCTAGTACAACAAGGGAGCAGGACAAGAAGGGAATGGTATGCTTTATCATATTCACAGCACACTACTTTTGGGCTGGAAAGCAATCTGGCCAAAATTTAAGTAAAATCCCTATTCGTATTTCTCAAACTTGACCAAAGCATTGTCAAACATACACATTTATAAAAGGCATGCATCATTTACAAATGTGATTTTTCTGTGTAAGTGTTCTTAAAAAGAAGGCACAGTTCCATTCAAGACCTCTGTGTCCCAAATGTTTTTCAAGACACAGAGCCTAAATGAAACATATCCATCTCTCTTCTGTAGCTATTTATATCATCTTGAACATTTGTCATCTTCACAGCCCCACCTTCATGCCTTTCTCAGAAGTGTGCAAGCATTGCCTCTCAGAGAGGGGCACAAGACAAATTAAGTAGTTAGTGTGCATCCCTCAGAGCAACTGTGTAGTCAATAGAAATCTGAACTTCTGCATCCATCTTTCCCATACATTACTCATTTTTTCCCAACCTTTTCACTCTATCAGCTGTTCCCAAGCTCACTGACCTCCAACATAAAATTTTAAGGTTATTTTCATATTACTTGGTTAGTGAGGCCCAATATATTCAATCACACTGAGCATTCACTCTGAATCTTTATAATTTCATCCATAACTTTCCCTTGTACACACATAAACAAGTGCTTGGCAGGGGCCTCTGAGCTGAAAGGGTTCTTAAACTCATTTCGTAAAACAGAAGTCCCACTGACAAATTTTGGTAAGGATCTACAGTAGTATCACATTACTCCCTTTCGCAGAGAAGATACACACAAAAACCCCTCACAAGCTGCAGCTGACCTTTAAATCCTCTCTGTGTGCATACACTGAATGTGTCTATAAATACAAAACCAAAGATGGAAGTATAAATACAAACCAAGATGGAAGTATAGAAAAGTAGATAAAGTCAGGAACTGCACAGCACTGCATACATACAACAAAAGGAGAAACAGTTTCTAATTCAATACATGAATGAGGTCCTACAGAAGTTTTGACAGAGAGAATAAGCATAATTTCTCATTTCAAAATTCTTATATTACACTATTATTCACGTTTAGAAAACCTTCCTTATAAAGCTATCAGATGGCACCACATGCATGAAATTTTGACTTCAGACTAATTCAGCTGAGATTAAAAAATAATGGAGAGGTATTAATACCCCAATACTGGTCAGATCATGTTTAAACAACTAGTCCATACAGGTCACACGCCAGGATCAACGTTCATCACTGCTCCCTGAGTTGAAACTATTAATTGAACTGAAATGTCAGGAAGCTGTGATTTCATATGAAAACCAATACAGCTGGAGACAGAGAAAGGCTCCTGCTTCCTGCACCCTCGAGAGACATAGCAACCACGGTGCATAAGGCCTCATCCAAAATCAGCTAAAGTCAATGGGATTCTTCAACTCATCCACTGGTATCTTAATCATACCAGAGTATGCAATTAGAGATAAATTCCACAGAGTTTCTTTGTATTCCAGTAGGTGATATCCCTAGGATGCAGCTGATGACTCATTACACGCAACCAGGGAAAGCAGCACAGTACAGAAGGATGGACAGAAGGTTGGCTATTATAAGATGGTCAGTGCTATCAGAGGACACAGTCCTTATTTTATCGCTAGATGCATCACACATTATCAAAGACAGCATCAGCTTTCTCCTGCCCTATGTTTGCCATAGTTTGCTCAATCCTGGCAGAGAAAACACTAGTTCACAACAAAGTATTTGTGTTTCTTTGCAGGTAGCTCGTGTTTTTCTTGGGCTTCCAGTAAAGACATTAATTCTAATGCTATCTCCAACTTGTTTATACAAAGCTGGTTTCAGGACCAACAGCTGCCTTAGTTTTGCTTCTTTCACAGTGATGTTTTCCTCAACAATTTGAAAGAATTGGGAGGAAAAAATTAGAAAAATGTGCTGGATTACTGTAATTTGTGTTACTGAGACTTTTTTTATACTTCAATAGCTCAAAAGCAATTTTATTTTCTAAGACTCAGAAGACAAACTCTTCCACCCTTAAGACATAATTGCAGCTACACCAACACCTCTATTCATATTTGTACTCAACTACCAGCTCTGGTTACTTACCCACTCTGTTTGCTCCTGACAACATAAAGGGAAAAGAAGAGACAACACAGTAATTATGACAAGTAATTTAGCTAGAATGGCAACTGGAAAAAAACCACAGCAGTAAGATGATTGCATTTACTTTTGAATGAAATGCATGAACTTGGATCAAACTGCCAAATCTCAGCTGCACAAAAAGGGAACTGAATCTCCCATTTAGTAGAGAGCTCTCTGCAGATAGTGCCTCCAATTCTGAATGCTAAAAATAGTCCCTATGATTTGCAAACTAGAGGCACCAAATGCTGAAAAAATAGTGCATTTTACCCAGTAAGGGCATGATAGGTAGAAAGGACAAATTTTACACAGTCTCCTTGCTGCCTTTACTAGGTAATTCAGATGCAGCAACACCTAACATTTCTACACCAAAATGAAATGTTAAACCTTACATAAAGTTTTAAGCCGGATAGAAAATGAAGAGACAAATTATGGAGTTCCCAGGTAAGAAGAAATGAGAGAACACTAAAACAGAGCAACAGAATTGAAGTCAGATAGGCTGGAGGAACTCAAACCCTCCTGAGATGTTTTATCAACTTTTCAAATATATAAATATCTATATTTTAGGGCACCTCCAAGAAAAATAGTGGCACTTTAACTGGAAGCAAGATGGTTCTTTATAAAAAATACCAGTGTTATTAACATATTAGCACTTGTTCTAAAGTACAATCATGCAGGCATTTTGATGATGTAATTACAACTCACTTGTAGAACTTCTACTTCTCTGGTGTCTTTTTTTCGTATCACTTTTTTGAAGTTAGCATTACAGGCACACCCCCGTGGTCTGAAGTCCTGCTGTGACCTCTACTGCCCATGTAACTGTTTGCAATTTTGGTACCAGGAGAGACAATTAGGCCTAACTGGAAAGAACTTTGCTGGGGGTGTGTGTGGGACGAAAGGAGGCAAGATTCATTCCTGCTAAACCATTTGTTTCAAAAGCTTGCTGGAATGAAAGGAATCTGTAGCTCTTCAGTTTCAACAGAAGAAGCTAAACCAAACAGGAAGGGATATTCTGTGGCAAAAAGCAGAAAAATCAACAGCCAAAGACGAGTTTAGAAAAGTTACAGCACCAGAGTAACTCTTCAACCTAAGTAAAGCACTAGAGCACACAAGGAGAAAAAAAAAAGTAACAAACCCTTCTTCACTGCTCTGCGTGGTTTGCCCTCGTTTGCAGCAGTTGATGGTCTCACACCTTCTTCTCCAGTCTCTCTCCCACTGGATTGTTCACTTGCTGTGGATTCAGCATCTGATGGCGAAATTCTGCCACAAACATAAAAAAACAAACAAACCAACATGTAACACAACTTTGCAAAGGGTCACAATTCTGCCACACAAAGAATGCTGTGCTAAAATATCTTGTGGAGTCTGCTGTAACTTTCCTCTGTTTATAAGTAAATTTATAATACATTATCGCAGCTACATATTTATTGCCACAGTGTTACTGTTTTTGTGTGTGAAAAATGACTGCAACAGGATTCACATGTGACAATGTTATTAAGTAATCTTCCCTTTAAAATACACTACAAGAAAAATCTCTGCATTTGTAACTAGCAATTTACCTCTCAGAAAGAAAATTATTGTATTAGGAATATGAAACCCATACAGGTAACCAGTCTAACATTCAGCCTTACTAACTTGGTGTTCTCTTGCTAACAATACAAATCCATGCAAATATTTTCCCGACTAGTCAAACGTAAGGCCATTCAAAAATGCTTCTTTTATGTATTTATTCCACGCAGTCACAAGATTCTTAAGAACATTTGTTATTTAAAAATTAAAATCTCAGTGCTCATGGCTTTCGTAGGCAATACAGAAAAGTAAAAAAGTATCATGATTTTTCCCAACAAAATACTTCAGCTGTAAAATTATTCTGATAATATAAAAATAGAAAAAATACAGAGCCCACACCACTGCCTGACACCAAAGGCTGTCTTTTCACATGGGATTAGCCTTTGTGATAGCGTCCCTAGTGACCATTTTGTTCTGTGAACACTCATACTCTATTCTGGCAGGGAGTTAATCATGGAAGGTGTGCACATGTCTGTGCATTAACCTCGTAAGTGCAGGATGTGCTTGGGCTAGATGGGTACCTGAACTAGTTACTGAGGCTCTTGGCTAAACATCAACCTGCCTAGAGCCCACACACTAAGGTAACCATATGCAGCCTGACAACTCCGTTGAAGTTAAATCTAGTCCTTGCAGCAGGCAATGCTCTGAATTCAACTTCCCTTTTTCTCCTCACTAAACAATGCCCTGATCTGCAGGACTGTAATACTAATGTCACATCCCAATTAAAAAAAAATAAAAGCAGGGAAAAGAGGATAACTGGTCCTCAATGAGCTTAGAGATCTGCATCACTGCATCTTTTTCTATGGGGGAGAGGGTGTGCAGAGCTATCATCTCTGTCACCTTTGTCTTGGTTCAGCAGAGTATGAGGCTGCAGTTCTGTTTCCAGATCTCCTACTGACTTTCATTTCATTGTGCTCTGCATTCCCCTTCCTATTCTTTTCTCAGTAATCCAAATTATCACCAAGTTATAGGAACATAAATAGTGTTGAGTCTACATCAGCCATTTATTGTAAGTGTTGAGGAATATGCAGTTACATACTCTCAAGCCAAAACAACAGGTCCAACTCTCAGCTGGAGCCTGGGGATGCTGAGCTTTCTGAACTTGGCTGTTCTTGTTTGTTGTTTCTTACAGATACAGAACGTGTACTCACATCACCACTAGATTTCCTGGCATGTAACATACGACCCTGAACTGAACTGTGGTGAACTGAGTCCTGTATTTCCTCACAAAACATCAAGCAGCTAAACCCAACATAATACAGTATGATACCACTTCACATTTCAACTTCTGCCTCGGGGAACAAATGTTTCAAATCTCAAGTTGACATGGGAACGTCAGCATGGCAGGGAGATGATGGCAACATCTCCATAGTAAGCCTAACGGAAGATTTGTTCTTAAGGGAATATGAGGCAGAAGAGGGAGATCCTCTTTTGAAAACATTTCAAGTGTCTGAACTACAGGTCAGTCACTCTCCCCTCTGTGCCTAGGAAGATCACAGAGAAGATAGTCCTGGAAACTGTGCTAAGGCACATGAAAAATAAGAAGGGGCTTGGTGACAGCCATCATGGCTTCACTAAGGGCAAATCACACCTGAATTACTTGGTGGCCTTCTACAATGGGATCACGGCATATCATTAGAACGTTGGCTTCTGAAATTTCTCCTGCTTAATTTTCTGAATTATTCTAGACAAAATACAGCAGCAAACTCAAATTTAAACTTTTTTCTTATGCTTATCTGCATATAAATAGAGATGCCTTCCCTTCCCCCACGTATCATCTCTGGCCTAGGCCACTTCTGAACTTTTTAAAAGAAACACAGAAACACTTGTCTTTTGGATTTATATTGCTTTGTTTTAATTTATGTAAGCTACACCAAAACTAGTTAGCTCAATTTTCTTCCATTATTTTCCAATTTTGCCCACCTTCCACTGTAGCACCAGCAGTGTTCTATTTAAAGGCCTATAGGGAGTTAGAAAGACAGGCTTAGCATCTGGAAGGGGGAAACTGAGCTTTATGAAGCCCACATGGGGTAGATGAAGCAAGGATCTTAAGACAACTGGGGCTTTAGAGGAAGCACAAAGGGCTGAACAGAGGAGCAAGCTGTGTTGCAGAGACCTGCAGCTCAGTCAGAATCACCACTGGTTTCTTTCTCAGCTCATCCAACTCTGCCCTTGATTGTTTGCTTTTTTTTCTCCCACTGTGCACTATCACATGGGTATAAGCAAAGGGAATGCAGAGCTGGAGACAAAGAAGAGTGAGAGTGAGGGAGAGGAAGAAGAATTACCAGAAACTGTAGTTCAGAGGGGGTCTTCTCCTCAGAGTTTTGTTTTTTTCCCAACCTGTTACCTTCCTACTGATACACTTTTTTTGTGCACAGATCCTTCTTTACTACATAGCTTCGTTACATCATGTATCCTAAAAACACAGTCCTTTCCAGCAAGGGACAGTCACATCATGTGATTATTGGAAACAGTTAGGAAAATTCTCCTGATGGCTGACAGACACTTCTCCATTTGCACAGCTGCAAATTATCATTCCTTTTTCTGAATAAGGCTTGTTTGCTATGAGAGCCACCAGATAATGGTAAATAACAGCATTCCTGCATATTTCCTGAATTTTGGAGATATGGCTTATTTTTGGAAATCCCAACTCTTCATACATGTATTGATCACTATTAATGTAATTGAAACACATTACTCTTTGTCAATGGTTTTCATTTGTTTTTAACCACCCACTGGTTTAGTAGCTAGAGATCACAAAGAAATTGCATTGGAAAACATATATTTGGTGTTTCCAGTAAACAAGCAATGACTTGACTCCAGTCAACTCAGCAGTGTCTTCAATACCCTTCCCAACTGGGTATGTTCCCTTTAAGAGAAAAATGAACACTGAATTCTCACAACCTTGTACTAACGAGTAGCGAGGTGTAACACTGGTGGCTCACTAGAAAATGCGAGTTCCGGAGCTCTGGAACAGCTCTTTCCACTGAAATTGCCCTAAAAATACAGCAATCACTAGCCCTTAATAAACTGTTGTCTAGTACAATTTGTTTTATCTCTGTGAACTGACCTCCCTCTGTGTCGAACAGTCTTTGAAGGCTTTGTGGAAGTCTTGGATTTGGGGCTGGGCACATCTCCGTTTTCAGATGGGGTAGTATCCTTAATAGGTCCTGGTAAAGGAGCTGGCTCATGGATAATCAGGACATCATCTTTATTGTGCTGGCCCAGATGCTGCTTAGCAAAATCAAAACCTTTCACACTGGGGGCTTGTAGCTGTGAGAAAAGAACAAAGACAAAAAACAGGAACCGTAAGTGAATATGAGTACAAAGGCTTTGGTTCAGATCTGCAAACAGTGGCCACTGAGAGAATGGCCAGGCTATGGTAGTCTCAGGAATGAACACGAGAGAGCCAGGGAAAAGAAAAATAAACTCTCCACAATTCTGTCATCTTACTGCAGTAAGATGATACACAGTTTAAAATTCCACACCAACAAATCTAGTTACAAAACAGCCTTCTGATGCTGCTACTATTTTTTACTGCTATTTCTTCAGATTTAATCATTGTGTGAGGAGCTTTTTGTGTACTTGTGAGTGCAAGGCTGTAGACACCTGTGTACAGACTGAAATGGCTACGGCTGCTAGGTCATATTTATATTTCTTACAGTCAAAATGGATGCAGGATTTTAAATAATTTGAATAATGTCACTGTTGGTCTTTCTCATTTTGAGCTCCCCAAATCTGCAGGAGTCTGGGAGTGCTTGTACAAACACCTAGTTCATCTGATGAAAGATAAACACTCCGCAGATCTGAGTTATACAGCAGCCTGGCAATGACTTGTCAGCCAGTATTGATGCCTCCAGGAAAAAAATTAAAATCTCTTAGGAATTTCACACTGAACAGACAGAAAAATATACAAAAGGCTTTGGAATTTAGAGAAATTATCCTAAAGATCTTATTCAACGGGCATCTTGCTTGAGAAAGGCACAGAATATGGCCTCTTACTTTCGTAACTGTATTTATAAAAAAAGCTAATTTCACCTTATCAATGACTTGATTCAGACTTAATCAAGGCTCCAAGTTTCAAGCTCTCTGCTGATTTTTTTGGGGTCTTTGGAGTAATTGGAAAATCTGAAGAACTAATTATGAGAAAGTTTTTCTTCAAACCTCACTCAATTTTTTGGAAGTTGGAAGTAGAAAGAAACAACTCCAGTTTTCTAAGTGCACGCACACACAACCTGCTGCACACCACACGTACCAAACCCTCTGTGTGTTCCTAGAGCTGATTTCCTGCAAAGTGAAACATGTGCTGGAGTGCATTTATGGGTGCGTCAGGTTCCAGATGTTTAAATGAACCCCCTTTCACAAAGCTTGGCATGCCAACACAGCTAACTGCAAACAGACTCCTCTGATACCATGCCAAAGATAAGCTTGCCTAAGGAATATTCTGAAACAAACTCTTCAAAATATTTTCTCAGTAAGCAAACATTTTCCAAACGGTTCTTAGAAAGGGCGATGCAGTCAAGCAAGCTGCCTATTTAAACCAGTAGATGGCAATAAAAGCTCTTCTGTAAAATCCAACAGTTTATCTGTTGAGGTTCTGGAGTTCATTTCTCACAAAATGAGTAAGCTTATTATTTGAACAGATCTGGAGGTCTTCCGCTATACCCATTTGTCCTGGGCTTTACAACAGTCCTTTCAATTCAGCTTTATGGGTGAGTCAGTTATTGAATTTATGCAAATGACTGCAACTACAGATTCAAAGAGGCACTGGGGAACTACACTAGGTGAAGGTGTAACTGTGTCTCCATTTTTCTGAGTCACTGTGATCTAGTGAAGCCTTCCTGAAATTTTCCCCCCTTCAGACGTTAAACATTTGTCTTCAGGATCTTCCTTACTTAATTTAAAAAAAAGCCACGCCAAAACCCCCGTATGATCCTCACCCCCTCCGCCAAATACTTCTGAAGACAAACTTTCCACTTCTGCTATCAGAATTATCTGGCCAGTTTGCACCACTTTCATTACTGAAACTTCTTAGTTACCCCACCTCACTTATGGCCCATCTGAAGTTATGCCTATTCTCCTAGAAGATATTCCTCTGTACGACACTCTTCCTTTGAGCCTTCAGTGGCTTCCCTTCTTCTAACCCTTTCATACTCCCCCCCACTCCTGCCCACACAGCCCTGCTGCTGCTGCTTCCCGATGATCACATCCTCTATTTCACTGCATTCCCCTCCACAGACTCCAGTCCCCTTGGCTCCAAAGATGGTGACAGTCTTCACCATGTGCTGGGCACAGCTCTTCCACAAAAATATCTGGTGGTGTTCTACCCTTTTCTTATCGACTTGCCAAGTTACTACTGCTTTTTGAATAGTGTGATGGGTGGGGTGAGCAAGGACAACTGAAGAGACAAACATTCCAGGAATACTGGAGTTACCAGTACGGTTTTAGAACGCTGCATGTCTGAAGCATGAACTTCAACCTATCTTAGAGTCACTCCAGCAGACTGAGTTTGTAAACCCGTCTGGGAGTAAAAAAACATACAAAAATATAAAATTTTCATCTTTTAACTTTGAATAGTCTTATTCCTAGCTGCAGTCCAACATAACCTTTTATCTAAGCACAGTCACAGGAAGATGTATTTATGTGTACATGTACATACGCCACAGCATATGTATCCACGAATGTTTATCTGCAGACAGACCACACAGCAGCTGAAATTAAAAGGCTGTTAGTACTGCAAAGACCAGCACTCACACTGTAAGAAATGGCAGTTTGATTATCTGAAACAACAACTGGATCCTCCAAACACAGGCATTGCAATAACGTCTTGAGTTAGAACACCATAAATTCAGTTCTGCCACAGGAACCCTCTTGCTCTCTCCCACCCTGCTGGATCCTCGGCATATGGCTGGGCCTTCTGCTATTAGTCAAAGTTGGGCAGAATGTAAGAATGTTATTTACAAAACCAGGATACCCTTCTCATTTCATGCAGAAGCTGGCAAACACACAGTGAAAGGAGAAGGGGATGCAAGGTGAGTCCTTTATGCACGTTTACAGCTGGGGTGGCTAAGACTTTAGGGTTTATGGACACTTGCTGGCAACAAGGAACAGGCCAATCTCAGCTATCACCACCCCAGGCACCACAGAACCTATAGCTATATTTTCTTTAAGCTGGAGCCAGGTAAACACCTCAGCTGGTCTTACTCTTCCTTGACAGGCAGAACAGTTCTCTCTACCCCACTCTGCTGCCTCTCCCTCTGCCTGCCAGCTGCCAGTGCCAGTTTACAACATCCTAGAACCTGAGGCTCATCACTCTTTGTACTTTTAACACCTGGTGTCATAACAAGCTCTAGGTAACACAACAGAGAAAAAACCCTCTCAGCTTTACAGTACAGCTCTACAGACCTTGCATGCACAGAACTGGTGTCATCCTCTGAGAATTTAACTGGTAAATGTCTAACAAGTCTTTGTCAACCCCATGCAAACGTTTTCCTAAAGTTTTAAAACTTAAGTCAGAAACTGGTAGTTCCCCACAGAATCAGCAAAAGCATTTCCCTCATACCAAACATCTTCCTGGTTCTCTTTCCTTCCACACCCTGCATCCCCTAAGGCTCAGAATGCGCACTACAGCTTCTCCACGACAATTTTTAAAATTCAGACAGAGCATTTTATTTTCTCTTAACCTTGTTCTTTGGAAAACAAACTCTTCTTCTCATCTTAAAAAATAGTTTCAGTATGAACCTGATACTTGAATGGAAATGGCCTGAATGCTTCAAGTCTTGCAGAGCTCTGTACAGCCAGACATTTCTAGATATCTCCAGCTAAAAAATCTTAAGTTGGTATTACCAGCTCTATCCAACGTGTGTATATGTTTGTGCACATGAATGAAAAAGCAATAGAAAAATGTGACAATACATACATATACAACATGATACATGACTGAATACGAAAAGATGGTCCTCAAAAAAAAGATAAAATCACTTATTAAAAATAATATTATTTGAAAAATAAAAATACTAATAGGATTACTACTGTAGAAATAACATTGACATAAGCCTGCTCTGTTTTCTTAAAAAAACGATCTATGCTTCTCATACCTCTCCTTGTAGACCACAGCAACATTATGACTTTGAGACCTGATAGCAGCCAAAATCCACATTTTCAGTGAGAAGCGTCTGATGGACACTGAACCACAACTCTGCTTTCTGCAAGACCACACAGTCAGATCACCGACTCAGGGAAATGAATGGTGTTACTCTTGAATGAAGATGTTTCCAACATTTTCTTATAAATTTATGTGTGCCACCTGCTGAGTTCTTTCTTTTCTTTATATCCAGCTATGTAACACGTTGCATTACCTCTGCTCATCCTGGACTGGTAGTCAGGATACCATGTGTGGATCAGTCACCTACTACTCATATATTGATCACCACTAAGAAAAGAATGCAGTATCTTTTTAAGAGCACTTTTTAAGCTGTGCTGATATTGTTACTTGTTCAGGCACTGAAAATGAGCATCTTTTCACCAGCCTCAGGTGCCTTTACTCAGGACGGCACAAAACCAGTCTTGGCAAAGATTTCTTGTTTTAAATCTAAGTTGTTAGAGGTTTTCATTTATCTTAATATATTTGTGAAAGGGAAAGAGATAAACTACTCTGAAGCTTACCACCAAAATGAACATGTCTAAATTATTGCACTCATAAGGAATTCTATTATTATACAAATGCAGAACCTGTCAGAATCTTAGAGGAAGATGATTTCATATTGGTAAGTCAAGAGAGTGTTTTAATTCTATTGTTACAGACCGAACAAAAAAAAAATAAAAACCCTAACCAGTATTTGAAGCTCAATTCACAGAAAAATCCAATAACTTCTGCAGAAGCTTACAAAATTTGTGCATCTCAGTCAAGTCTTATTGCATAAAAGCAGTAATAGCTTCAGTGTGATTCAAGCCACAGAAATACAGAATGGTTGCCAATATATTGTGTTGCTGAATGCAGAGACACACCACGAATGTCAACAACCTGTTTTCTCAGGAAAGCAAATGGTGCTCACAGGTCAGTGAGTAATTTCAGCAGAAAGCAGAAGAAAAGAAATACACTTAACTCAGTAGTCTCCCTGTAGTTCCTATAAGCAGCATTTGAATTTGGACACAATATGAAGAATAATGTATTAAGACAATTTGCTACTGATTTTATACCATGGTCTTGCCTTGTTCCTTCTAGAGCCAGCTGGATTGAGCGGAGGCTGTTAACATACATTTCTAAGGAAACAAAGGAACTAAGAATGTACTTTAGTGTCAGTACATAACCTGTGAACAGGACAAGAATCCCTGTAAAGTCCTGCTGACTTACAACCTTACTATCATGCTAACACACAGAATGTTACAGGACAAAGAAACTTTTCAGAAAAAAAACAGGCAAGTCTACAAGCTTAAACACAGAAAGACAATGAGAAAGCCTGTTCTTAAAATTAATGTGGGTTGAAGATGTAAGTCAGTGTGATCTAAGACAGCTTAAAGCTACTAAGCATTGCCAGCTGCCTTCATAACCTGAGATTCACACCACCAAACCCCAGTCCATATCCCCAGGGCACCAGAGCATAGATTAGTGTGAATTCACTGCATTACTCTCATGACGCAACAAGAAGGATAATAATTTGCAGTTGCTTGTGTGCTTGGTAGTTAATTTTAACTCTTTTTTCACTATGTGTCTGCTATCTCATCCAAGAAGTCTTCTTGGATCTTCTCTCAAGGACCATTTATCCATACTGTTCACAGTCACTGTTCCACAAGATATTCAAAACACCTACCAGTCTACCAATAAGCAAGCATTTAGAAGTACTGAGGCATGTTCACCTTTCAGTCTCATTTCCTTATTCAGCTCATTTTTCTACTGTCATTCCTACATATCTTTCCACGTCAGTACAACCTCTGTATTTTTGTTTGCATTGCTCTCCTTCAACATAAACCCCTTTGGGATGGTAGCCAGGGACTGCCTGTAAAGTATGCATACAATTTATACATGTGATTCAATAACAATAATGCATATCTGATTTAAGACACAAAACCCCTTCGTTCATGAAAAGAACATATTAGAAGATCTCATTGAAAGAGACTTCTGACTCCCTAGCCACCTTCAAAATACTGAAAAAAGACCCATTTGTATCTCTTGAGGTCTTTTTGTGCCATTGTGTCTTTTTTCTGACATGGGGTATGATGCAACCTATTTGTACCATAAGCCAAACTTCTTCGACATCTACTTTAAAAAAAAAACCCAACGCTAAGCATCACTGAAAACATGCAGAGGGGTTCCTTCACTGTTGCTGGTTTAGAAAACATGTTTAGGGACCGAAACAAAAAGAAGTCTCTAATTTAAATGCCTTCACTTGGTAACAGTGTCTGTATGTAAAAAGAAGTGCATGCGCAAGGACAGTTCCCTAGATTCATTACATCTTTCATGGGATGCCACCAGCCTCTCATTAGAGTGGTGTGACAACCTGTGCCCTCTATGGCAAGCCTCAAACCAGAAGCAGGATTTTGAGACCTGAGGGCCAAAAAAGAGGCTGCGTGTACAAAATGCCACCCATTTTCTTATCTTGGATCAAGGATTTCTCTATACAAATTACGTCTCCCATTTGTCATCACAACAGCACTTTGGTCAACTATTACCCTTTCAGGGAACGGCTAAAGCAGCTGAGCAAACCTGTCCTTGGGGAAAAGAAACATGCTTCGAGTTGCTTGGGCTTCTCCCAGCAAGCTTGGAAAAAGTAGTGCACTGTACAGCCAGCACTGGCACAGAACACCAGAACAAGCTGGTGTACAGCCTCTGGACCTCCTTCCCTCCTTTGAAAAGTCAAAACTGTGTTACTACTTACCACCAAACAAATAGTAAGGAAAGCAGGAATCCCACAGAAAATACCACCTCAGGAATCCTGCGTCTGGAGTAGGATTAGAAACAAATAAAGAAACCCCCAAACTTACAAAACTTTATAAAGCCTGAGATTCTCAAGACACCTGCTCTGAAATATTTTCTTAAGACAGATCCTTCTCACGGATTTTCATCATCCCTCTTCTTCTCCTTTGTGCATTTCTTCCTGCCACACTAATATTACCATGACAGCTCAGTAAATTTCACAAAATACAAGAGGGATCATGTTGTTGAAAGCCCATAACTCTGAGTACATATATGCCCACAGGCTGCTGAGATAACTGCTGTAACAGGCAGAATTTTGTTCCTGAATCACACACAGTTTTAGCTTTCCTTCTCAGACAGAAATGCCGCTGGGTGGATACTATCTTAATCATGGTTTGGCGAGGTTCCTTTGCACACTGGTTGGATGGAAGTGTCAGGAGTATGTTAGAAGAAGACTGGCAACTTTATAGGATAGACAGGTCACTGCTGTCTCAGTTTCACCAGATTTTCATCCATAAATTATGTTAAACAATTACTCCTCTAAGGCCACGTACACAACTCAAGCACCACCTGCAACCTCTAAGAGAGACAGCACAATCCATGAAAAAATTCCAAATTAAGGGAACTCTTTCCCAAACTTGTGAAGCAAACAAATACATTCTAACATGGTTCTCACCATCTGCACACTGCACATACACCACATGTCCTCTCCACAAATAATGAGAAAAGTGCTACCACGTTTAACTAAAGACTTCTAAGATAGAGCATAGGTCAGCAATTTTCATTTCTTTTTTCATGCTGGTATTTTGTTGGATTCAATGATTCACACATTTATATACCTTAAAAGGGTTTAATAGGCACAGAAAGTACATTCACATATACTACATTAACATCCTGCTTGCTCAAATGAAACTGCAAGTTTCGACTGCAAGTGGATAGCACATTAAAACCTTAGGCAACAATGATTTAATGTTGGTGCATTTCCTTGCTCCCAAAACAGCTAAATTCTACAGTAGACTCTCTATCGTCTTTTATTAGGAGAGAAAAATTTATTTCCCCAGTATTAATCTCTTCTCAGAGGTTTATTATGTTCAGGATGGCACAACATTTACCTGTATCTTGAAAATAGATTATTTTTAACTCCTTTTGAAAAGTAACCACTACATAAACATGACTATAAATCCACTGATCACCTACATTTTGAATGGCATATTCAGTTATACCCTCCCCCTCTCAAAAAGGATGGAAAATAATTAGAAAATGTTCAGATTATTCAAAGGTTCAAAGGCCAGTTCAAAAGAAGGGATTAGAAAACTGGGACTCCTCTGATTGGAAAAAGAGATGATGGAGACGGGAATATGACAGTTCTGTAAAGTCAGGATTGGCAAAGATGAAGCGCCTAGGAATCTGCTGTTCCCTGTCCCCTCCAATACAAGGACAAAAGGGCACCACAGAAAACTTAGAAGTAGCAGGATAAAAGCAGGATGAAACAAGATGATGCAGTTCTTCATGTAACATGCTGTGGAAATCCCTGTCAGCAGCTGAGATGGGTTTAGAAGGACCAAACAAGTTAATGGAAAAGAAGTATGTTGAGGGTTGCTAAATATCACCACTTCTATACACAGTCCTTGAGACACAAATAACTGGAGGCTGAAGAGATCCTCAAGGCAAAGCAACCCATATACTTGCCCTGTCCTTCTCCCCTTCTCTAGGCTTTTTCTTTTGGCATCTGGGCTAGCTGGCCTGGAATGCTCTCAAGACAGATACTCAAAGATTTGTAAGAAAGCAGATGGAGACATTTTACTTTTTATACCTATTTGTATAAGCAGTATATCTAAGTGTGGTATTTTACCTCTACCATTTGTGAATAGTTAATCCTCATTTCAGAACTTCAGAAGAAGAGTTACTACAAAAGAGCTCTTTCAGAGGAATTGCCATCAGAGAAATGTATTGTTGAGAAGTAATTAAGATGTTGAATACTGCATCCCTTGTTAGAATCCAGCTATTGATTCTGAAGGAGATCCTGTATGCCATCCCAAAAAAAGACAACAGTTTGGATAGTTAGTCAAGGTAGCTATTAGAAATGAATGATATTTGTTATGCAAACATGAATCGCTTGCATAAACTCATGTCAGTTTTCAAGTAGTTTTTATAAGATTGGTGTCAGCTGCCTTTCTTAACAGGAGTCTCTTTTGACTGAATTTTTCTGCAGTGCAGAGCTGTTGCCTCGACATTATACAGATGAACAAAAGGATTACAGGATATCAAAACATCACAAGAATTCTTTGCATCAGGAGCAGAAGCCTAGTATTTAGCCTCCAGCAGGGCTGGGCTCTGATCTTGGGAACATCCAAGAGATAGTCTACTGAATATACAATAATAAGCAAAACTCTCAATTCAGAGGTGTAAAGTTACACCTGACACATGACATTTGGATATCAGATATTCCTGCTTAGGGGGGGAATAAAAATCCACACAAGTGCCTCTCAGACATCTTGCAGAAGGCATGACTCATTACCTGTGACCGTGAGCTGATTAGAGCAGACGTGCAAGGGCTGCTGACAGTCCCCAGGTGATGATAACACTTCAGCTGAGGTGTGCTGGCACACGAGGCAAACTGGCAGCCCTCCAGCTCTGGCATTACCTGTGCTGCTGCTCCAGGAGAAAAGTGCAGTACTTTGTCCAAGGCTTTGTGGGAACCAACCCACTCCACCTCTGCCACAGCTAAACACACACAGGAGGGACACTGAGGCAGAAAGACATATTCAGTCTCTAAGAACCACAGTGGCGTGCAGAAGGCTCCAGAGAGGAATGACATCTGACTGGAGAAGTAGGCATTTTTCCCCATGCCTTTTAGGATGTGCCCTTGGAAAAACAAGGAACTGAGCAAGCCACTCAAAGCTATCACTGCAAAAGCAATGACTTCAGCACACCCAGCATTTACAAGAGAACATCCAAGTCCTTCTAAATAAACTGCCAATTAGCTTGTCCACAGGTGTCAAGTTCTTGCCATTAGGGCAGGGAGCCTTTCCCTGAATAATTGTCTACAGCTGAAATTATCTCTGAGATGCCATAGGAAGGGATTTGACATTTTTCTTCAAATGCTTGTACACAGAAGGGAAAGTGAAACCCCTAGAGAACCAGGTTCCATTTTAATTTTTGGACGTCCACAGAGAAGGAAATCATATTGCTGATGCTGCTCCCATTGTGGATAACATGTAAAAGGAGTGTTTTTACACAAAAACATCAGAGGCCCCGTACAGAGCAGAATGATGGTTTGGGCATTAAAAAAAATAATTTTTTCATGAAGAAAAATAACCAATGGCAAAAATTCAGTTGCCCACAAAAGGCACAGCCTCTTTGCAGGAAAAAAAATTGGGACAAGCAAAAGGTTGGGACAATGTTTTGGCGGATATAGGCAATGGCAAGAGAGAAAATCTTGTTATTCAAAAATGCCACTTGTGCATTTTTACTTCACAAGGCAAAGACATCTTTATCCAGTGCAACAACCCAGGTCACATCAAGGTGAATTTCCAGTAGGATGCTATGGCTTACAGAACAGGTCATGAATATTTGATGTGCCCTTTAAATATCTTAGTATCATCTCTTCAAAAGAATTATCCTTGCACAGACCAATGAATCTTGCATAGATTCACTGCTCTCCCCTGTTTCCTTAACTCTCAGTTTAAAAAGCATACAAATAACTTTGATCTAAGCATGTTTTCCCATTTAATCTCCAGAATAAAAAAGGAAACCTAACATTTTGTAGGTATTGTTAATCCTGTTTTGACGCAAAGGGATGGATTAACAAATCAGAGTCTCTTCGAGATCCTTCATTTTTCCTTACTTTATGATCGAACCTGGTTTTGCTAGCATCAGTTCCCACCAAAGTTTTCTTTCCCGTGTATTTATGTTTATATTCACTGAAACAGCAGATAAGTAAAAAATCCCTTAATAATAGGCTTCCTCTCTATACTCTTTTCCGAAAGTAACATTATGAGCCTTTTAAAGCAGGATCCTTGTGCCATCCTGTCTGCAAGACATTGATCCTGTAATGAAGCTGGAAGGCCAGATGGAAAGAGCAGAAACTGGTGGAGTGGTACATCCAATGTGCAGAACAGGCCTTTGCCAAGGATAGTCCACCCTGCCCGTGTCATTACCTTAGGAGAAACATAATCCTTGCTATTACCTATATTACCTTTGAGAATGACCTGGCCTTAAGGTGGTGGGGGCCAAACAGCACATCTGGACTCAAGCCCAGCTTCAAAGCTGCTGTGGCACATAAATATTGATGTAATCTTGGGTACCTCTGTGGACTTGTCACCGTAGGATCTGGGTATTTTTCAACACAGCCATGTCCACTCGAGTGGGAAATCTGCTATTACTGACCATCACAAGTGAGCAACTGTGACCCAAATATTCTAAAGGGGCGTCCACAGACCATTTAAGGTACCAAAGCCAGTTAGCTGTGCTGGCAGGACGACTGAATTGCTGTGTAGCACAACTACCTGGTAGCCTTCACCTCACCAAGGTGTACCCAGGCAGCCATACCCCATACACCCAAAAGGCAGGTAGGGTCTAATTGCCAGCAGATAACAGTACTGGGTTCCTTCATCAGAAGATAGACTGCGAAGTTATGCAGCCTATGACTTACTTTTAATGGTGGCCATAGGAACACAGAAATCATACCTACTCTGTAGAAGTAAACCTTTACATATAAAAGATTAAAAATAAAACTTGCATTGTCTGAGTGAACACCAAAACACTTCAGGGAAATCCAGGAGCTTCAAAGAAGAATGAAACAATTAAGTGAAAGAAGAGAAGAAAGGAAACATATGACTAAGAATTGACACATGGGGCTATAGAATCCAGTAAAATTTGTAGTGTCTAAGAATCTCTCTGAAGAGGATAACGCAACTTTTTAAGAGAGATTCTAACTAAGAATAAAAAGTTCCTGATCAACTTGTGGCTTACTTATGCAATCTGCATTTACAGTACATTTACAGAGTTCTCCCTCTCACTGTTCCAAGGAACCAGCCTTTCAGTCTTGTCTCTGCAGCATGAAGCAAACAGGCTTTCTCCTCACTCCCAACCCCATTCCAGGCTTTTAAGTCACAGGTAACATAATTTGCTATCAGCTGCTACTGTGAATTCTAACAGGTTATTATGCTGCCCACTGATCTGCTATGTTAAAATGGCTAATTAAGACACTGAAGAAAGACTGGTGACACCCCTGGAGATCCACCAGTGCAGTATGATATCTGATTTCAGCTGAACAAGAAACAGGTGTCTCAGTATCTTCCAATCAACACACATTTTCAAGCACAAAACACATTATAGACTTATTACAAGGCTGAAAAGTATTGTCTTCTATTTCCAGTATGGACATGCCATACATATGCTAATGAAAAACTTTACATTTACATTCATTTTTTGTTAAATATTAATAGAAGTGAGAAGAACTAGCACACTATAAATGCATCTTTGTCGTTTACAAATATAGATTCCAAGAGAAAAACACAGATATTTAACCTAAGTATCTTTCTATTTACAGATGTAGTGCAGGCTTTCACCTTCCTTCAGTACCAAGGTCAAGCTCTGAAAATAGAGAACGGAAATAATTGTGGCTGTGGTGGGGAAGGGGGAGCCTGAGTCCATTTTTATGGAGTTTATTTACAGACATAAATCCCTGACCATATGATGACACTCCTTTGATCACTTCTTTGCATTTACTCTAATAAAAAGTATAAAATACAGAGACAATTTTAGAGGGCAGGATCAGACCAAATGTCCCTAATAATTTGTATGCTGTTTTGACTGTCTGGGGGTCTTTGGTGGTGGTTAAATACACCCTATTCAGACCCAGAATTCCAACCCACTGACAGCCTGATAGTAAGGAAGCCAGAGTGCTGCTTTTATTCTGGGGAAAGGAGGAATTGGTTTGCAAAGTAGGTTCTTCCAGTTGCTTGATGTGCAAAGTGATAAAAATGTAAGACACTTTTTATTGCTTTACCTCCAGTGGCACAAGGATTGAACTAGATGTCCATACTGGTTCTTTCTAGTTTGCTTACAGTGACTTCCCCAAAGAAGGCAAAGTGACAGGTTCCCTAGGCAATCCAAAATGAGACTTGCATATAAACAAGTTTGAGGCTTCCAACTCACGAATGATTAAGATGACGAATATTGTGGAAGCAGTGGGGAAAAGCAACTGAGCCATTTTCTTGAAAGTAAGTAATTATATGAAAGATGTTTCAGGCCTTACAGCCAATACAACCCAGCTGCTTCCTTACAAAAAAAAGCTTGTGATAGCAAAGAGGTACTGAAAATGTGATCAAACAGTGTGCCAAGGGTAATGGTCCTCTCTTGCCTCTTCTGTATGACCCTACTCAAATTAGTCAAAACTGCTTTTTTGACTGAACTTCCTCAGTCAAAAATCTGTGTTACATATTACCACAGCAGAGGTGAAACAAGGTACCAGGGGTGGAGTTCATCAAAGGTACCACTTGTTGCCAGCCTGGATTCTGACACACAGCCCACAGTCGCAAGACAAGTGGAAGTTACTATTGATTTGTTTTGACTGCTTTGGAAGTGCAAGAGCTTTCTGTTTCTCTCATCTTTCACACCATTAATTATCTTGAAAGAGAGCATGGTGTACAGACAAGGCTCGCTATGGAGAAAACTGTGTGACTGAACATGAGGTGACAGTGCAAGAACATGACTGCAGTTCCACAGGATTAGCACAGGCACATTATTTTGCCTTTATTAATGCCTCTGAAGGTCTAGTTAGTAATAAGCATTTCTGACACACTCAAGTTCTCTTTGGTTGTAAAAAGAAAGTAACCTTTCAGGCACTTTATCATTCTTTTTACTGAATACATCCTTTGTGAAAATCCTGGATCACAAATTTTTTGATTTACAGTCTTGGGCAAGAAAAAGACAAGAGCACTGAATTTCTCTCCATCCTAACCAACACTCTGGCCAACATGCTCACTTATGCAGGCACACACAGATCCACTAATTAATGTTCTAGTACTGCAACAAGCTCTCACAATTGCAACAAAAAGAGACCGGCAGAACATGGACCAGCCAGGATAGGTTCTAGCAAATTCTAGTTCCAGCATGAGATATGATGGGTGGTGCACTTTAGCTGTCAACTTTGGTTAGCAGAAGCTCTCCAAAGAAAAATTCAGCCTTCTGGGGAAAACAAGGTCAGTGATTCAAGACTCAGTACATTTCTTCTTATTCAATCCCAGCCACAGCCTTGAAATGAAGTGATAAAGAAAGGTTCCTTTCAGCCTCAGTGTCCACATTTCAGAAGGATGGATCTATCTAATGCAGTATCATAAACTCAGGAGAATAAATAAAACACTAGGGGATTCTTGACTTCAACTATCATTAGACTACTTTCCTCCTTACCTCCCCCCTTCCCAAACTGGAATGCTCTGAAACTGTGTTTACACATGCTAGTTAAGGATGCCAGGTGTTCCCCAGAGTCTCACATTTGTTTATGCTCAGAATACTCAAGCTCCTCTCAGCACAGCTTCCCCTTTTACCTTCTGTCGCTGCTGAATGTTGCTCATTGTGTCTGGCTGAAACTCCAGCTTGTCTGTTCGACAGAGCTTCCAATATAAAATAATAACAATCAGGAGCACCACAGCAACTGGGACTGCCACCCCAACGATGATCCACAGGTTGCTGTTCTGTGTCTCTGAAGCAGACTCCTTCATCTTCTCCACAGCTGTGAAGTTAAAAGGAAGACAGCAATATTATGTGGTTATGTTTTAAACTGAGGGCACTTCAAGGTTATGTATTTTTATGTTCTTGTAAATGCTAGTTAAGGAATTTATCAGAAACCAACTGCACGTCACAGGAAATGTCATACCACTAGAAGTTAAGGTATGTCATGCTCAGGAAGCATGGGGCAGGAGATTGATTGTCCTGGCCCACCTTCTGAAGACCTGTGCTTAAAATACTAATGAAAATGCACTTCTGCCACATCATCCTGTAACCCAAAACTAAGCTGACATAATGAAATGGGTCTAAAAAAATTACCACTAGCAAAGGTAAGACGGACAGGCACATTGCTGCCTGTTTCCTGCTTTAAGCAGTGTTACCAGCTGCCTCTTCTCCTTAACATTTTGTCATCACAATCAGTTTGACCCTCCCCCCACCAAGGTGTATAGTTCTGCATTGTTGATTTCTTTTTTTCTTCTGTCTGTTTCATTGTCAGTGTGTGAGATCCTTTAGCCCCAAACACTTAGCTGGAAAGTGTAATCAGACAAGTCATTCTTGTAAAAAGTAGACTGAAAGAAATGACAAAACTTTCATTTGCTCTATTTTGCATAGTGGTTACATGTGGGACTAAAAACCAGAGTAATAATATATTTCTAGTCAAACTGATGCACTTTCTAAAAACGATGTTTTCAAGTCAAAAAGAGTATTTCTACTTTTTCTACATATCATTTTATTAGTAGCCATTCTAACGATGAGCCTAGAGCTTAAAAGAATATATAATTCTTATATTTTATACATCTAACAGCTCATTTATGACATTATGTTTTCTGGTACAAAAATAACCTTTTCTTGGTCTAGTTTCTTCCACTAAGAATAATTTAAGAATTTCTATGACTCTATGACTCTTAAGTTTCTAATGTCAGGTGAAATATAACAAGTTTCAACATGCACAGCAAGCTATAAAAACACTTCATGAAGTTTGTTCAACATTCATCATTTTGGTAAAGAGAATTTATTCTTGCAACTTCTTTCACTTCTATCTAACCAGCATTTCAGTCCATTAATGGATATTAAGCAGATGTATATGAGCTACTGACCTATCTGTACACGACTGTTTTAATGAGGAACAAAATTTAGAAACACATACAGATGGTACAATTATTACTATTTTCTTATTTTTCTTTCTGCAGAGAATTTTAAGTATCAGACACATGCTTGTTCTGTTGGCAAAATACCCTGTGGTACCATGTAACTCATGCCTCCATATTGCACAGAAATGAGAAAAGGTAATTAAGCATTCATACCAATGAGGTATTTTGCAGATCATACCTGCCTGTTCCTAAGATACTTTTAAATTTCTTTCCTAATTGTAACATGGAATTTTGAGTAGTAATCTGTTTCGCTACTTACTGAAAATCATTTATACACCAAGCCTCCTAAATAAAGCAATTATATGACTCTGTATGACCTATCCTATTTATTCTGATGCATATCTAGTAAAAATCACATTACTTTTACATAATATTCATTAGAAGATCATATTATTTATATAATACTGACGAACAAACAAATAAAACCAAGGTCAATCATATTCAATGGAGGTAATAAATGCTCCAACTGCCATTAATGTACACGTTTTACAGAAAAAGTAAGTCAGACAAAAAAGCAGTGACTCCTGTTAAACTTCACTGCCATTACTCAGCTAAAGGAAACACCCATTTCATACCAGTGCCCTCCCATCTCACAATTGTGGGGTTTGTGCAAGCTCCTGGGCAAGATAAACTGTAAAGGAATACTGGACTAGCAGGATGAGGTGAGAATGGCAGGAAGGTCTTTAGTTAGCACAGTACTTCTCCAGCACAAGCACGGAGTGAATGCAGTGAGGCTTGACTTACGGACCCTGCTGCAACCCTAAGCTCAGCAAGGTCTTCAAAAAGCCAAACAACACCGCGTAGCGCACTGCAAGGCTGCCAAAACTGATTTCCTCAGGAGTGCCACAGCTGCAGCATTCCAAGAACAAAACACTGCAACAGCAGGCACTGTGCAGTGCCGTAACCTCCAAAGCTAAAGACACCCCTCCTGTTTGCCTGGGCTGGCATCGGTGTGGATTTGACAGGGCTTACGCTGTGCAACGCTGCCTTCAATGCGGTATCCAAGGATGATTGCAGCCCGCTGGATATCGACTCTGTTCATCAGGTCTGAGCACTTCAGAGCACTCAGTCTCTCCCCATCTTGGTCCTCCACGAAATAGATCAGCTCCACAGGGTTATCAACACCAGCTAACCGTGACACATTCACGATCTGAAAAGAAATTGCAAAGCTTTTACATTTTAAGTTGTATTTACTTGGAGCTCCCATACATTTGGCCTCACAGTCCACACTCTCTCTCCTCTGTTGTAACAGAAAGGAAAATTTCAAGGGACGTGATCCCTTGTATAATACATTTTTATGACAAACTTTTTTTTTCCCCCCTACTTGTGTCATAACAATGTACAGATCTGATAAGTAAGAGAACTGCTTTCACTGTAAAGATGCCATCACTGTGCCGCCCTGGAATCCTCTACTGCCTTTAGCAATTGTTGGTTAGTAGGAACTAAGAAGAATTGTGACTGCACTTTTCCCTTCTCTAAATACCTACTCTAACTTTGATTTGTTATTCATAACACACAGACCTCTTTGCTCTAGTTTTTCTAAATGTTAAGCAGCTACACAGGTGAATATTCTGTTAGCATCAAATGGAACTGTTTGCTCTAATTCAACTTAAGCACTTGCACAGTCACCTTCATCCTCCAAACAGCTCCCCTTGGCATCCACCTTTCTTCAGGAAGGAATGTATTTGACGCTGTGGGAAGCAATTCTTCCTGCCTACATCTAAAGACATTAATAATCAAAAGAATGCATGCTATGAGGAAGCCCTGTAGATACTCTCTAACCACCAAACATCTACATTGCATATGAGAACCACATAACTTTGAATTCCTGTAAAATTACATCTTTTTATATAACAACTCTCATCTGTTTAACCATTTACCATGTAATGGTGAGCTCAAACAAGAATTAGGACAAGAAATAGTAGGAGGTATTCTGTCATGATTTTTTTCTTTAAAAAGAGTTTGAAGGGCTCTGGAAGGAATTGACATAAATAGAACAATGTATTTTGCTTCCTTCAGAATTATCCTTCTGCTATAAAGAACATATTTAATAAATTATAATCTCAGAAACTGCCCATAGGCCTAAAGTAAAGCAAACACACAAATGTTTGCATGTCTGAGGCTTACAAAAGCAAAGCTTTGTATTGTTTTCTTTCCTAGATTCCAACTAAATAAATCATGTTGAAGGAAAGAAGTGCAATTTCTAGCTCAACAGGAATGATGTTCTGGTTTTGGGGAACAGCAACTCAACATGTTCTAAAAAAGCATTTCCCAGGAATGGTAACAGCAAAATATGTGTGTGTGTGTGTATATATATATATATATAAAAAAGAGAGGGAAAAATGAGAGAAGAGAAAAGAGAAAGCACAATTGACTACTAAGTCTTCTAGGACAAATCAACTGAAAGCAAAGAATAACGTTCAGTGTCAGCCACATTTGATGCAGGAAACAGAATATCTACAAATAGAGCAGAAAAATGTGCAGATCTCAAAAACAGCAAGAGCTGCTAACAGGACCCATTAAATGATGCTGCTGCTCAGCTGAACACCCTCCACTCTTCTACCAGCTAAGGGGCAACCAATCCCCGACTGAAGGTAACAAAACAGCATCAATTCAACACATGTATTCAGCAGCTGTAAAGCTGAATCTGGCTTCAAGGACAACAACTACACAATTAGTTAGCAAATGTCCACAGCTTTGTATTATGTCTGCTTCAGCTGGGTTGCCACAGCCTGGTCTCAGTGCACAGAGCAGCAGGGTGTACACACTGCTATCTGCTTCCAGCACAGATGAAACCTTCCCCAACAGCACTTAACTCACGTGGAGGGTCAGGGAGTTGAAAGGCCACGTGGGACTGAAAATCAACGGGTTCTTCGTTTTAATTTTCTGAAACCCCTCTGAGCGTAGCAAAGCCACAGAATCAAGAGAAATTTAGAAAATTCTCAGACTGAACTGTCATATATTTTATGGCCTGTGGAGCACTCAAGAAGCACTACAATTATGTGTGTTACACACATCAGGTAATGGTCCCAAGCTGACTGAAGGGGTTAACCAAGGAACTTCTCCACAGCTGCTTTCAGAAAAGGCAGAGGGTAAGAAGGACAAGACTCCAGTGCAAGTTGTCACAACTGAAACTGTACAAATTTTAACACAGACTTTAAAACAACAGCCTATGGCTCCCTATGCTGAGGAACAGGGATGAGTGAGAACACTGAGAGTGGAGATAGGAAGAAGTAGCTGGAGGTATTTCAGCACAGTATAGAGAACATGGGAACAAGCACGAAAAAGTTCAGTGGAGGTGCAGGCTAGTGCTGACAAACTAAGCTCACTATTTTAAGCTAAGTTTTATCTGAAATAATTCGTTCTGAATACACAGTATTTCATGACTGCTCACACCATACAGAGAGAAGCTGCAGACAAAATTTCAAAACCATGGGGAGATGGTTATGGATTTCTATTCCGGGAAAGCTGATGACTAGCAGGGTAGTCTGGAAGCAAATACAAGACACTTAGACTTGTACATAAACACAGTAACTGTGACAATACTAGTACCTCAGTTTTCATCTCTGCCACACTGATTCACTAAATTTTATTTATTGATTGTTTTAACTAGCCTCTGAGTTTGCTGCAACAGAGGAAATGGCATACTGGGGCTGAACTGTTTTAAATCTGGTCATGGAATTGAGGTACACAGTCACTGTGCCTATTTTTTATAGAGTTTCTGTATTCTAAGTTTTGTGACACACAGCTCCAAATTATACTCTTTGTGCAGCTTCAGACTGGTTTAGTCTCTGTCCTTGAAAGTGCTAAGAATGCAAGCGGAGACAAATACTATTTTCCAGGCATCCAGCAAAGCAGCCCACATGTAAGGAAGCATTTAAGCATTTTGCATTTACACTTTGGCAGTGAGGGATGACACAGGGAGGGAGGAGACAGAAGAATTTCAAACACAGGAGGCAGAAAATGGGGAGGAAAAAAGAAAAAAAAAAAGACGAAAAGACTAATTCAACTTCTGTGTACATAAATGATACCATCTTTGTTGATACTAGATGTGCATTTAACCTCCACAGAGGAAAGGCTTAACTGTGTTCAGGTGTCAGTAAATTTAATTTAAAAAGTGTTTTCAAGTGAATACCATAGGTCAGTGAACGGAGTTGCCTTGGTAACAAAATCTAGTTCGTAATTTCAAGCAGGGAAATACAAGTGGTGGGGAAGCTCCCGAGGCTTCCTCACAGTCCCAGCCAGCCAGTGGGATGTCCTGGTCAGCAATCCCCACAGGAGCAAGGAACCCCTGGGCGAACTGTTTCAGGGTCTCAGAGGCATAAGCACTACTTAGAAACAAGCAGATATGCACACACAACCTCCAAAGCTCATGCACGAGAATTATTTTCCTTTCTTTGCTTCATTCATCACCTTGGGAAAAAAATAAATGAAAAAGATCCTCTTTCTGTCTTATTAAAAGTAGGATTTTAGTGTCTGGGCAATTAACTCAAGCTG
Source organism: Dicrurus megarhynchus (assembly GCA_013399195.1). Classification (NCBI taxonomy): domain Eukaryota; kingdom Metazoa; phylum Chordata; class Aves; order Passeriformes; family Dicruridae; genus Dicrurus; species Dicrurus megarhynchus. Next base: position 116,153 of record VXAD01003533.1, read on the forward strand.
TATTGTGCTTTGGACAGCACACAGATATAGGAACAGGCTGTGAGCAACCAGACAGAGGGGCAAATTGCTGCCTGGGACAGCCACTGGAGGGGCCAAAAGCCTCAGAGGAAAAGGTGAAGCAGCAGCAGTGCCCAAAGGTTTTATTTATAAACCTAAAAACTCACAGCAAGACAGGCTTTCCTCAGACAGGAGAGACACATAAGCTGTCAGCAGAAAAACAAGAGAACAAATCTCTGCCTTAATGAAAAGCTCAGTTCAGTCATTACATTCCCTCATAGCTGCTACTTCCTCACACATACTGCAACTAAAATGCTGCCTTAACATGTTCTTTCAATCAGAACACTCCTCTTTGTTTCATTTACTAGGATCATCTTTTCATTTTCTATTAGGTTCAAAGGACCAAGCATGTTGAAATGAAGGAAATTTTTTTTTTATTAGCTGCTGGTGTATTTTTAAACTACATTTAAGCCATTTACTTCCTAAAAAATATAACGAGAATTATTACAGTAAACTATTGACACAATATAGCACAGGTCTCTGAAGATGCAATGCAGACCACATTAAGCATGTGCCTTCAAATGTGCAGCAACAGAAGATGCATATTGAAAATAGATATGGCTTACTCTGTGAAACATTAATACAACGTCACACAAAAATCAGTGGAACTACCAGAAATGTAACAACCAAGTGTGAGGCTTCAGAGGGGTTTTCGTACATAATGGTTACAGGCTTTTTTCTCTTTTTTTCATGGAGTGCCACCTGTTAACAGCACAGACAGTCAAACAGGAGGGGAAAGCCTGCTATTTGGGTACCCTCCAAAGCTCTTCTTCAGAGTGTCTAGGTTTAAAGCATAATTTTTAACATTCTTAGGTACTAACACATGCCTTTAGAAATGAAATCTAAACCTCACAAGGTATCACTTCTATTTCCTGAGCATGTGAAAGGAAACTAATATGCCTGCAGTAACATTCACAAATAATTGCTTCACCTCCTGACCTGCAGTCCCGATTTTCCACAGAGCTTAGAAATGTCACATTTCAATACACTATAAATATATTTCACCTCAGGAAATACTCTGGTCTACAGGGTCACAACACAAGTGAAATGCGAGTTTAGTTTTTAATGGATATATGCATGTTGTGTTCACAAAACTATGCAACACTTTTGTTGCTGGCAGCTTTTGTTCTTATTTTCACTTCATTGTGCTCTACTATTGTAGCAGTCACTGATTTGTGTGCAAGAAATATATATGGGAAAATCTGAATATAAAGCACAAGAAACATCATTAGCTCCCCCAGAAGACACAAACGCACTTCAGAGTTTATAAACTTGGCTATGAGGAAGAGAATTAACAGCAGTAAAAGGTTTATGGTAGATGCCTATGGACAAGATCCTCAGCTAAGAGGGGAACACCCTTGAAAGAAACCATCCCTCACTCTGGAGCCCACTACCAGGTACATCAGTCCAGCTGCACACAACAGCCTCTCCGGCTGCCTCACCTGCCACACACCTGAACATCCTGCCAAGGAAGCTACCAAGGTGCTGCAGCACCTGCAGGTACCCGCTGTTCTCATCCAGGAGAGCAGGACACCCGTCACACACCTCGCTGCAAGGTATCTCTTCAGCCTCCCTTCTTCCACATCTCCTTTATTACAGTTCTAACCACTTGAAAGTGTGGGCTGAGAGCACTTGGAGAAGCCCTGTGATGGTAAGATGTGCTGATTGTAATGAACAGAATCCTCCTCTGCCCAAAGACAGCAGTTGGCAGGCTCTTTGCACTAATTAGGTGGCATAAATGAGCAGCACTGCTGTCTGGAACACGAGCTGCAGACCTCATCTTATGGCTCAGTAAGTAATACAAAGTCAAAAGAAAAATGCTGTATTTTCACTTTCCAAAATACTACTCTCTATCTGAAAAGGATGTGCCCATAATTTTGTGCATGAAAAAATAAATTACCTGAGCTTTACTGCACAAAGTCATAAAATTGTAATCTAAACATACACATTTTATAGGCTGTGGTATCTTCGCTAGCAACATAAGGAATATTTGTTTAATTTATATGCAAAGGGAGGACAAAGGCATAATGAACAAAGTGCACTAGGAGGTGTTGGGAATAGAAGATCTGAAGCAGACACCTATTTGCAGCAATTCAAAGCTGTACAGAAGAAAAATAAAATAAAATTTCCATTACTGAAACAGATGTTTCTGAGACAGGAAAACAGAAGCAAGAATATCCCAACATCTGGAAATTTAAGTGGTAGCAAAAACTGTAGGATTAAATTAAATAAAGACAATAGATCTGAAATGCAAAAAGGGCATCTGGGAGGTAAACCAACTGTCAATGAATTAGCTGGAAAAGGAAATTATTAAGAAGATGAGCCATTAAAAAGTACTTCGGCTTTCAGATTGTTAACTGACTAGAAAGAACACATCAGAATGTAAAACTTTAAATTAAATATCCAAGTCGTCTTAGACTTTATGTGAATAAATCCACCTGTGACAAAACTCTAAAGCAGCACTGGAATCCAGAAAACAAAAGTTGCTACGTGTGCAAAAGTTGGCATGATTAATCATTTTTACCTGAAATCCAACCCTGGGACCAGGAGTACTGTGACAAATAAGATGTTAAGAAGTAGAATATACTACTCTACTGCTGCATGAAGCTGCACACAACTCTATTTCGTATTTCTACACCACTACCAAATCATCACAGAGAACTGTGAAGTAGCTGTACCAGCAGAATAATCTTTTTCAGATGATCATCCCGTCTCCTTTTGCTAGGCACCTTGTGTAAGCTAAACAAGACAGAACGTTTTTAAAATAGGATGCTGGTAAAATAATTTTCAGTGTTGTTTCTAAGAAGCCATCAGAAATTCTTACTAGGAACATAAAATAATCAGTTATTTGCATTTGTTATGTTTAGCTTAAAAGACAAGAAGAACCCTGGTTTCAGGTGTAAAACACAAGTATCATCAACCAGCTCAACGCGACACATGCTTTTGAGTTATATTTCTCAACTCAAAACCTGAACAATGTTAAGGTCACTTACTGAGTGACTTATTACCCTTTATTTTTCACCCTCTGATTTTGAGCTCTTAATACCTGCACAATGTTGCTGCCTGCAAAACTGGCCCGTCTCCATATCCGCCCTCTGACCAAAGCCTCGTTTAACAGGTGAGCGAGTTTGCGCTCCATCTCAGCCCGAAACACTTCCTCCTGAATTCGCTGGTCCACGACACCCAGGAGAACTGCATGGCACAGAAAGCAACCCAAGAAAACAAATTCATTAGTAAAACTTCTCAGTGTCTTCTCCTCAACTTCAGTTACAAGCTGTGACTCGCCCTGTGAGAGCTCATGGACAATTCGAGAGCACCTGCATTTATATGGGAATTCTGACCTGTTCAGCTGGAAGTTACATGTTGGAAAAAGGAGGCATTTGGTGGGAAAAAGTCAAAATAAGTAATTTGGTGGGGAAAAAAAAAATTCAGGCAGAGGACTTTTTTGGAACCTTAGCCAAGTTAGACAGACCCAGGATAATAAGGAAACTATTTCAATTCTAAAATTGCATCAACTTATGAGCATTCCATGAATTTTTAAAAAACTACTAAAAGAGAAAACTTCATCTAAATTGTCTGCTTCAACTAATTGCAGTCGAAGTGTTGTGTTCAGAAGTGATACAGAGTTGGAGATGGAGAGGGCAAGGGTTCAGAGTCATGGAGAAAAAGTAGAACAGCAGCACATGAATGAAGCTGTGTATTCAAGTGCAACTTCCCTTGATAAGATTAACAAGTATGCCAATCACAGCACAAAAAAAAAATGGTTAGCAGCGCTGCTCACTTGGCAAGTAGGTACCCTGGGTCACCAGGGCAGCTAATGCTGAGAGGAATCCCTGAGGGAAAATGAAAAAAAGGGGGGACCTTTACTAGCAGTTAGAGAAAAGTGGAGTGAATGGAGCAACAGCCATTCAAATGATCCAACTGAGCAATCCTCCAGGACAGCAAACCAACTCACTGCTGACTGCATTAAATAAATTCAGTTTTAATTCCCCTCCACTAAAATTGTTTATATTTTTCAGAAGCCCCTTTATATGTGTTTCCAGTTTTTTTTTTTGAAGTGTGGTGCTTAATAAAAAGCCACCAATTAGATAAAATCAATTAAATATAGGGTTTTTAAAAACAAATATATTAAAGCCACTTTTTCAATTTAAAGCTTTTCACTGCAGATGTCAGAAAAAGGAAATATTTTCATGATTTCTCACCGAGATAAACAGCATCTGTCTTCTAAATTCAATCACAGACTAAGTATCTCAGAATTAAATAGCAAAGCAGACAGTGACCTCAGGCTATTATATACACCAAGCAGAAAACTGTTCTTGCCTGTGTATTGGATTTCAGTATCAATGAATTATGCTTAATAGCATGAATTGTATTCTTCAACACAGGGAGAACACCACATATCCAGTGTTTTACGACTACTGGGATACATGCACATATATCTGGGTAATTTGATATTGAAAACCTTTACATGCATAGATTCTATCATTTTCCTATGTCATGATTCATTATCCTTGCAATAGAATACACCGACTGAAAGCACTGACCCAGCCAAAGTCTACTAGCTCTTCCCAGAATCCTGCAAGAACTGAGACTACAAAAAAATCCCCCACAGGAAAAAAAAAAAAAAAGAAGTTGCTGCAATTGGCTTTCAAAATCTTACAGGCAGGAAGTTTATTAAAACCCAAGGGGATGAGATTTCAGAGATGGAAGAACCCTTTTTTACTGCAGGAGCTAAGGGAATTTTCAGCAGCAATAGACAAACCTAAGGCTGAGCAAGAGAGGGAGCAGGTGTAGCCAAAAAAGCCAACATAAATCTTTAAGGAAAGATGCCACTGGATACGAGATACACATAGGAGCTTCTCCCACATTAGTGAGCATTATCTGACATTCTAAACCTTTCTTCTCTAAAACAAACCATGTGGGCTTCAGAAATTAAGGTGCAACTTGGTTTCCTGCTTAAAGAGTAAAGTGGCGACTGGTGAGAGGAGACAGGGAAACCTGGAAAAAAGAGCAAGTCTATACAACAAGTCAACTGTAGGTAAGAAAAGTTGTAGGAGGACAAAAGTGTATCCAGTGGGGCACCTCCACCCTAAGAATAAGTTTGGTAGGCACAGCCTCCTCACTAGTCAAGCTTAAAAGCAGCAGACCTACAGCAGGCAGGCAACCTCAACAGCCTCTGAGCACCTAAATGTGACAGCTCAACCACATCTGTAAATTACAGAATAAAACATTCAGAAGACTTTGGTGGGAGGGATCTTCTGTGAATGAATCAGAAGAGATCAGTGAAATGTGATGAAACTCTTTCATGTACTCCGAATTCATCTATTTTCACTCTGTTTTATTCCAGGCATGTTTTGGTAGAAAGTGTCACACAAATAAAATCTTAATTTTCACTTAAAATAGATACCTAAAAATCAATGTGGCATATTGACAACATGCAGAGTAGACACTTTATGCCTGACAGTCTGAGTTGTTTCAAGAATGAGCTGCCTTACAGACAAATGTGCTTTGTGTGCATTATCAAGGAATTGCAGTAGTTAATTCTAGACCAGGGATTTATATTTCCCAGATATTCCAGGTCACTGGGCCTTTGGTTTTAGAATTTATTCAGCTCAGACATGTTATTACCTCATAAAAATGCAGCACCCCTAAGCCATCGATATTTATGCAGGCTAGTTATCCCACTAACAACACTAATTGCACTTTTACTTACTCACAGAGACTGTACGTACCTGTTCTCACCCAGGAAGATTTCATCAACTGGGACACATTAAGCTTAGGATAATGAAAGGCTGAAGGAAAAACAGAATGGAGGAAAAACATCCGTAAGAACAGCGTTCTGAACAACATACACAAAACCAGAAGCCACTACATAATTTATACTGTCAGCAAGCATCTTATTTACACAGATGCATTACTGCTCCCGAGGCAGTGCAGACACAACGGCAAGGGGAGCGCTCCGAACGCACACTGCCGAGTTTGTCTCTAACAAAAAGAAGCTAACTGAAACAGTCAGATTTATTACGTGAAAGACTTCAAGCTGCTGCACAGAGGTCATTGCTCCCAGAAATTTAAAAGCTCACTGTCTGAATGGTGACTCTTACTGAGCTAGCTGCAGGATCAGACTCTTGCTCAAAGGGCAATGAGGCAACTTGTGAGTGTCTCGGGATGAAAATAAGACCTTCTCTGAGGCAGAAACTACAAGCAAACAATAAATGTAAAGCAAAGAACTAAAAACATTATTTGTGCTCCAGACTTGTGCAGGGGGAAGCATTTAAAAAAACACCACCTTGATAATTTTTTTCCTTTTTTACAAAACCCACAAATAACTGCATGTAGAAACACTGCTGTAGACAAACCTCATGGCTTTTCTGTCTGGCTTAGTGGCTCCAAGCTTTCTTAATTTTTAAATTTTTCCAAAAAAGTTCTGCTCCAGAGTGAAATCATTGCCCCAGTAAGGAAAAAAGTCTGTTTCTACTGACTTCAGTATAGATAAGATTTTTCCCAAGGTTTCCACTGGAGAGCAGTAAAGACATGTTGGGAAAGAAGTGAAGATGGGGGCTGGGCCAACAGTTTCCTCAAGGGAAGTCTTAAGCTTCACTATGGCAATAAGGGAAAGGAATGGTCTTAACTTTCTCAAAATATTTAATCCAGATGCAGTTTGCTAAGCACTATACAAAGGTTAATTTTTAAACCATTTCATGGACAGAAAGAATGCAGCACGTAACAATTAAATGACCTGGCCCATGCTGGATCAATTTAGAATAAAGATGTCTAGAGTTCTGGAAGAGTTTGCCACTACTCCATGTTTCAGAGAAGTAGAAAATTGAAGTTTTTCTAATTTAATGATGCAAGAATTTGTAGACAAGCTGTCCTCTGTCAGTGTACCAAAAAACTGATTCTTTTGCCCCTTAAAAAACTTAAGGATTTTTTTGTTAAGGTAAAAGCAAAAGAATCACTAGTTACATTTTACCTTTTATTTTCACAGATTTATAACTAACTTCTTTTGGGAAAAAAAAAAAAAAGAAGACAATTTGGTTATTCCACCTTTATTTCAATAATAGCACCACTAGCTTCAAGATGCCCACCTGGTTGGTACACTGTGACTTACTATTCAGAAGGGTATTAGAACATGGTCCTTTTTTTCTGAACAGGAAGCACTGGCCCTCTATACAAGTGAGCAGGATGCACTAAATTTCCAAAATTCTCAGACAAGCAAAAAGTACCTCAGAGTCCATTTAAACACACCCATTTATTTTTGGCATCCTGCTACTCGATTCTTCTGATTGTAGCTTTGAGATTGAAATTCTATTTACTCTACTCATGCAATTGTTTACTTCAATTTAAAAATGGAAGCTGGGAAAAAAAAAGCATAAAATAAACCGAAAACTGATTCTGTTGTTTTCCAAAGCATGGAAAGAGCACGATAAGGAAATCAAAAGCCTTTTGGAGACCATAATGCTTTGAACTGCTAGCAGTTGTGAGTTTGTTCTTCTTTTAACCCAAAATCATGTTTTGCTTCAATACTTAATGTGCTCTTCACACTTTTTCTAATTAGTACTTGAAAATGATTTAATTCATGCAAATTGCTGGGTGACTATTCATTTAAACTTTTCACGGAATTAATGCAACTTAAAAATAAACCAACTTGAGCAGAAAATCTTGACATTGAAAAGGAAGATGTGCTGTGATCATTGCCAACTAAGGCTAGGTTCTAAAACCTGACAAAGAATGCTGGAAATTGCCAGAAGCCAGCAAATCCAGGTTCCAACTCTTATACTACAGGTCACTCAAGTGTCTCACTGACACACGTGGCCAGATCTTGAGCTCATCTGGAGTCTCAGCACTGCAGCAAGAGCATATCTGCAAGATTTCTAATGTCCTCTGGAACTAACGATTATAAACAGCACTGACTGATTGTTATTCTGAGGGGGAAGTTAGATAGACAAAATGCAATTATTAGCTAGATTGCAGCTGGTCTGCTAATGACTCTGGATGCATTAATGAAGCAGATGCTGGCATCATTAGAAGATTGTAACACGCAGCCCTGGAGCACCACACCCTGTAACAGCATTGATTCGATGCTGAATGAAAAGGGAAAGGGTCACCTGGTCACCCAGAGACCTACTGACAGCAATCTAAAGCACATCACTCAGGCAGCGTGGCCACTGCCAGATGCTCCAAGGATCTCTGACTGTCTCCTACAGATGTGTGGGACCACGCAGGATGGAACCGGTATCATGCTGACCGTTCTTATTTCTGGTCAATGGAGAACGGTAGTTGCAAGCATGGAGAGAATGCAGTATTTGGAACGAGAAGGCATTAACTGAAAAATAAGATTCCATGCAAATACTGGGGTGTGGGCAATAGCAACACACCGTGTCTGTTTAAAATCTGCTCCAAAATCAAGGCAGAAAAAAATTGCCAAATATTTCTGCAGTCCTTGGACCATATACAATTTCATCTTTATTGTACTGGCCTTGCAACACCTCCACGGCAGCCAAAATAGATGACATGCATCAAAGTGCTACTTAGCACTGAAAAAACAGCAAGTCCCAAGACAACTCTCTCTCTACTTAAAGTCCTAATAAAAACAAAGAGATTTATTCAGGGTAACTTCATGAAGGCAAATATTGCCCATCTACTCCACAGCTAGCCTTTGCTTGTCCTCTAAGAAATCTACCAGCCATAATGAGATACCAAATATCTAATTTCCTATTATTTTTAATGACCTAGCACCCAAACCCTGTGATTAGACTTGGTTTTCTTTCTGCTGACATGTAGGGCGTGACCATTTAACCAATTTACAACCTGAAACATGAGCTATTAGGTGGACAGTGAAAAATAAGCATGGGAAAGGTATAAACTGGGCATTTGAATAGAAACATGTTGCTGAAGTCACCTAGAAGTCTTGTGAGGAAAGAAGAAAGTCTGGAAGTTTCCAGGTTTGGCCGTTTTGACAGCCCTATTCCTGCAAAGAACAGTCCAAATCTGTCAAACAACTTTCACGCCTGATCCTGACTCTACACGAGTGGGGAAAAAGCTGACAAGGAATTCCTCGTGTTAGTGATGTACTGCACAGGGACAAACCACACTGTTAAAAGTATAAACAGGACATATTATCTATGTGAATAAAAACAGTGAGAGGACAGTGTGTGCAAGGTAGTGTACAGTGAACAACTAGCATGGAGCAAACACATTCATCCAAACAAGGCTCATATTTGGGATACTGATGTCATGCTCTCAATGTCAAGATACCTAAGTAGCTCTTCCTGGGCATGATCAACTTCAACCCCCAAAGCTGGGGGTTAAGCCCTGACACTCAGCTCACCTACAAATAATTTCTTCAGATGCAACTACAACTTATAAGATCAAACACAGAGTCCTTAAGGGATAAAGAAAAGTCACCACCAAGAGTATTAACTGTTAGCATGCCTGGTAACTAAGGCACAAATGGCACAGAACAGTATGGCATGGAACATTTCATATTTACAAATAAACACTACCATACATAGATTGTTTACGTGTAAATATCCAACATTCCTAGAAAAAGTCACACTGAAAGCAGAGGGCTGCATATTTGTTTGCACAGACCAAAGCAGCTAGATCAATCTAAGGTGTTGTAACACCTTCCCTGCTACAGCTGCTCTGTAGAGCAAGGCAAAGCATGAATGCAGAGTCCAGGGCCCAGGAAACAAAAACATTTAGGCATCTCCCTGCCAAAGTAGCTTTGAGGATCTGGCTGTTGGTCACCCTCAACAGACTGTTGAATAAGATGTTTCAAGAAGGATCTGCCCAATGCTGCTGAGCCTTTGGACAAGATTTTTGGCTCTGAATACTGAAGATCTAAAACCCTCAGGCTCAAAATACAGTCATAGCAGCAGGGTAAAAAACTGGAGAAACAGCTAAAAATAACTGGCTGTGGTTGTCTCACTGATAAAAGCGTTTGAACTACATTCATCATTTCTGTGCTCGCTGACAGAAGGACCCACAGCTCTAGTAATCTGAGAAATTATGTTCACTTTGCCAATTTATCAAATAGCACCACAGCTGGTATTCCAGAACAGTGCCTACAGCACCTATCAAAGCACTACTGGGATCAAACTAGACCAGTTCAAACCCAAATGTGCTGTTCTGCAATGGGCTCAATCTATAGTAAATAGGAGTTCCTCTAACAGAAAGTCAAACACTGACAGGATGTTCCTTAATTTAGGACACCTTACCCACCAAATTCTCATGTTTTCTACATTGCAATCTTTGGGAAGATCTCATAGTTCCTAAAAATCCTGACCTCTTCACTCATTCTACTTTACTTGGCTTTCTAAGTGCCATGTGAGTGACCACAGGGCTCCACTGGCACAGGCCTGGAATCGTCCCCGCTGACCAGGCACTGTGCACAGAGAGCTCCTGATACAAGCATTAAGGAAATTTCAAATTTCCTAAGTACCACCAGGAAAGAAAAATAAAATCATCAAACTGTTATTTTGGAAGGAACCTAAAGGTCATTTAGTTCCAACCCTGAGGAGAACCATGTACATGCATGTTTAACAGGAATGTTTTTCCCCTATGACCAGCCAGCCTCTCAGGATACACCGGCCCTGGTAGAAATTCTGTTACCACTTAATTGCACTGTAGCTCCACTGCACAATCCAGAAGACGGATTCTCTGCAAGGGGCAACCTGCAAATGCACTACAAATATAATTTCAGAATATGTGGACAAAGGTAACAGCTGTAAGAGCTGATGTATTATATCACAAGAAAAAAAAGTGCCCCTCAACACTAAAAATATTACCAGAGACTAAAAGCTACCTAAAATCAAGGGCAAATGTGTAAAAGAGATGACACAGAGTAAAGAGAAGTGTCTTTCAAGCAATCAAGGCAAGAGTATCATTTAATTTGAATTCAGTGAGCAATAAAGGCCATAGCCCACAATGTGAGATGTTCTGTGGCTTCACAAGATAAAAAGAAATGCTAGTCATCTATGGACAGGGATTCTCAAGACTTTTGGTCCTGGCTCCACTAAATAGACCTACCACTGCACAGAGCTCACACTCTGTGTGAGACCAAATGAGAACAGAAATGCTTAAAGAAAATGAGTCAACAACCTCACACATTTTTAAACTGATTATGGGAGTAGAGGGATCAAAAATGCTGAAAAAGGTTAAAGAAATAGCTTCCAAAAATTAGTATGTTTAAACTGCTTCCAGTAAATGGGGGAGTATCCTGTGCAATCATCTTACCGACATCAAAAGGTGCTAAGGAGATCAACTTTTCTGTTGACAGTCACTCTACTGTATTTGCACTGACGTACACAACTGTATAATGAACACCAGCTACCATTAGGCCTGATTTTCCACTAGATGTTTAACTGTATTGCACAACTCACTATGTGAGATGCTATGCATCTCTACGGCTCACAGAAATAACTCTGAAAATTAAAAAGCATGGTGAGATAGAAGAAATGGGGAACTAATGGACTGAGTCAATAACACCCACCAGCAGGGGAAGGCAAGTACTATTCTCTCATGATCTTGCTTATGCTCATGAGTCATCTGAAAAATCTAACCAAACATAAGTTGTCAACGTTGAGTGTCAAGAAAGCTCTGTTATGCAGGCAGTTCCCATTCATCTACATTTAGGATGACAGTGGTCTGAAAAAAATGGCTTGCCATGGAAATGTGCATAAAAAGTGAGAAAGGTAGTACCTTAAAACATAATAGACTGTATGGACAAATTAATTCAGATGATAGGGGCAAATACCAGTTTATGTAGCCAGTGTCCCAGACTTTCTAGAAGTCAGAGACACAGTTAAGTGCAGCACAATCCTGAAAGCAGTAAACCCTGCTGAGAATTAGCTGAGACAGACACGCCTTGGACTGCAGTTCACAGCAATACTGATCTGAGTGATCTTCTTTTTTTTAATCTGGACTAAGACCAATGGACTAATGAAACCACGTTAAGCACAGCTGACCCAGCACAAAAGGGAAGTATGATGACAAAAGCAGCAAGTTGCTGTAACACCAAAATGTCAGCAGAAAGGGGCATAGATTTGCTCTGCAGAACTCAGCATACAAGTTGGGTACTTGAAGTTGCATTATCACTTATGCACAAAATTACTTTAAAATTGTAGAGAGGGAAGATACTAGTCAAAGATATTTTGCAGTACTGGGTAACAGCAAATACTCACGTTCAGCAATCTGCTGCACAGGAAAGCCCAGATAGAAGCTGAATTCCACCACGGACAAGTTTCTGAGCTGCTCGCTGACTTCGGACCCGTTTAGAAAGCCATATTTATCTCGGATGGCAAAAACAATGCTCACAGGGCCCTGTCGAAATGCCACCCCAGGCCTGCTCAGAGTTATATTCAGTATCTGAAAAGACAGTATTGAAGCAGGGTCAGCAAAATCAAATCACTGCCATTTCCATCCCCTCCTTGACAGACTTTTTTTTTTTTCCTCTAATATGAAGAGGGGGGCAATTCACATCAAGACAGAGGAACATCTGTTCCAGATTGGTTCAGCCAGCTGAGTCTCAGAAGAGGCAAAGTTACACGTGAATTTCTCTTCAAAGAGTTATCCTTTAAGGTCAATCATAATCCAGAATTGTCTGAAAGCTAGAGCCCAGAAAATGATGAGAAAAAACCACCTAGCAAGAGAGTCAGCAATATAAATCTAGTCATAAGCCTTAGATGAATGCCAAACTGCATGGAACAGAAGAAAGGGATTGATTATGGTAAAAAAACATTCAGAAAATGGATGTTCTCTTGGTTAAAATCTCCTGCACCATGCACACCCAAAACCCACCAACAGTTAGAAGCCTTTTTGTGGCACCGATACACACACAGCAACTGTGTCCATGTAGATAAACCTCTTCCGGAAAATAAGAAGTATTTAAAATAAGTTGGCTAAACTGATAGTCCAAGAAATTGTTTCGCATGTTCCGTCTTCAGTCTATGTAGTGACATTGTGTCATTGTGTTTAAAGTTCTGAGCACTTTTCTGTATGTACCACATAGTGCCTTAGGTACTACAAAATTTATGCCATTTTTCTTCCTGATTTTATTTTAGGGCACCACAGATGGGTATTTATGGTGTCAGTTAAACAACATAATAAAATTTTTACTGATTTTGGTGTTACAACAAAGTTAGATTAAATTTAAGAATTCAAACAGAAGAGGGAATTGGGCTCATTAAATTGAATTACTGACTTTCCAGGGAGTTCTAAGCTCTGCTGTGTGATTCAGTGCTCTGCACATGTGCAATACCTTTCATGTGTGAAGTTCCAGTAGCAGCTGTCACAGACATCATATACTGTAAGTATTTCTAGACCTCAGAAGCAACTAGCATGTCTGCTCACATGATGGCAGGGTCATGTAACTCCTATATTCCCTAACAGGGTCTCCAGCAGGGCAATGAGACCTAAAAGTTTTCTTCCAACAAAAATTTTATACTAACACCTTACTCTTTTATAGTAAACTATGATGGGAGTGACTTTGGTAAGGGCCAGAAGAGTTTTTATTTGAGAAATTATAAACCCTATCATATTCAGTAATATAAATCATCATCTTGGATCATTTTTTCAAAAACTTTGTTAACAGAGGGACACGTGGTGCCATATTATTTTGTAGGGGGGAAAAAACCAACTGACTTCATGACAAAGCCTCATAGTTCTACATGACCTAGAGACTGCAAGTGACAGCCAGTAAACACCTAACTCATTGTCTGGATGAAACATGGGACAAGCAAAGGTGAAGGGGGAAAAGGGACAGACATAAAACATGCTCATCTTCTCACCTGCACAGTGAAGTTGTAGAACTCCTGGTGTTTGTTCACCTCCAGGAATGCCATTGTCAGCCCTCTCTCAATGCGCTGGCTAAAGTTACAGAACCCAATATCCACGTTTCGAGGTACAAACTGAAGTACTGAAAGGAAAGGGCAAACATTATTCCTACAGAAAAGTATTTCCATGAGAGAGAACAAAACAAGAAACAGAATTCACAGGGCTATCATTTTCTTCTTTCATGAAGCTCAAGACACATTCAGTGAAACACCAGATAAAAATACATTAAAAATACATTTTGTGTTGCTGCAGTAAATTATCTACTCACTAATATTGGTTGCAGCAGCCATTAGATTTCTGAAACATACTAGTGACAAAATACTCTGTTTCCTCTTGCATACTAGGAGACCTTCACTATATACATGTGGCTAACTTCACCTGACTTGACCACTGAGTTGGCCACACTGAAATCCTTAATACCCAACCAATCCATGAAAATCTTCAGGAAAAAAAAGCAACAAATATATCTTTCTTGTAGTCTGAAATACAGTATTTAGCTTATATAAAAGACTAAGTATTGGATCCATTAATGCACATTAGTATTGGTCTAATACTTTCAAAACACTTAGTAAGCTATCTGGTAAATTTAGATACGGACATCTTTAAGTTCAGAAGAGAGAGAAAAAGAGCACCAGATAGAAAGAGTGAGTTTAGAGGAATGTGATCAGGCACGCACACCTGTGGATTTCCAGATATAGTCTTAACCAAAGAAACGCTATGCTTTAGCTTACGGACCCTAAGAGCAATGTTAGACAAGGTTCAATACTGAAAAAAAAATCTACTGTCTATCTCTATAATCACATTAAGCAGTGGAAAAGACATCACACCTGCACAGTTAAAGTGATGTCTTGCCATACAATTATTAACAGAGAATAAACAACACATGAAACGTTCCTGAACAAAAGTACCATGTTGACATTTATTAACTCGGCTTGTATGCTGAGTCTCTGTCACTACCTCATTACACAGTCAACCAACCAGGCAGGCAGTTTTATCATGCAAACAGGGCCCAAAGAAGATTTTAAATGACAACAGTGACTCTCAAAATCTATTACATGGGTACTATTTTGCTTTAGATTATTAGTAGTCGTAAACTTTGCATAAACCGCTGCAATACGGCAGCCACGGAAAGCTGAATAATACATAAGCAATCCTCCTGCTCAGGTTATACATGAGCCATCAATCCTCCTGCTCACCAATTCTCCTACATCACAACAACACAAGAAAGGCAGCTTTTAATATAAATTTAATCTGAAATTGACACAAGAGTTACAAAGTAGCTGCACTGTGATTTTATGAATAAATGTTTCATAGATTTTTTTTTTTCTCTTCTCACGTTCAGGAGCAAGAAAAAGAGCACACCTATTTTGCAATGTACCAAAAAAAAAAAAGAAACCTGAAAAAATAATGAAATGATGGGGTTAACTGTTTACAATTTATCACCTCTCCACCACGGACCTGTAAATTATGCCATTAACAACAAGAATTAAGATTCACAGTAGAACACAGGGTTTTGACTCAACCTTGCATCACAAGTGAAAAAGAGTGAATCAGTACAAAGCTACCTTTTCCTGTCTGTGTCAGGAAGAACTCACCTGTCTGAACTTGGAATCTGTTGTCTGGCACAGTGAAGGAAGGATGCAGTGACAGGATCATGGGGGCCTCCCCACGAAGAAGACTGCTGTTCACAAGCACGTTTATGACAGCTATTGCCGTGTAAACAAAGGGACCGGATGTCACCAAGAAAGCAAATTTGGGGGAAACTTTATAAACCTACAAAAAAAGAAAAAATCAGAAATTGAAAAAATCCAAACATGTCAATGTTAAATTTGGCAAAGTTTTAGACCTACACAGTCTCATGCAGTTCAAAGCCACTTCATCAAGAGGTAGGAAAACGCAATCTTTATTTTTCAAAGAGCACAGAAGCATAAACACAAGTGCTGTGCCTTGCAGCCTCTGCTCCAGTGCATCAGAGAGGCAACTCCCTCATGCCAGGTGCATCTACTGGAATCTCTTCAGTACAACACACCAATCTCACCACTTCCTGATTTATCACATCCCCACATATTAGCACTCCCCCTCGCCTACATTCCTCTGGTGTACATAACATTCCCCATGCAAAATTCCTGTTTACTCACTGAACTGCTTGCATAGCTTCTGCATTTCAGTCATACACCACATAGTGAATACATCCTATCCCATTCATATGTGGCACACAAGGAGTAAAATACACATAACCAACGTTCTTTGGATATAATTTTCACACTCAAGAAAACTTTCTTCCAGGGAACACTTCTATCTGCTTGTTTCAACACAGGTACCACATTACAATTCCCCTCATGTCCTGACTTTGAGTCTTCTTAAAAACCCTGAGGAGCCTTAGACATCATGTAAATGAAATGAGATTGCAAGTTAAATGTAAACCTTGAACCATGCAGACACACTTATCCACCATTTCTCAGTCAGTAAGACTAAGTAAGAACAAGCTGAAGGTTTTTATTTATTTAAACATAATGCAGTGTCTTCCTTCCTTCAGAGAAACCCTCTCAATATTAAGAACACCTGTTCCCCCACCATTATTTTCTTCCTTTTTGGTTTACTCCCCCAGTTTGCTTTATTTGCCTGTGGCAGTCACACTTCAAATGTATTTTGGGATGTGCAACATGATGGCCTCACAGATAAATAATGCAAACCAGAGACCCAAAGTTTCTGATAGATGCAGACCTCTTAGCTGAAGGGATGCTAGCACCTTGCAGATGCCAGCTGGTGAAGGGATATGTTAGATAACTTCAGCTTCAGGATCAGCCTTATAGAAAAGCACAGTGCCACTTAAATTGCAACCCACATGTTCCTTATTGGTATTTCTGCTGTAGTGTAAAGTGATGGCAACTGTTGTTGAGATGAGACAGCAAGCTCCTCTTTCCTGTCCTCCAAAAAGCGTGCATTTCAGAGAGCTCATCTTCACCAGAAGAAACTACCTCAGCAGCAGAAGGAAATGAGAAAAATAATCTATGCTGCTCATTATGCCTTTCTTCTTTCTTAGCCCACAAATATATGCAACATCCAACTTTTATTTTAAATGGATTTAGATCCATAAAACTCAAATTTGTTTGATATGAATAATGTGCACAGCTCTTTTCAGCTCCTCTTATCTGAAATTTTATTCTTTTATCTCATGATGAAATAATCTCTGCAGCTTCAGTTTGTCAAATGGAAACAGCAGTTAAAATGGGTAACACATGCCAAAAGAAAGTTGCCCATTACTTGCAAATGAGACTACTTAAAAGGCAAGAAAAACAGGCATTAGAATTACAAATCTCAGTGACAATTTGCTGGTGATTTCTAAAGCAATGTATGCTGAGGAAGAGAGGCCCACTGCAGCCAGCATATACTTGTGCACTTGAGTTGGGTATTTCAGACATGAAAGCAAGCCTCTGATAACCAACTCAGCTGCCTCCATCTCTGACTGGTTGTGCTGCACCTCAGACACCAGGAGAGCAGCCTACACTGGAATTAACTTTTTTGGCTCAACAGCTAACACTGGTTCCCTTCTGTGCTTCACTGCATCAGAAAAGCAACAGCAGCTCCAGAATGGACATCCAAAATAAAAATCCACTTTTAACAGTAATTTTGAGGTAGGCAGATTAGAACCACTACAAGTCAAAACAATAGCTATTTCTGCTTGACATATTGCAGGGTTGTCTAGAATTAGCTCTCTTCAGCCTAATCCATATGACAGAAATAACAGACCCATGACAGCATGATGCTGTCTACAGGCTAATTCACAGAGAAAACTAAAAAGCTATGTAGGATAGATGAGCACAGCTCATGACTCTGGACTCATGATTCATGAATGAGAATCGCTGCTTTCGGCGATTCGAATGGTTCACAAACCCAGCCGTCCATCCAACCCTCTCTTGGAAGTTTCACCTCTACTGCCAGGACAAAGAGATGCCAACAAATTAGGTAGCTGAACCATCACATTTTAGAGTGTCACTATTAAAGTACACAAACACGGATTTCTTATATTAAAAGGAACAAATTTTTTACTTTAAGCCTTGGGCCAGAAAGCCAGAGAAGCACACAAAACTCCACGTGCACTTTGGAGCCATTCCTGCTGCAAAAGCAGAAACCTTTAGTAGAAGCACAGAACTCTTAACAACACCTCGAGTTAAGCTATCCCTGCTCCAAAGTGCAATGACTAACCCAACTCTACTGTTTCCAGAACACAACCTACCTCATTCCAAGCTACCCTCACAAGAGAAAGCACATCCAGTACAGAAAGTTTTTAAGCCTCAGTTTACTGGAGACTTGAAGAGTATTTAGGAAAAACATCAATGTATCGTCCCTCTGTCCCTTATGATGCTTCCTAAGCATTTGCTAGTGATTATTGGCTGCTAAAATACTTGGCCAGATGCACCTTTGCCACAACCTAACCCATGCCTACATTCCACTGTATTACGCTGTGTAAACATCTGGCAGAAAGCATCAACAACTGATTTCCTCACTACCACCTTATTAAGAATCCTATAAAAAGCCTGCAGAGGGTGTTTAACTTCCTGAAGATGGACTACAAAGGCCCACAGGTCTTAAAAATGAAATAAAGCTTCTGCTTCTATGCACTTCAGGATCTTAAGACAACAGCTCTCCCTGGTTTTACACATCTCTATGGTGCCAGCCAGAACTTCAGCAGTGGTGAAGCGGCGATAAAGCCAGTGCAAGACCACAAGGTGGCATCTTTGAAAGAAGCATTTACCTGGCAATGACGTGAACTCCTTACTTTGGACACAGAGTTCACTGACTTGGGATTACAGGAACTGGTAGGTTAAGGACACACCCCCAAAACCACACTAAATACAACAACAAAGTGGCTATGGTAAAAATGCTAAAATGCATGATAAAATTTCCAAGCACAAATGAGGCTGGCAAAAACCCTTTTCCTGTTGGCATGAACTTAATGGCACCAGGGGTCCTGGCAGTGAATCGCTGCCAACACTATTTTATTTCACACCCGAGTGCAAGTCAAATCAAGAGAACACTGTCTAACAGATCTTACCCAAGTGTCATAAGCTTTACATTACAGAAAGTTGACTAAAATTACTCTTACTCAGCCAATAGGGTCTTATTCTTTTGCAGATGCAATATGTTGAGACCAACTAGAAAAAAAATTGAAATTTTTCGTTATTCTCACTTTGCTGTAAGGATTTTTCTAGGAAAAAACTAACAAAAGTTTTTTTCATTTGGCAGGATTCTGCCTCCTCTTTTTTCCACTTCAGCAACTCACTGTGTTTGAAATAATAAAGTAGCAGAGACTAAAGTTTCAACTGAAAAAGTTGAGGGCAAAAAATGTTTTAATCCTCCTTTCACTGCTAAACTTGCTTCCTATTTAAAGTGAGCAGCAGTTACAGCCATCACTGCCATGGATTTTGTTTTTAAAGCATACATTACTACGAAGTTAAATTTAACTGGACTGTCTCCTGATTTACCGTACATTACATCACAGCGAGGGAACATCTGTGAGCTGTAATAAGAGACACAGTAAAAAAGCAGCTTAGAGAAGTGCACTGCTTTAACAGAACTTGCAAACACACACATTGTTTCTGGGTACTTTCAACTAACAAAAGTCAGATCTGTTTGATTAAGTTTAGCAAGATAGAAAAATTCTGTTTAAAACACTGCATTACATCACCACTCAACATACTGCTATTATAGACAGCTCTTTTTCAAAATAACAGTTTTGTTAGTATTCCACAGTTAGAGGTGAAAACATATTTGCTAGTGATTATTTTTAGTGCGAAACCCATATGATAGCAGCATTCTAGAATAAGCAAGACTGATTCAGCAAAGATGTCTTTTCTTTTTGATAAAGAAGATTTTCCAAAGAATGAAGCTGGACTAGCTGCATTATTTATAAAAACAGTTACTTCTGAGAAGCCTTAGGACTTCTTAAAAGCTTTCTCCTATTGAGAGCTTTACAAGGCAGGCTGAAAGGCAGGAAGTTAAAGGGAAAAAATATAAAGCGAGATGTCAAATGTTTGTTCCAATTAGCCTTCAAACATTTAGCAACAGATTTTGTCTTACTGCTAAGAAGTTACTTACTATTAAGAAGGTTAAGCACTCCTGTATTACTAAGCTGTGTAAGGTCACTGAAAATTGTGTTTCTATCAGTACGAACATCTGACTTCTTCTTGACTATTCCAGTTTGCACAAACTGAAGGTATAACTACAAACCACTAGAAAAATCTCTTATATATAAAAAATCTAAGTAGCTCATGAGCAGGTGTTGCTACCAGGACATAAACTACACATAATCTACAGAGGCAGCTCACTGTAGCTGAAGTTTGGCAGGAATTTATAACACTCCTATCTTGACTGAGTAGTAGAGATGTACATCCTCAAACATTAGACAGAAGTTGTTTAATTACTGAGTGCAGTGGTCATGGGAGATGCCAAAGTTAAAGGCACCAAGCAATTCTGTGCATGGAGAAATGCAAGTTATGTTCAACAAACTGCTACTTGAGTTAACTACACAATGAAAATGAGATCACTGACTCAGAAAAGATCATTTGGTGCTGGGCTATGACAACTACATGAATACAGACATGCAAAACTGCAAGTGCAGCTGAACCTCATCTACACCAGTAATTCCATTTAAGTATTTCCTCACCACTGAAGTATCGGACTATACAACAAAGGTGCCCCCAAACTACCCTGAGGTCTTTTCCTCTCAGACAGAGGGTTTGAGGCAGAGGTGGAGAACACAGCCTTTAACCCTCATCTCAACCAGACGATCACTTGGAAGTTAGAAAACAATAGTGAAATATTGTTCAAAGATGATTCCTTGAATTTCAAAGCAGAGAAAGCTTTCAGAAAAACCCAAGAGTACAGCTATTCCTGTGAGGGGGGTAAGGACAAGATTTACACCTACCTGAAGGCTTAGAAATAATATCTTACTATTGCACACCTGGATTTTTTTCCCTTGCCAAATCAGGCATTTGGGATTCCACCACCTCCCCTGCAAGTGTTGATGGTCTCACTTACAACAAAAAACAGCACAAGGCTGGGGAGAAGGTTTTGTTTTGTTTAAAGTGCTAAGTATGTAATCAGCTAGCAGAACAAACAGACCTGTTTAACAGGTATTCTGAAGGGTAAAAGTTCTTCAGTTTCAATTCACCAGCCAAAGGAGGTGAGCAGTAGAGTCTGGACACTGCTTGCTCACCTCTGGCAAAACCAAGAAAGGTCTGTCCTAGAAAATGATGGCATTCTAAAAGTAAAAAAGTTGACATCATGTTCACATTTTAAAAAAACATGACTAACATTTAAGTTAAAATAAAGCCGTCTCTAACACAGTATCTATGGACTGTTTGAATTACTATTTTAGCTTGTGAACTAAACCCACTACTGTATTACACTGATCAAAGAGTACTTGTACACTCTTCGTACCACTTACCTCTAGCTCTACTGATCTCCTGAACTGAACTCTGAGCACTTGTCTGATGGATTCACTGACATTTCGTAGAACAGCTCTTCGGGCCAGCACTAGAAATTAATGTCAGTCAGAAAATACATTTTAGCTTCATCTCTTGGGTTTTGATTCCAAGTTGCATTTTCAATCGTGCAGTGCATGAAAAAGCAAGCACAGAGATCAGCTGCATCAAACAGGTAAGATGAACGACAAGGACAGGGGTATAGGTGTGACTGTATCCTAAAAAATGACTGTCTGCAAAGTTTAAGGAACTATTAATTTATTTCCTTTCTCTTGTTTTGTTTTTCCATAGCTAATGTCTTCAGCATTCTGATAAATTAAACTTTTAAAGATCCACCAAGGCATTCAAATGGAAAAGTAGCAGCATATTTGGTCTGACTTGTGGGTGAGCCTGCTGTCATAACACAGTTAAAAGTTTTGTAGGCAATGCATGGAATGCAGATAAGGTCAGAAAAAAGCCACAGAAAATATGCATCTACTTTTCTTTTAAATAAAAAGTAAACAAACATGACATTAATTAATGAAAGGGATATCCATAGAGTAAGAAAGAGCTTTAAAATCCCCACATCCCAATGGATGTCATGTCTGTTACAGTCACACTTGACACTGTGACTGTGAGTTAAGCAAACAACTGAAAAGTGTCATGTTGTCATCCTGCATTTACTTCCCATCAATAACTTGCCTACAAAACTAGTCAAATTACACCTTTAAAAAAAGTCTTCTTCATCACTAGCACAGCTAGATCACCTACATATCTGGAGGATGAGTTTATGCTCATTCTGCTTTATTTCTTACTACTAAATCTTAAGGGTAGAAAATATGGATCACCATGAAAATGCAGCACTTCTGCAGCTGCCCTGGATTACTTTGCTGGTATTGTTTTGTTAACAAGCTAGGAAGAGGCAGGAAAACACCAGAAAAGCAAACACAGATGCTAAGATAATTAATTTTGAAACACACTAATGTCACTTTTTCTGGTTACAAACACACCAAATCCAATTGAAGGTAAGTATGGGAGGAGGTAAGATACAAACATAACCTAGTAAGGTAAAGTTATACAAATGGTAGCGAAACCCAAACGTTTTTTAAACCAATTCTCCTCTTACATATTACCACATTACCTCACATGCAGGTGTTTTTTTAATAAACAGCAGCAACAACTGAAAGGAGAAACTTACTCAGTCAGAACATTAAACAGTTTGGCAGAACAGTCCCATGACAGCAACATTCATTTACAACCGATGAAATGATAAAGCCGCCTCTAACTCAGCACACTTGCATGTATGCATCAGCAATTTTAGAAGACTATTTCATTCTCTGTGCAGTGTAATGTATTTGCAACTTCCTATCACAATGGAATTTGTTCAAGTGAATTCTATTATTTTTAACAGTAAACGATAAATCAATGCTTTTACAGCTCTTTGTCTAAATTTACGCCGTGTTTCTCTGAAAGGTTCACTTAGTTAATTCAAAATCTGCAATTTAGCTAGGGGGTCATTACAGGGGCTTCTGAAAAACAAAATGAAAATGCTGGGAATATCCTACCTGCAGTGACTAAGTAGGCATCGGGAACAGTGATGTCGCAGACATACGGCTGCCTGGTAGTAGTCATGGCAGAGGTTACAACCACCACTTCAGATGGAGTAGGGGTCCTCAGAGGGGTGGAGGAGAACGTCCCTGGGCTGCCTGTAGCACTGGTGACAGTGGTGGAAAGAGCTGATGCATCAGCACCAGCAGTTACACTGCTTCCTGATGGAACTTCATATCCAGGAGGAGGACTAGCAGTGGGAGGAAATTGTGTGGGAGCAAACGACGAGGTCACAGACAGAGATGCTGTAGGAAAGGGCAGCACGCTGATGGTGTCGGCATCTGATGTGAGATTGCCAGGGTCTGTGGGAGGAAAGGCTGTGGGGACGCTGCCCTTGCTGCCAGATGTTAAAAGCAGCGTGGGGTTAACTGTAGCACCAATATCCTCATCAGAGCCCAGAGCAGTTGAAAGTAGAGATGAAGATACATTTAAGACAGGAGTTGCTGGAAAGGTAGTAAACGAAGAGATCAGATTTGTTTCACTGAGCAAGATGCTGCTGGTAACAGACTGGGTGTCGGAAGTGGGCAGCACCAGGGTAGGAACCACAGAGTGAGAAGTGGAGAGTGAAGGCTCCAACTGAGAGGTAGCTCCTGTGGCAGCTGAGGTAAACACAACTTCAGAGCCCACTGGCAGTACCGAGGATGCTTCCAGGAACACAGATGACTCTGAGGGAAAATCTGATGATGGCGTTATTTCAGGAACCTGCACATCTGGAAGGGATGATGCATTTGAATAAAAGTATGATGTTTGGCCAAGATGTAACTGAGAAACCTCGGTGTCAGTGGCAGAGCTGACAGCGGTAGCTAAGTCCCAGCTGGTAACATCCACAGAAAGTACTGATGTCCCAGTCAACAAGGTCTGAGGTAAGAGTGTTGATAAATCACTCTGCATGACAGAGTAAGAATTTAGCATGGTCAGTGATAAAGACAAGTAGCTAGATTCAATAAGAAATGGTGTTGATAAAAGATTGGATGGAAAATCTGAAATATTTAAAGACAGTTCATCCCCTGTAGATGTCTTGCCAAGCAAAAATACAGACTCTGACGGCATTAGTTCTGGAAATTCCAGCAAGGTTGTCTGACTGATTGCAAATGATGCTACTGGCTCACTCGGGATGATGGCAGAGTCCAACAGAACAGTGGTGGCACCAGGAGGTTCTACATGAGTGCTTGGAGTCAACGAAATTGTTTCCAGAACAGAAAGAGTCTGGGAAACAGAGATATTCAGGGATGTTTCCCCAGGGAGCTGATGGTAGGAAGGAGATATTGTTATAGGTGTTCTAGTGTCTGTAGTGCGTATTAAAAACATGCTTGAATCAGGGATTTCTGCAAATCTTGAAGAAAGTGAAACAACTGGTCTTGATGGAAAAGAAGTATCAAAAATCTCAGGTGTAGGTTCCTCTAATTCATACCCGTCAGTAATTATAGTTGTAAATGCAGTTATGCCTTGTACTTCAGAGGCTTTGATGGTCAAAGTTTCAACATAATCACCTGAGCCCACGTCATGTTCTGGGGAAAAGCCTGCTTCTGGCAGAAGTGACACTGAGTCACAATACAGACAGTAACTGTATGATCTCGTGTAAGGCACTGGACTCTTGAGCTCACTGACAAGCTCTGATTGACTTGCTATTTCTGAACCAGCAGGCAAATTTGGTGCTGTAGTGGAGAATTCACGTGTAAATGTGCTGGCATTAAGAATTGTATTAGAGTTCACAGAAATGGCAGCTGAATCAAGAGGGAAAGACACAAGTGGAAGACTAATAGGAGAAAAAGCAGGCTCAGCACTGGCTGCTGAAGCTGGCATGGCCCAGGGAATGCTTGGAGTGGGGTAGGTCCTTTGACTGAGAGATTCTGCTGCCCTGCTACTCACATGGGTGTAAACATCACCATACAGGTCTGCACGTTGTGCTGTGGCATCTGGGGCCCCAGGGCTGGTTTCACCCAGCAGCTTGAGATGAAGAGGCAATCCCTCTGAAGCAGCCCCAAAAGGCAGAGCTGATAAACTCGCAGCAATGTTTTCCTGTGCCACAAGTCCCATCTCTGAAGGAATGGAAGTGAAAGGAACAGCTGTATTTGGAGGGTACAAGGGCAAGTCTCTGCTTGCTGTTAGCATTTCACGATCTGGTACAAAAGGCTTTAGTTCCATAAGAGCGTAGCTGCGTTCAGGGACAGTGCTCAACGGAGTCTTCTGCTGTGCTGTTTCTGAGATATCATACGGTGAAGAAAGGACAGATAACGAAGGTGTTAGCAACACAGTTTCTAACATTTCTCTTGATGGCTCTACTGTATTAACTGAGTGATGATCTGTTAAAACTGCGAAAGACTTCACTGGAGGAGTCCACTGTGCCTTTGAAAAGGAGCTAATAAATTCATCATCACTTAGGAATGCCTCATTGCTCGTTACAGAGACATCTACCAACGGCGTACTTCTCCCTTCTGAAATCCTGGCTGTTTCTTCTTGGCTAAGTAAAGTCCCATCAAAGGAAGTGGTAACTGATGATAAAACTGTTTGAAGCAAATTACTTTCCTGGGACTCCAAAGTACTTTTTGCTAAGGCCGTTTGTGTCCTGCTGCCTGATAGGCTTTCATGCACCGTTGAGAAAAAGGAAAAATTCTGCTGTTCCAAGGATCTCTCATCTAAATCAAGAGGGAGAGAAAAACAAAAGCCAAAACACAACGGATCAACACAAGTAGTAAGATCACTATGAGCAAACCTCACACAGAGTATTTCTGGAGACAACTGCCCAGAATTCAAGGGTGAAGACAAAGCATCCCAGTAAGTAAAAAAACCTCCACAAGCAAGTCAGCATAAATAGTAAGATTTCTTGTGAAACTCCATTCCTTGGAAATGAGCAGGACAACACAAGCTCCTCTCACTGCACTGACACATCTCTCTACAGCAGCACTCTAGTGAGTCCCGGAGAAGAGCAGAAAGTGGCTCCCTCTTACCTGTGCAAGGCTACAGTGCATGGTAGCTAATGGTCTCACAAAGCAAATACACCAGAAAGGGTGACAAGAAACGATGCAGGAGAAAATCTTACCTAATTTTAGGTGTTTTGCTTTCCTTTAGTATAATTTCATTTCTTATTATTTTATTATTTCTTAGCATTAAGGTCACTAGAAGATCTACTCTGTTTCATGGACCAGATCCTCCCTCTCGTAACAGAAGTAAGTGACACAAGAGATGAAGGGGCATTCCCTTTTTCATAAGGCAAACATGGACCTCCTGTCAACAAAAAGAATTTGCTAACATGCTTGTAACATGTTATGTTTACATAGTCCCCCATTCATCTGAAGTCTGGCCTGTTAGCAGTCAGTGACAAATTGCTTCATTACACAATTGCCATCTTTATTCACAGCCCTCTACAGGACTGCTCTCTTTATAGGCCACCCGTAATAAAGCTTTCACTCCTCCAGTTCGCAGAGTTCACGTGGTAATGGCCAGGTTCAAACACAAAGGAGAAAAAGCTGAGAATTCACAACATATTTCAACAAACAAAATACTCTCCTCTCTCACAAAAGCATTCTTGGGTTACAGAAAAGATCTACATATAAGCTCTTCCAACCACGGATGAGTCTGGCAGAGAAAAGGTTGATTACTTCTCTGAAACACTGAGACTGGATTAATAGCATTCAGAGCTGAATTATTAAAGGAAATCACAGAAAATTGCAGCAGAATAGTTTTCAAGGGTACACACAAAGGGTTCATCCTTACGTTATCTATCACGCCTGATCATTATATTTTCATATAGGAGTGTTTAGGCAGTGATGCTGGAACCTACTGGCAACATACATTAACAAGGCTGGGGGGCAGGAATTTCATCCAGTTAAACCACCAGGGACCAGTTTAAAATAAAAACAAGCATACACAGTACAGAGTGCTGGACAAATGGTACAGTACACAGCTCAACTGCAACTGCATCTGTAACCCTTTAGAGGATGCCTTGAACTCAGTAACCCACGGAAGGTCTTGCTTGAGGAATAGCTCTCTTATCTGTTTCCCAGTGTCTAACACCACTTTCCGGAGGCGATAAACTGCTGTACTTATCCCTTTCTCCCTGGTCTGTTTGCTAAACTCCTCGACACAACTTTTCAAGTTCTGATGCACTGACTTGATAAAATTTGAAGGTGCTGATCTGAAAAGCACAACTACAAGAGTTAGTGCTCAGAGCCAGTACCACTGTACCACTAATCACACCTAAACAAATGAGTGCCGTGATTATATCCTTTTTTTTACAGATTCTGTGCACAATGTTTTGCAGCATAACAGATAGTATTCTCTCAAGCAGTCCCAATCCATTTTTTTCCTCCTGAAACTCACTGTAGGCATTACCAGCTTTATGATGGTTGGTTGGTGTATGATGATAAAACATACTGCCTTACAACGCACTTGGGTGAAGAAAAAAAAGAAAATACAAGAAAAAACACTCTTGCAAAAGCTATGTAAGACAAGTAAACAAGTCCATCCTCAACCTCCTCAACAGAGGTCAGGTGCTTGAACACAACACAGTGCAGAACAGTGCAGCCACCATGGAATAACAACTTTCACAAGGAGTTAACATGAGTTAAAGCAGTTTCCAAGAAGCACAGAACCAAAACGTACCCTGACACAGCTCTGCTAGCTGATCAAAAGTTGTTCAATGTTTTTTTTTTCATTGCTGGAAACCTCCCTGGCCTTGCTCTTTTCTTTGATTTACGCTTCCAACCTTTACTTTTCTCTTTGTGACATTTTGAGTAGCACAGAGTTACTAAAGGAAAAGACTTACAAGGCTATGAAACACACACTCAAAATGAATTGCTTCTCTCCCTACACGCATGCACATTTCCTTTTAGGCAGCCCTGTAAACTCCTGTACACCTTGGTCACACTTTGGACACCTAACCCTTGCTTACAGTGAGCTCCACATTGCAGACAAACATGCTAACAGAGAAAGTACTCCTTGTTCACCAGAGTTTCATGTTGTAGATCCTTGCAGCAGTACACAAGGCAGCTGTGACAGCTTCAAAATAAAGAGCATGGTACACGTGGAGCTGATACAGCTGACAGTTAATATGACCAGGCAGAGCTGAATACTAATACTAATTAGCAACTGCACTTTTGATCAGGTATCTCCACAAATCTTTGACTCAACGCTAGGGGTGATTCCACAAAAACAACTCTACTGCCTATCCATGCGTATGCTGTGTACCATCTTCTTCCTTCACCCACAGAGAGCCCCTTTATTTTTGTTCAACTTGAGAGGGGAGCTGTCACATGGCAAGATCCTGCTGGAAGTAAATAAATGTCACAGAAAAGATGTCCTGAAGAGTTAATTGCGTAACCCTAAGTTGTCCAAAAAACATGCAGAACAGCCAAGGCTTTAAATTCTTTCTGACTTTAGAATATGCTTCTTAAAAATTTTTTTGGATGGTCTGATAATATTTTTTCCTTGAAAGACAAAGGAATAGTAAATATTAATTTCATCATACACTCGTGCCTTGCCTCTTAATGTAAAGAATCTTGCTGCTGATGCCAGGAAGGAAAGAACACAACTTCTGAAATAAATGTTTCATTTTTTGAAGGAAAATACACTGTGTCTTGAAAAAGTTACAAGCTCTCAGACAAGGTAAGAGCAGTGTCAGGGTAATTGGAATGGGAAAAATTCACCTATGCATGTAGGTGAGCAAGTTCATGAGTCAATGTTCCACGCTATTTACTTTGCCTAGTGTTTTAGAAGCAGGGAGCATTAATGATACGCCATTAATAACACAAATTAGTGTTTTCTGTCAGCTCCACAGAACAGTGCACCACTTGAATAGCGCTTGTCAGAACTGAGCGTGCCTCTCAGGGAGAGCAGATGGGACGCGTGGCAGATGTGTTTGGGAGCAGCCAGACAGCCCACAAAGAGGCAGGAAAAGCAAAGGAAAAAGAGAAGGAGGAGAAGGCACACCACGGCATGACAATCGGCCTCATCAGCGCAGAGTGGCCGATCTGGCTGTACCGTGGGACAAAGGAAGCAGACAGATTGCACATGTTCTGGTGCATCTCAATGCCACGGCTGCACAAAGCTATGATGAATATCAACGCTGACTTGTTTGTTTGCACAGCTGTTACTGTCGGGTGACGGCTCCCGGGCTCCGCTCAGAGGCAACGGTGACGGGCTCGCATCAGACAAGCCAAACTCCGCCGGGCTGATAACATTATGAAAAGAATAGATAGCTTAGGGAACAAAGCTGTGATCTCAAGCTACAGCAAAGGCAAGGGAAGGCGAGCACTAGCGGTGGGGGCCACAGGAGTCACAGATGGCACCAGTACAATGCCACAGCTCAGACAATGACATTCAGGCACAGGAGGAGCAATACCAGGAAATCTGCTGGTCCTGCTGCCCCCCAAAACTGGTAGGAGTCACAAGCAATTCACAAGTAATGAAACCTGTCACTGAACAGAGCGACCCTGAAACTGCCAAATCCGTATTTACAGAAGCACAGCCGTGCCCTGCTAAGGCTGCTGCAGACTTTTGTGAATTCGGGAAGGACGGAACTTTCTCACAGCTACAGCAAAGGACTGCTGCAGTCCACAGACTTCTTTGGTGACGAAAATATACCACGTCTGCTTGCCAGAAAACTACACGTGTTCATAAACCAGGAACTAGATCAGTCATTTTTCCAGAAAGCAATTAGAGGGATGCAGATTGCATCCTTCCTGTAGCTGCAGTGCTAAGAAGTAATGTCTGTTCTATAACCTGCAATAAAGAAAAAAAAGGATATTTCAAATATATATTTGTGATAATACACACATATATTGATATACTTTTATATTTTCTTCGTTTACAACAAATATACTTCCATGTATTTTTTAAATGCAAGATCCAAATGTAGTCTCACCTCTGCCACTGACGTTTTGTGTGACTTCAAAAAACTTTTCTGCACACTGCTATTAAGATACGGCAATTGTACATCACCCCATTTGCCAGTATTTACTAAAAAGTAAGTAATTCTCAATATTATCAAGACGTTAAATCACAGACAGGTACCAGCATGACAATAAACACAGGAAGTCTTTACTTGTAATAAAAATTAAACCTTAAGAATAGAACTAGTAATTTTCATTCTATTGTTTTTGAGAAACTAAATTATGGCTAATAAAGCTTGCAAACAACAGAAAATTCTAGCAGACTGGCAGCAGCAAAACAGTTCAAAACATGTATCACTTAAAAAAAAATCTTCAGTGTACTAACACAATGACCAACAAAATTAAATTTTAGTAGCTATATTTTTTAGGCAAGGAGAAAAATTGCTTTTATTGCTGCCCATTGTTTCAAACAGATGCATTTTAGGTAGAAAGCCAATCAATACATTCCAAATATTATGGTAAAATTCCTAGCTAACTACATAATAGCAGCTCCCAAATCATTAAAATTAGAGGTATGAGCTCGCTAGGAACATTCACCTCTTGAAACAGCTCCCTGATTATGGGATGGAGTAGTATATCCCATTTAAGGGAAGCTTTTAATAAAATATATTTTAACCTTTTCTTCAAGAAATGGAAAGTAGGAAATTGAATGCAGCGTAGCACTCAAGACCACCCAAGGGTAGAAAGGATGATAGATGCAAATATATCTAAAAAAACCCTAACTCTTCCTTCTACAGCTTAACACTTAATAACTTCCTAATTTATTTAACAGCATTTAGTTCAGCTTCCACCAAAAAGAGCTTGTATGCATTAGGTCATTGCAAAAAATTTATACAGTCCCCTCGTGTAAGCCTCTAACTAAATTTCTTAGGTGTCTGGCTTGTAGGAAAATACCAGCCACAGAAGCATGTGCAGACGAAAAGCTGTCTGTTTTCTTCTCTGGGAGGCATTAAGCATGGATTGAACAGTGACAATAATTACCCCTGGCACACAAAAGCCAGGGAGAGGAGGGGATGGGAGCCTGCACTGTCCCTCCCTTCCCAAGCTCCAGCTCACAGCTCCTCTGCGGGGCTCCCTGCAGATTTTGGAAGGTTCTGTTCCCTGGAGCATATGCTGCACCCCTGCCCAGTGCACCCTCAGAGCAGCAAGAGACACAAATCATCCAAAGTCCCAACAGTTCTTTCACAAAGATGTTGATTTCCTCATTTTGAGAGAATGTCTCATCATTTACCAGATGCACTTAAGAATTTTAACTAATTAAGCTGCTTGTACCACCTGAAAGGCTACAAGATAGAGAAAGTAATGAAATTGACAAATTATGCTATGTCTTGTAGTTGATGAAAAAATTTCATGACAGAAAAATCTGTATTATGAGAAAAATAAGTGTTACTAGGAAGCAGCAGGCAAAGTGAGTGCCCAGGTACACACACGCTCACTTTTACACACTTCAGGTTTTACTACATAGCCAAAAAAGAAGAAGAACATCTTAAAGCCATTCTTCACCCACGTGCACAGCTGTGGCTCAGCTGCTGCCCAGGTGCAAGTAGACAAGAACCTCCCCCTGCTGCACAGCAAATAAGCACAAGCTTCCATCTCTGTATGAGGAGAAAACGTGCACCAAAGCACAAAGGGGCAAAGATAAACCCGTGCCTGCTGGCCAGCAGAGCTGATGAAGGCTTTCTGTGTAAAGAAAGAGTTTTAGTAGAAGGCAGCCTAACTGCATTTCATAGTCCAGTCAAAAAATACATCATGAAATCCTCATGAACTTTTGCTTTTGGCAACCAATATCAATCAACCTGTAATACCAGGCACTGGCATTGACATTTGCTTTCTTCTCCAACAGTAAAGCCACTCTAAAAACTTCCTTTAGGACACTTGCTGGTAACCATCATGTTAAAGAGATGTAGGCATTGTGAGATTCCAACTTCCATAGCATGGCCGATGGAAGAGCTCAGGAGAAAACTTGCAATCTATGCTCTGATCCAGGAATCTTCCTAACAAATCCACTGCTGAAGCAGAGCAGGATCCTGTAGTAGGTCACAGTAAATGGCAGACTAAAAGAAAAAGAACTCATGGCTTCTCTTTATTTCATACCACTGTAACACATTCTGTTTTGCATGAAAGAGATCAAAAACCGTGCAACCCAAGGGATGCTTTCTGTAAGACAAGGTAACAGGCAGATCACCAGATCAGGCAACTAAGGGCAGGAGAACAAACAGAGGGGGTCAGAGTGAGCCACTTCACCATCCACTCCATCAACACAAGCACACAGTGAAATCCACCTCCCAAACATCATTACAATCTTTGGAAAACCATGACTCAGCTAAGAAGTGGGCTGGGAACAAAGCCCATGCACAGAACAGTTTGTTATGCCTACACAACACCTGCAAACCCCAAGCAGACAGAAATTCTCACTTGTGGAACTGCACGAAGCTCTTACAGCACCAAGATGCCTCGAGCTGACAGTCCCTCTCTAGAACTCCTCTGAAGCAAATTAGCCATGACAATTCATACCCTTTCCAACATCTCGGAGGGGAGAAAAGTAGATGTTTCTGATACAGAAGCCTTCCATGGCTGCTATGCCTTCCTGCAGATCATCCCCCACAGCTGAGGAAAGCAGTGGCTTCGTGCAGAGCTCGGTGCTTTAACACGACCGGCTGCCTGGCCACGCACACACAGGCACAGAAACCGCAAATCAAATCCTAGCTCAAAGTGTAGCTTTTGCTGGGAGCATTCACGCTTTTTTTGGCACTTAGTCGTACATGACATCATTGTGTGGGAAGCCATATGTTAGAGATAAAGTACACACAAACTTGAATTGACTTTACAAATGTTAATTCTAAGAAAAACTCTCATCAGATTTGCTCGTCAGGATAACCAGGTCACATTTTTAAAATGGAAAGCTTTTCTTCCCTCCACTTCCTCTTTTTTTATCCCCCCTTTTAATTGCTCTCTGCACAGCAACTTGATTTTTAGTCTCTAAGCAGCCAGTGTCAGTTTTCATCCAACTGAATGACTAGTGAAAAGCTTTATGTTTATACTCAACACTGCAGTGTCCACCAAAATGCAGATCCTGGAAGCTTTTGAAAAGACCAATTAAATTTCTATTAGCCTCTTTTTTAGTGCAGATAACAGATCAGTGAGTGGCATCCTTAAAACAAAATAATTTTACTTCTTGCACTGCATTATCACTATATAATCTCTACAAGCAATGAAGTGACAGAGAGCCTGAAGACAAGAGTAACTGTCTAATTAAAACAGAACCTACGCTGTATCCTAGAAACCCAGTTATCCACAGGGACTCTCTTCATTGACACATATCCTTAACTGTGCTGTGCTGACAAAGGAAAAATACCCTTGACTGAGCTTTAAGTTGCTCAGGTCAGCAGGCTCGCTGCTCCAAAATCCTGTTATACTTCAAGGAATAAATGGAAGCCCCAACCTGCAGCACCTAAATGCAGCTCCTATGAGAGGCTAATTCACCAGGCTTCTGTCACAGACACAAAAGCATGGTGAAAAATCTGAAGATGAGATTTTCAGCTGGCAGGGTACCATCACTCTGTATTGAGCTCAGAACAACCACTTCATTGCTCCAGGGCCAGATCGCAACAATATGCCTGTACATGCTTAATTTTTCAAACAGTTGTATATGCATAAGCAAATAATACCAAAAAGCTCCTGCACAGTCGGATATGAAGGCATTTAGTGGTACTCGCAGCATGTATCACTTTGCAAATCAAGGCACATGAGAGAGAATCTGTCAACACATTTTCACAGGAAAAGGAGATTTCAAAGAAAAGCTGGGAAAGAGAGCAGAACAGTCCCAGCTACCCCAGCCTTTGAGGCTGAAAATAAGCAATTCACCAAAAGTGCTGAAAAACATGGAAAGAAAAGGGACATTCAAAGAGATGGAACAGAAATTCAAGAAGCACTCACTCTAAGCAGAGGTTACCTAAGCTTTTTCTTTACAATGTGCAATTGTTATTGACCTTGACCTCACTTGGAAAAAGCGAAATTTTAAAAAACCTATAATAAAAGAGAGTAACTGTGTAACACCAAAGATCGAACTTCTGTCTTAATTCATATCTATAGAACTTCCAGAAGACAATTCGCTGGCAAAGTTACTAGAAGAGAAGAAGGAAAGCAACAGGAGTATTGTTTCAAACAGTAAGACCCATACAAAAACTTAACCAAAACAAACAAAAATGACCTTCTCTATAGGCTGCCAAGCTTAGGCATCCACAGTACAACATAGACAAATTCAATGCAGATATCCTTATTAGTGATTCTGGAACCACACTGGCTTTAAGAATAATTATGCTATCAAGTAATATGTTTTCCTGTGCAAGTATCTCAAGATTTAGCAACTCATTCTCCTCTTTTTGTCCTTTTCTCCTTAGCAACATACTCAAAAGATGACAAGTAAAGAAACTGCAGTAGCTCGCATCTGAAGAGAAATGAAACTTGCCCAAAGCATTTTCTTCCGTGTCCTTAATGCAATCCAACAGCCCTAATCACTGCTCTCAGAGCACTCTGCTGGAAACAGGTTATCCTGAGCTCCTGCTGCCTAACCTTCCAGATCTGGGACCAAGTTCATGATCAACACAAATGAGTTCAGCTGTGCCAGCTCCAGCCAGGTTAGATCCTCTTTTCCCAGTACAGAAGTTGGCAAAGCTGTGACACCACCAGTTTTGAGACATACCTACTAAGATACCCAGGATTCTAAAGTGTGAGTCTTCTATTTCTCAGTACTCTTATTTGCTTTAGAGTTGTGTGGCACTCCAAACTTAGCATAAAGAAGCTAGGAATACTGAACTCTCCAAGTCATGGCAATAAGACTACCCGGTAATAAGAACTACAGTTTCTCCATGGCCCTAGAAACTTCATAGCCTCAGTTAACAACAGAAAAAAAAAGAGAGTGTAAATATTACGTTAATAAGAGTAGCAGAAATAAACCATAAAAGGATCTGCTGGAAGAAACAATGACTATACAGATAATCCAAAAAGAGCATCTAAGCACAGATTACATATTTCTTACTAGAAGTATGTATAGAAGAACCAGGAAGGTAACAAAACAACTGCCAAGAGAAGTATATGGGAGTGGAAAGCATTACGTAGTCCTACTTTATGGGGCAGACTGCTCACAGCATTTTTTACAGGAACAGTATCTCTTCAGGAGCATCATAAAGTAAAACTTTCCAAATAATATATTGAGAAATACACCAGAAAGCCAACAATAAAAAGGGCAGGCAAGGAATGTCCTCTTACCAAAACTTAACACACACCAGCCAAGTGAGAAACAAACTTGGGAAACAGATCCATTCATGTGCCTTTCTTAGGCAAGACTACTAGCAGAGCATCTGAAACACGTTTCAGAACAATTAAAGAGCATTAAAGAAACAAAAAAGCCACAGCACAACCTGGAGAAGATGTTTGTGTTGTAACCGACATTTGTTAGAGGCATGCAAGAAAACATGTTTACCTTAAAGCAGCAAGGAGGAAAAAAGTGGGCAAGGCATCATGCACAGGTGGATAAAAACAGCCAGACTGACACATGCAGTAACAGTCACTGCACACTTGTCACCTTGGGTGACAACGACTACTCGAGATCCTGTAGTACAGCACCACGTTAGCTTGGCTGGGAATTGTTACCAAAGTGAGTGATGACACTGAGGAAATTATCCTTTTAAGTCCTTAACAGGACCTTTCCTGGTCCTGAAGATCCCTGGGTCATCTCACCCCTTCACTTCTCCATAGGCTCTACTGTGCAAGACTGCATAAGGTTCTGAACTCCCTCTAATACTGCTCAGTAAAGCTCCAGACATGAGACCGTGAGGGTTGCAAATTGCAGCACACGTTGATTAAGCACAGGCCCACAGGCACCACTCCGTGTGCCACACGTGGCACTGTTGAAAGAAGTCTCCACTGAAAACAAGACTGGCCCAGGTTTAGAAGCTCCTCAGGTGAATCTTACCTCTGGTTAAAACCATCCTCATTCCCATGCACACTGCAGAAAGCAACTGGAAAACAGGGCTGAGATACATTCTGGCTGCACAGTCTCCAAGACAAAGACTAATAAAAAAACCTAGAGTAAAAAGACTAATAAAAAGAATAATACCCAGAACAGTAAACATGGGTCTTATGAGAATACAGCTTCTCTTCAATTCAGACCTTGGTATTTGTTTTGGGACAATCTGATCTACATTTTAGGACAACCTGGAAGTTTAAACCAGTGAAGTGTGATGAGTTCCTTCTTTATGTGGGACCCCTCAGAACAGTCCACATTTTTTCAGAAGCTGTACAATATTTTTAGAAGCTGAAACACATACACCTTAGATTCCAAAGAAACTTAGATGCATGGGGTTTTTCTGTTTATGACCTATCTACTTCAACCTATCTACATTAAAAAATATTGTCACATTGAACCTGTTGAACTACCAAGTTCCTTTCATATGTGGCACACCTCAGGACAGCATGCTATGTTTGGCAGCTGAAACATCTGCCCCTTGGATTCTAAACTGAGTTTAGAAGTTGGGGGTGGATGTCACAAATAGCTTTAACCTTTCTACTTAAAAAATACCCTGCACTGAAACTGGGGCTGCCAGTGTTCTCCACAAGGTACCACATATTTAAAGCATTTCCCTTCCCTTTCCAAAATTTTCCCAGAGGAAGGAAGTAAATTCAGTTACATCTGTAATGAGACAGAACTGTGGGAAAGCAAAAGTTCAGTTTTATAGGGAATCATGACCTGAGTCTCAAGAATAAGAACACAAACAAGAGGCAAGGCTGATTCACATTTTATAATTTGCAAATAGATGTGATTTTCCAAGATAGAGATCAGATCTCTTTCTGATCACAGAGCTATTCTGCTTTACTGTGTGCTTAGTACAATTTAAAATAATTGCAGGCTTCTTCTGTTGATTTTTTTAAAAAATTGGCTTATCAACACAATGTCTTCTAACAAAAATGAAATGAAAATGACTGCACATATTATTAACTACTTCCAGTTTTATCCAAGATAATGTTAAAATACACAGTATCACTGGATAAAGAAATAACACTGCTCTGATAATTTCCATAGTGTATCAGTCTTAAGAAATTTACTGTTCAGAAGAGTTCTATCTGAACATGAACATGAAACAGGTTCAAAAGAAAGGGGGAAAATACACTAATGTTCTCTAGGAAGTTATCAGTTATTTGTGATGGAGTATTTACAATTATATAAACACTGTTTCATATATCCCTTAGAAAGTTGGAAAATCCACACCTGCCTTAAAGGACAGAGGCAGCTAAAGGACAGCACATGAGGTATAACCAAACATTCAGCTGACCCCAGCTCCTGTACATTGGGATCCTTCCCTTTTCTTAGCTGGAAGGGCTGAACTGAAGATCCTGGTTGACTGTTGATGCATTTCTTCTCTCGTAACCTAATCCCAGGAAATAACATTACACATAGTAACTATATGCCCACACCTTACAAACCACCAAAAAGTGCTGAGACACCACAAATGAAATTTTTTGAAGCAACTACTTCAAATACTGTTAAATAAATAAATAAATAAATAAAATCATCTCATGAGGAAATACTTTCCTATGGAGAAGAGCAGCCCCAAGTAATAAAGTCTTCTGTATGAAGTTGATTTCAATTATTTAAGAGGCTGCACCATGCATATGGCTAAATTTCCCCTTACCCAAGCTTGGCCTTTCACAAGTCACACTGCCTAAGTGTCCACGATCAAAGGAGGCCAGTGTTTGTGGATCACAGCACACATACTCTGTACTGCTTTGGCCTGTATAGCCAAACTAGCATAAAATTTTTATTTATGCTAAAGGAAAGCAGGTCAGTCTTACACAAGTTATGAGCTACAGTTTACTCTATTTTATTCCCTGTGCTTTCAATTCCCCCCATACCAAGTAGTCACTTGGGAGTGAACTTCTAGCCTAATTATCTCTAACTGTGATATTCCCACTATCCCATGAATACTCTCTTGCTGTAAACTGACCTAATACAGAGACTGGCACAAGTACAGCTACCATAGACTTAACACATGTTTTCTCCACTTCCTGGATAGAAAAAACCACTTTGGCGAGGGTTTTCCCCCAAAGAATAATTAGAAGAAATTATTTTGAAAACACGGGGAAGTTTCTATTTTCTTTTTAAGTGGACCAGGTGGGGGTCAAAAAGGTCTAAAGAAAAGACTTTGGAATACATGATTTTGGTTATCCTTTGCTTTTAACCTTACACAGGTATTCACAGAGTTGTCAAGTGCTGTTATCCTAACCTGGGAAAGTTTGCACACAGAACTTTAACCGTCTACACAGAGTATTTGGTTCATTAACTAACACTGGACTCACCCAGGAAAGGATGTGGTAAAGACAGAAGCTGTTAATTAAAATGAAAGAGAAAATGCACTGCAAGTATGATCGTTTGAGCTTTGCTTTCAAATGCATTATATTTAAACATTTCCATTTGCAATTACCTGAGCCTTGTTCAACACTTGGAGCAAGATTTTTCTTTTCTGTGCAGATTTTCTCCTGCAGGGCCACCATTATATAGCACCCACCAGAGTGGTACAATTCAGCTTAGCAGTCCTAAGCAAAGCCCCTTGAGTGCTTTAGGAAAAGGTGTCTCTCACCCACCTGACTGCACAAGGTTCTTCAGGAAGGGATACAAACCCAAGTGGGTTGTCTCATGCTATGATACTAGAAAAGGAAATAAATGAGCTTTTTGTGTGACTTTTGTCTAGTTTCAGATGCTGCACTTAAGGAAAAATATGGTCTAATTACAAAGAATCCAAAGAAAAGTAGAAGAGTGGACTGTCAGAGGTGCTCCAATGAGGAAACAACTGGGATAAAGTTGGGATTATTCATCCTAAAAGAAAAATTATTAGAGTATAGAAGGTGC
The DNA here is from genome assembly GCA_013399195.1 of Dicrurus megarhynchus. Classification (NCBI taxonomy): domain Eukaryota; kingdom Metazoa; phylum Chordata; class Aves; order Passeriformes; family Dicruridae; genus Dicrurus; species Dicrurus megarhynchus. The sequence goes on from VXAD01003533.1 coordinate 154,918, forward strand.
AAAATAAAACACGCCAATTGTTTTCAAGCTTATGTAAAATTACAGAAAGGAGGAATAATCTCTTTTCCGCATCTATACTGAACAGCTCAGCAGTACTAACAGCCATGAGGATGAGTTTTCCAAAGGATTGCTCCAGATAGTGCAGGAGCCTCCATCATTACAGGTCTTTAAGAACAGTTTAAACAATCACACCAGGAATTATAATTTCAGATGATTTTTGCTTTGAGACTTCTTTCAGACCTATTTCCTCTGATCCAGGCTGTTCAGATGCACTGTAGACAAAAATCAATGTCACATTTTAAAGTTGCATGGCTAAACATTCTGTCCAGTTTCTCATATATAGCAAAGCAGTTTAAAAGAAAATAAACCAATAGGCTGTGCTTATGAACATCCAAACTTCCCTGCTACTTGAGAAAGGAAACTCTCCAGGATATGTGAAACCAAAAATACTAGCTTATATATAGTGAAATATATAGATATAAAGATATGTATATATTGTATATATTCACCATAAACATGAGGCTGCCAAGGAAAAGGTAAACTAACACACTTAAAAGTATGCTGAGCAGGGATTTTAATTAGTGATTATAGGGAATTCCCTAATCCTAACTGGCAATTAGTTGCCCATGGGTAGTAAGCAAAGTGCATAGAACTATAAGAGCAACAGAACAATATGTTCTGTATTCAGCTGGATAAAAGCATACACAAACAAATTCACACCACTGAGGACTTGGCAGTGAAAGGGACCAGTGTTTGAAAGCAGTATGTGTAGGACTTAGTCACCAGTTGTGCATCCGTTGTGGTGAATGTGTTATTTACAGCATCTCTAAACAACCACAGAAACTCATTATAGAAGCACAACTTGTCTAGCTGTGCTTTCAGGGACCCTTCTCAAGTGAGGCAAGCCTCCAATTTCTCTTTCTTGCCTTCCAGCATTGCCCATTCCCTTTCAAAGGCCAGACTGTTCAGCCCTTGATTACAACTGGAATAAAAAGTCAAATGTTATGAAAGACTCAAATAAACCTAGTAGCATTTCCACCTGTAAGCAAATCACAGCTGATGTTCAGCTCCCCAAAATTCGTTTCCACATCTTCTTGCAACCGTGCGAAAGAAGAAAGAACTTATAACCAGTTTCTTAGTTATAACCACAAATGTTTTAAAGGCACTCAGTACAAACATCCATACAATTCTAAAGCAAAAAAAGTCATCCCCATCACAAACATTCCACTCTTTACTTCATGAGACTATTTCACCCTCTCCTTCCCTCCCCTGCTGCTTCCCACAATACCTACAGCAAGGATGAAACCAAAGTAATGAAAAATGTATTTTGAGCTGCTTTGGACTCCTACAGCTAGCAAAGTTTCTTCAGCAGCCTAGGCTGTGGTTATCCTCAGCTGCACTCCCAAGACCTGCTTGGGCCTCCAAAACTACACACGTTTTTATCAACTAGGGCTGCTCTGCTGAGATTAAGAGCACAGTAGGACAGTTCCTGCTGATGTGGAATGCTTTAAATTCCTATCACTGCTGACAAAAATGGTGTGAGATAAATTTCCGAGCATATACTGCACACTGCACTGAAAGTCGTCGTTCCCCCCCACCTAACTTATACTGTATGACGCTTCCACCTGATAAACTCGGATGAAAAATGGGCATGGACAGTTACACTTCTGTGCTGTAGGGTCAAGGCTCTGGTGCCTGCAGCAGTCCTGGTTATTTCAACCTCAGCTGGGAAAGCAAGAGAGGCTGCTCTTTATGTGGAAGTAAAACTGGAAGAAAATCTATACATGTCTTGCCCTTAGAGATAGAGCTGTTCTAACACTGCCATCCTAGGATCAAAGAAGTGTGGTTTGCCTCCTCTAGTATAATACATTGGCTCCCAACAGGCAGAATAGTTAAAATGGGAACCCTTGGTGATGCTTCAAGGTATAGAAGGTGAAAGATATTTTGCTGTTACTTGCTGTTTTGTGGCACCATGCATAGGGCCCCAACAGAGATCCAGGCCTTGGCAATACCTATTCCATGAAAACCTGCTTCATGGAAATTACACTAAGTACTGGTAGGAGTTTGATCTCAGTCATTATATCATAATTTAAATTTATTCTGAACTACTGAAACTAGACCCAAAAGCTTTTTTTCTCTAGTGTCTCAGTCTCCCTCCTTGCAAAGTTAACTACCTGGCATCATTTCAACTTGAGATGATCTTAGATTTTATTCATTCACACACACACACACACACATTCATTCTTTATTAATTAGGATTTGGAAAAAGCTAAAACCATATGGCCACGTAAGCTTCCTACAGATTCAACAGTAACATTTGAGATTATTTCCAGCAATATTTTCCATTCTGGCCCATCAGACCATTAAATCATTTAACCCACAAGTGGTTTTGCTTATTATTTCTCAAAATGAATGACATTAAAAGACTGAAATACCCAGTACCAAACTCAGCCAGGAGATGCAAGCAGTAATGTTTTCATCCAAGAAAACCTCATTCAAAAATAAATAACCAGGTCTAGTATACATTTCAGTCAAACCACATGCTGCCTAATAAAGAAACAAAAACCATATAGAAGAAGAGGCATATTAGCACAAGTATTTACAAAGCCAGAGTACTGTCATCTTCACAGGCAGCTAAATCACTAAAGCACCCATTATAAGCTTCCTTGAGACCCTCAAGGTCCAGGCATCCCTGTAATTGCCCCCACAATCTTATGTGCTCAAAAGTCCCTGCTAACACTAGTTGTCAAAAAAAAACCCCAAAAAACCACTTTTCCACATCTTGCGGCACTAACTCAAAAAACAGTAACCATACTTTGTGGTAAAGGACCAGTTATCCTTTTAAGAGACAGGAGAAAAATACTGAAACTTAATGCACTACCTGCAGCTGCCAGTTCTAGTTTTAGCAGTTTCCATGCCCAGAGACATGGGATGTGGCTTCCTGTTTGCCAGGTCTCCGAAATGTCACATTACACAAACCACCATTAGGATGAATGCAAATGGAAGGTGTCTCATGCCATGAAAATATGAACAGCTAAAGGTCTGAAACTAGCAGGTGAAGAGAACATTAAACATATATACACACATGTAACAGACATGTATTAGCTCTAGTATATACATACACATAGTACATAATACATCATTATGTGTATGTTCCAGGTCAGTGCTAAGGGTCCTCCCTCCTTCACAGCTGACCTTAAAGCTGTGATACTTTCCCAATTTCATAGCCTGAGACTCAGCTCTTAGTTCAGTACTAGCTTCTTCACACAACAGATCAAAGTACAGGGAATCACAGAACGCTCATATCCAAACTCTGCTATGATTTCACGGAGACTTAAAGCCTCGCCTCCATCTCTCCTCTCCCTCCAGTTCCCAATTCTCACTCAGCAATTTAAGATGAAGATCTTAATATTCTTGTGAAGATTTATAACATCTTGACCTACCTCTAAAAATTCTAAGGGCCTTTGGCATAGTAAATGAAATGATCACCTTAAGGAAGGCTACAAGAAAACCAGGCAGCAATAACAACCAAAGGCACACAGACAAAGCAGGCTGCTCCTCCTGTCAGAAGGCAGCACTGGAAATGGGCAATTTGAGGAACACGATTCCCAGCCCAGTCTCTGGGAGATACTGCAGGAGCCTCCTTTGCAGATCTGCTTCTAACAGCTGCCAACGATGCACAGACCATAATCTAAAAATCGCTATATTAAGCCTGCTTTCCTAAGCGAGGATGGAGTAAGTTATTCTACTTCTGCCTTCTCCAGTAACTTCTGAATCCAACAGCCAATTCAAAATACACTCAACAGAAGTCAGAAAACTCAGAAATAACCACTTTCATATTTCATGAACATAAGCATCTGAGATGAAGAAAGTATAAATTAATCATTCATCTGCCCTTCTCTCCACTGAGGGAGGCTCAGGCAGAAATCATGCTTTTAAGATGCCTTTTGGGAGCAGCTGGCTAGCAAACTTGCATATCCTCAGCTCCACATGTACTGTCTGCTGCCCAGTTCAAGTATCTGACACTGATCTGCTGTGACTGCCCTGGTTGGACAGAGACGAAGAGAGAAGGAAACAGAACACTAGTGTCAAGGTACTGGGATTCATAAACTCTGCCCATCATGGAATATATTTATTTGAGATCACGGTGCCCTTCCACCACCCACCAAGTTCTGTCCTGTGTGGAAAGCCCAAATCCACCTCATCAGGACTGAATTGGCTGCACAAAACACTGAATCACTTCAGAAAATGAATCCTACTTCCAAGTTACTTCTGCACATGGTTTGAGCATCCAAACTCTTCCAGACTCAAAGCTCAATCTGGCAAACAATCATAGAATTGGTTAGGTTGGGAAAGACTTTTAAGATTAAGTCAAACCATTAAACAGGGGTCAAGTCCACCACCAAACCGTGTCCTTATGTGCCACACCTACATGTATTTCACATACCTCCAGGCATGGTGACTCAACAACTTCCCTAGGCAGCCTGTTGCAGTGCTTGACAACCTTTTCAATTAAGTAATTATTCCTAATATTTAATCTGAACCTTCCCTGGCACAACTTGAAGCCACCATTTCCTCTTGTCCTGTCACTTGTTACCTGAGAGAAGAGACAAGGTGATAAGGTCCCTCCTTTTCTCCAGGCTAAACACCTCCTGTTCCCTTAGCTGTTCCTCATAAAACTTGTGCTCCAGTCCCTACTCCAGCTTCATTGGCCTTCTTTGGAGGGGCTCAATGTCTTTTCAGTTCAGAGGTTTATTACCAAAGTCAGCCCATTCGAGACAGGTTTAAGAAGGAAGAATTGCAAAGGTTCAGTCTATGGTGTTTGGATCACCCCAGGGCTGCCAAAGACAGCCAAATGCCCGCCACAAACAACAGGTTTTCACCCAATGAGAAAAGAGGCAATCTTACTTTCCTCAAATAATTATTCATTTGTTAGATAAGCTAAAAGAGTAAAACAATTGCTTGACAACGATGATGATGACAACATTATGAAACTGTTACATTATTCCAGTTCTGAGTCCTGTTCCCATTACAGAAAGAACCCACATGAAATGATGGCAGTCCTACAGCAGATTCCACATTAGTCAAAACAAAAATTTTTATTGAAAATTATCATATCTGATAATCCCCTCGTCCACTAAAACTAATTTCTGTATTTCTGAGAAATCTGCCCCCCTTCCAAATCCTGTTTCCAGCTCTAAATATCGCAAAAACTTGACAGTAAGCACGGTTTCTTTCTTGGTTTAATAGTGGAATGGTAATACACAGTGTCATGGGTTAGCACAGTTTTAAGTTTTTACACACAGCTACAGCATGGCCTACACTTCAGTCTGCAGCTTGAAGTCCTCTGAAGATTGATTTCCTTTCTCAATCTTGTTGAATGTTTTGTCCACTTCATAAATGAAATACTTTGATTAATACCAAAATGCAAAATGAGTATCCTATATGACATGGTATAAAAGAGAATCAATGGGAGAAGAGTTTGGTTATAAACTAAAAATTAAAGTAGACTGAAGTCCAAGTGTAACTTGGACTGAAGGCTGGAGTTACGACAAGGTAGATGCTCTCTTCAGGTTTACAGAGATCATGAGTCAGATTTAATCGGTGGGAACTGAATACAGCACTATGCACTAGTCAGAGCACAGACTCAGCACCACTCAGGATAAGAGAAAAGGATAGAGAATATGTGTCTTCATTACTCTCCAAAGCCTTCTGGCCCTAATTTATGTGCACAATTAAATTCTGTGTATATTAATGCATTTAAGTTACTTAATAATTTGACTTGGAAAATCTGTAATTAGGCTTAGCAGTCCTCATCAGAGAATTGTTATTTCTGGATACTTAAAGCAGCACTGTATTTATTTGCACATTTGGAATCTAGTCAGTCCTCTTAGCATCTAAGGGTTAGAAATTTTATCTCTATTTCCAAACCGTACGCTAAATTCTGCACAATCTGTTGTTGAATCTAGATAAATCATAGAATCATTTAGTTTGGAAAAGACCTCCAAAAGCATCAACTCCCAACATCACCCAACACTGCCAAGTCCATCACTAAACCGTGTCCCTAAGTGCCACATTCACATGTTTTTTTAACACTTCCAGGAATGGCAACTCCATCACTTCCCTGGGCAGCCTGACCAATGGCTGACAACTCTTTCAGTAAGGAAATTTTTTCTAATATCCAATTTTAGTCTCCTCTGGCACAACCGGAGGCTATTTCCTCTTGTCCTACCACCTGTTACCTGGGAAAAGAGACTGACCTCTACTCCACTACAATCTCCTTTCAGGTGGTTGTGGAGAGCGATACGGTCTCCCTTGAGCCTCCTCTTCTCCACATTAAACATTCCCAGCTCCCTCAGCTGTTCCTCATCAGACTTGTGCTCCAGACCCTTCACCAGCTCCGTTGCCCTTCTCTGGACACCACCTTAATGTCTTTCTTGTAGTGAGTGGCCCCAAACTGAACACAGCACTCAAAGTGTGATGATGACCTCACCAGAACCAAGAAGAGAGGAACCATCACTGCCCTGGTCCTGCTGGCCACACTACTTCTGATACAAGCCAGAAAGCCATTGGCCTTCTCGGCCACCTGGGCCCACTGCTGGCTCATGCTCAGCTGCTGTCAGCCAGCACTCGCAGGTCCTTTTCCATCGGGCAGCTTTCCAACCACTCTTCCCCAAGCCTGTAGCACTGCAGGGGGCTGTTGTGACCCCAGGGCAGGACCTGGCACTGGGCCTTATTGAATTTCACACAGTTGGCCTCGGCCCATTGAGCAGATCAACACTGCAACACTCCCACACAACTTGGTGTTGCCTGCAAACCGAGGGTGCGCTCGATCCTCTTGTCCAGATCATCAACAAAGATATTAAACAGGACTGATCCCTGAACACATCAAGCAGGCCAGATCTGGCCTAAAGGCATGGCGTTCAGCTTTCCTGCTCGTGTTACATTCCAACTAAACAACCTGAACTTCAATATGCACAGGTTAGATTCTGGAACTGATAGAGACAGCTATGGGGGGGGGGGGGGGGGGGG
>VXAD01003533.1:161957-208732 GCA_013399195.1 Dicrurus megarhynchus
GGGGGGGGAGGAGGAGGCAGAAGTCTAAAATCTATGGGCTATTTTCCAAAATCAAGTCACATATGAACAAAATATTTAGTTGGAAGCTATATAAAGACAAAATCGCCACCATAATTTTATCCATTTCATGTCAGAAGCCAAGCTGTCAATACACCAAGCAGCAAAACTAAATTAGCCCTTGAAAAGAATGTGCTAAGACAGCAAAGAAAGCACACCATGCTTCTGCTAAGTGTCCGTTTAAAAAAAAAAAATAATATCAAACAAGAACAAGACCCTACCAGGAAAATATGTAATAGGCTGTTTTACTTCTAATTACTCAGAAAATTACGTTGGTGCAGTACTGTGACTAAGTAGGGCAATGATCTTTTCTCTCAAAAAGTATAGGATTCGGGAGACCCTCGTTGCATGCCAGCTTCGATTAGCACGGCATGCAAGAATCCCACTGTGGTGAACCTTCCTTTCCAACAGTAATTTAATTCCCATAAGGAATCAGAAAGGTTAATGAATTAACCAGCTGCACAGCACTAATTTCCACATTCTCAGTGCCCGGTTCTAATGCTGCTTCTGATCTCTGCAAGGACCTTTCAGTGGGATAAAGAGGAGGAGGGGGCTGAACAAGAAAGTCAGAATTTGTCTGCTGCACTTTGGTCTAAGAGAAAATGAAATAAAGTGAAAATCCAATTATATGTTGAACACTATAGTGGCAAGTACCAGATAAATTCTAGATCCTCTAAGATTCTACTGTTTTAACTTTTGAAATAAAACCATATTATTTTGTATTAGTAACAGTTTAGGATATAAGTTTTTCTTTTAAACACATGAAAAAAGCATCAACTCCTGAAATTTAAGCAGCGATAGAAACTTCCGTAACATAGGTTATTTACCTTCAATTAATAGCAGTACTATGCTTACATTTAAAGGAGAATAGAAAAAAGACAACAGTGCTTAAAAACACTCCACACATCCACTAGCAGCAGCTTAAAATCGTATGTGTAACCAAAAATGAAGCCATTAATTCTTTTCCAAGAGATAACAAGGAGTTAAGAGAGGAGTAAGACCCAGTACAAGAGAGATGTCAAGGAAAAACATGCCACTTTTACATCATGGAGCAGCAAGATAAGATGAAATCCCAGGAGAGAACAAGACTGAAGAGATGCTCTGTCACTTAATTATGTAACTGAATAGCTAGCTAAACATTAAGTATAATTTCTGGCTTGATATTTGCCCAATAAACAACAACAGCAAGTAAAGACAAATTAGATGTAATCTCTTCCTCATTTCCTTACACACAGCAGTCTAGAAGACATGCAAGATGAGATGAAGAGGGAACATCACGAATATTGAGGTGCCAAGAACGGAAGTACTGGAGCACTGCAAATACAATAAATGTAAAGTCTGAAACTGCCCAGGATTTCAGATGACAGTAACCAGGAGAAAACCAGGCTCAGCCTGGCTAAACTCAGTTCAAAACGCGAAATGAACGCAATTGGTGCTTTACTGATTAAAAGCATCTCCATCTTAACAAACCTGCTTCTTCTGCATTTGATTTTAGAAACTGAGGAAAGAAATAATGTGGGGCTCTGATTTATTTGAGTGTACCTGCAGCTTTTAACTCCTGATCTACAACTATTTTTCCATTTTCTGGTGCTCAGTTTTTCAAAATCTAAAAGCAGTACACTAATTAGTACAATTCAACAGCTAATTCCACTTGTGCTGGGTGATCTGCAGTGCCCCTCAAAGTTAGTTTAACTACTGCAAATTCTGAAATTCTATAAAATAGATTTGATGTCCTGTCTCCAAGAGTAGCTACCACATGCAGGAAAAAATGGGATACAATTATTTCAGCAAAATTCTTTGAAAGGTATTAAGCATGTCCAACAACAGAGCTAGTTTATACAGGTGAGCAGCCTACAAACAGCACAGAACTGGCAAAAGCAAAATAGTTTTGCTGCATTAGTTGGATGAACTGGCTCAGTGGAGAGTCCAAAGTGCATCAGAATCACTGAAAAAGTGAAGCTGGGAAACAGTCAGAATACTGGAAGGAGGAAGGCAAGTGAGATGTCCTGTTTCAGCAACAGTAAACAGATTCAGCCAGCTCAGTATCCCAGCACCAACAGAAAGCTAACACCAAAAAGAGAGAAAAAAACTTAAAAAGGGAAAATTAAATGAGACAAGGTTCAGACCATGCAGTTGAGCAGACAAAATCTCTTTAGCTTGTGCTCTACCTCTAGAGAAGTGTAAGTAAGACTATCTGATCCTAATAGTAGCAAAACAGAGCTGGTGGTGCTGAATGATTTATAAGTAAATTAAGTATTAAATTTGTCCTGCCTTTTGCTTTCTTCTGTATGCTAACTACAGAAATCTGAACATCCTAGTCACTGGGTACAGTTTATTTCAGAGGAGATTCTTTTTCATATTTTATTTAAAAACAAACCATTGACATCAGACTGACATTTATTAGGACCACTGCCACAATAAAACATTATCTGGCCTTCACAGTGAGGAAACCCATGAAGGAAACTGAGTGACACTCAAAACACTAGGACTTAAATTGCACAGGAGAACATGCAGGTTTGTTTTTTAATATGCAAAAGTCCACTTTGATGATTTCGCATTTTTTGGTAGATTGATTCATTGTGCAGTTGTTTCTCTTCTTTATCCCATTAAGCTCTATGCTTGACATACTTTCCCTGTACCATAACTAAACTCTGCCAACCAATGTAACCTTCAAGTGCTACATGGCTCAGCACTGACCTCATTATCAACACAGCTCTGTCACAGTATCTTTCTGCAGGTCTCACCTCAGGCATGAAAACTCCACATCATTTACAACTTGCTGGTTTCTAAGTAAAAATTCGAGCCACAGTCTTCAGGGTATTACTCTTGGCTAGCTCAGCAAGTCCACCTGAGAGTGCACCACATATGAGTCTGCTTTCAGGAACACAGGTTTGAAGTTCGTTAGCAAAACCCAAACCACTTAAATCCAGTAGATTTATCAGTACCTCGAAATCAAAAGCTTGGTACAAAAGCATATAATGAATAAAATCTCTGCATCTTTTTTTGTCCAGTTTGTTGCAATCATCCCAGAAGGGCTTAGAAATCTTTCTCAAGTCAGAAGTGCCATACAGGCTTCTCTAACTCCAGATTAACTTCTGTACATCCTACATTTAATGCTCTGTAAATTGTGAACATTTTGTTTTGGGTTCTCATATTCCCCTAACTCATTAAGACCACAATGTAAATATTAAACAGCTATTCTTTTTCATTTACATTTATTTATATTTACCTAAATTTTATTTATTTTTATTTATATTTAAAGCTGCAACATGTTTTAAAACAGAATGTTAAACCCTTAGGAGCTTAAAGGATCACTTGATCTAATTCTTTTTCCCTTCCTGTAAAATGTAATCATGACACAGTACTGCAATGTAACAGCTGTGTTGGTGATACAACAAGATGTAATCCCAAAGATTGCACAAAATCTATGTATTTTTCCTTAATAGCCTCCCACCTCACACTTCCATTTAGACAAAACAGGGAGAGAGAAAATTGTCTAAAGTCTTAAATCTGCCATCCCCCTTTTCTTCTTTACTCTTCCACATGAGCAAGAATAGATCTGTTTAAATCCAAGAATCACCACTTAGATGTACTTACCTGCATTAATCTAGATATTCAGTGATACAGCACTTCATGTTTTGTAACAGCTTGTCAGCTTTGTACCATAAAAGAGTATAATTTTTATCTACTTTTTTTACCGTATGAAAGACTTTAATTGTACTACCCTTAAGCTGATAAAGAGATTCCAGAAGAGTCTTACAACAAACCAAAATAAAAAACCATCACCACGGTAAAGAATATCCTGAGTATTACATAAATATCAAATGCATACCTAATTCTAATGAATATATCAAATGCAGCGTTCTCTTAAGTACTAGGTAACCTGTTTCAAATTAAAGGTTCCTTATAGTCATTCAGCTGGGAAGACACAGACATCCGAGCAGAATGTACATAACAGCTTATTACCACTTTATGAAACCTGCAATAATTCCTACTAAAAAAGATCCAATTATTAGTGGTTCACATCCAAAGCAAGTGTCACTGTGCTTCCAGAAGACACACTAATCACTGCCTAGAGTGCAAAAGTGCCTCCCTTGGAGCTAATCAAGGTAAAACCTGATTGCTCTTCTCCACTTACATGATTATTTCATGACTTCACAGTAACACTTTGATATTGTTATAGTCCAAAGGGCTTTGCTTTTAACAGACAGGTTTAATTTACAGATCTCAGCATCACATGGCCAGAAGTTCAGCAATCTGTCATTCTCCAAGCCCCTTCTATTCTTCTATTCTCCAGAAAAAATGTAGTCTTAAAAATGGGATTGAGGAGATGATGAGCATTTTGTTTCTTGATTTTTAGGTAGCCATGTACATTAAAGAAAGAATAAAACATTTGGAGAACTATACAATGAGAACCACATGTTATTTCAGAAAATGTTTCAAGTTAAAAAAAAAAAGAAACAAAATTCATCCTGTACTTGAACTCCACATGCAAAGTTTTTGTTCAAGGCAGAAGTCTTTTAGTACATGAAATTTACTTCCATCCCTCTCACTCCATCAACAATGGTTTGCATAACCAGATGTTCTTATACACTGCAGTTTAGAGCTGCCCCATATGGAACTGCAACAGTAAATATGCATAACTATGGAAACCAAAGCAAAGGTCAGAAAAAAAGTCAGCAGTTTAGTAACCCGATACCACAATTTTAAGTTACTCAAGATGCATCTTTCCCAAATGAACCTAATTAAAAAATATGTCAAATGTATTTTGCATTCAAATGCCTCTCTCTCTACTCTTAAAACCTAAAAAATACCTACATTTTACTTGGAAAAATGTAATTTGGTTTAAGATTGAGCTTCTTCCTACAAGCTTCCAAGTGCTCTCTGCCAGAAAAAGGTACATTAAATACTGACTGAACACAACAGATTTCAAGTGGTACACCTCAAAACCAAGATCCCCAAGACTAATCCCAGATCCTACTGAGCTACATCTTCCTTTGAATAACCCGATGTATATATTGCCCACATAGCAAAGACTTTGGTGAATAAGTATCACTCATTTTTTTCATTTCAAGTCATCTCCCTCTTTTGGTTACAGAACAAGAAGTGGACAGTAGTACTAACAGTTCAGTAACACTACGAACATAAGCTCTCTTACCTTTGAAGTTACAAGAAATGTTAATTGCATGTCACTACACAAACTTCCAGTGAGGAACAAAAGTAAAACACCTGCAAAAGCAAGTTCAGCTAGTTGGTTTATTTCCTAAATACACTAAACCTGTCATTTATCCTAAGCTAACAAAGAACCTAATTTGTGCTTCAAGAAATATGTACAAATTTCCTTTCTTGCTATTGGCAGGAGATAACATGAGGAGAAATAGTTTACTACAAAAATATTTTGCTCTTAGCATGGCTCACGATTTCAAAAGTAGGGCTGCCAGATATGTCCAGCTGAAATTGTGAAGGATTATTTATTTTTAGCAAAACTGTAGTTGTCTCAGCTCTGGTGCACATTACAGAATTAGCAAATAGCTAATTGAGTAACGCTTTTAATTCTGAAACCTGTAAGGCAATTAAATCACTTTACATAAAAATTGAGTATTTTCTAAGAGGTCCTGCCCAATACGAATGACAAACTTTGAATGCTGGAGTTCTTCCTGCAACAATAAAGTTGGGGCACAATGGAGAAGTTTAAATATTTAATTTAGACTGAGCTGCAAGTCATTAATTTTTTATTGATGCAAATCTGCAATTCATCTAGAGCTAGACAGTTGCAACCCATACTGGCTGAAAGCAGGGTGAATTTTTCCACTAGGATACAACTCCCCTTTTTCCAACAACATCATCTGCTTTTCCATGGAGATCTCAGGCCATGTCAGAGTCAGAACAGCATCTGGGCCTGGATGAAGGTGCATCTGCTGCTCATCATCTTGCACACTATTCAAAAAACGTGTCTTGACCGTGCATCTGGAATATGCAGTTCCAGCATTAATTTACACAGCACTGCTAAGAACACGCTGTGCTTTGAGAATGCCATAGGTAGTCAGAAGATACTTTGCACTTAGTCCTTGTCGATGGCGGCAGGACGTTACTCATCCAAGTCAAACACTGAGGAAGTAGTGATGTTAATACTGAAAAATGAAATATATCTGCATTTCTTTATGCAGAGCAAGAGAGCGTTTTTAGCTGCTAGCACATCTACAACTAGAAGCAGTCTAATGAAAGCAGTTAAAGTTCACTAATCCAACAAATATGCCAAAAATGGGAAAATTCTAACCTCTTCCAAGTCCAGCCAGTATTAGAGGCAAGTTATTCTTTTATTTCCCTTTTTAATTGTTCTTAAATATTCTGATGGAAGTATCTATTTAAAATTTAAGTCAGGCTTGCTGCAAAGTACTGCCAAGTCTTGACATTATATATACTTCATAAAATTTACTTCTTTTCTGGGAAGCAAGAGAAGACCTGATACGTGGTCATACTTTTTCAAACTAAGCCTTGTTCCAAGTTCAAAACCTCAGTACTTAGTCAGGGTCAAGATTTTCAAGATTAAGTCAGACTGGTCAGCCAGTTAGTAGGTAGTGAAAAACCTGAACTGATGACATATGCTACACTGTTGTGCAGATTTTTTATTAGTCTCAAGTCTTTTTACAGAGGAAACTACTATGAGATTGCAATGGTGTATGTAAGAGCATATCAAAGGTGGAGAAGAAACAGCAAAAGCAGCTCTGGTAAGTGAATTCCAACTAAACAGAAAGGAAGAAGCGAAACTACAAAAGCAAGATGCCTTTGATAACTTCTAGAACCTAATCTTTTAAATATTTAAGGTTACTTTTAAAAAACCTTAGAAACATTTTCAAGGCAGGAAGTTCTCAAGTGGACAATAAATGTTTAAATTCATGAAAATTTACTGCATGCACACACTAAATATATATTTATACATCTGTATACATATAGAGACAGAAATATCTGGACAAATAAAAGCTGAGCCATCAGTATAAGTAAAACAAACAGAATTTTTCGAGTATCTTTTTTAGTCAGAATGACCTTTATACTTTGGGGATTCCATCTTACAAATGTCTTGACTGGGGGCAAGTCTACTTGGCTACTACTTGCTAGTAGCATTTCAGATTTATTGCACTAGAAGCAGCAACAGGACATGTGAAGCACGCTGCTGAGATAGAGGTGACCTGATTTATTTTCTAATGTATATGGGCCTACCACCCACTGGACACAGAAAAAATAGGACAGCTTTTTAAAGTTCAGCTGGACAAGACTGGACTTTCTGCCTTGAAATCAGAACTCTGAAAGATAGAATCATTTTGTTCATAAAAGTTTGGGGTTTTTTAAACTCTTTATATCAGCATTTAGAAAACAAATTGCAACACAAGTGAAAAGCAATTTGAAATATTTACCATGACTTAAAAAAAACCCTTAATCCCTGAAGGGTAGCAAGATTTTCCTAGTTAGGAAAAAGCAGCAAAGCTTCAAAAAATTTAAGACTCAGTAACAATAAAAAAATCACATGAAGTTAGCCATGCTAATGAGAACAATGAATAAAAGATAATGCAGCAATATTTTCACCAAAATACTAGTCAGTTTCTCACTAAGAGACCCCCATCACTTCTGAGGTGTGATTTGGTGGTCAGCAATCCTGGCTAACTAGAGAGGCCCTGGGTGACTGGAGGTTAGCAAATGTGTTATCTGTCTACAAGAAGAGCCAGATTTATTTCAACTCAAACTCCTCTAAGATTAAGCTGCACAATGCAGTATAAAACCAGATCTGCTCATTTTAAACAGTAAAAAAAAAAAAAATAGGCCACAAGCATTGAGAAGCTACATATGCAGTAATCCTCTTTTCCTTCAAGATTTTAAGATTGCTATTTTACATTCGATATTTTCCCGCATATGTAAAATGTATTCCCAAGCATTTCGCTCCCAATGCAAATGAACTGACAAAGACGTCCACAATGCTGCTGAGTTGCCACAAAAGCCATCCTGCCTCCTCTTGCAGCCCCAGCTCTCACCACAGACATGACAGACTTTTTAGGACTCAGCGCTTATTATCTCTTCCTTTCTTGCTGCTATGGCTGTCTGAATTTAAAAGCACAGTGGAAACAATGCTTGATTGGATCACCTCTTCACTGAGGCTATCTCTATCCACATGGATGACAAGAAGGTGATCAGGAGCAGTCAGCATGTATTCACTGAAGGTAAATCATGCTTCACCAGTCTGATTTCCTCTCTATGATCGACTACCTGGATGGAGGAGGGGAGAGTGGATATTGTCTACCTTGACTTCAGCAAGGTTTTCAACACTGTCTGTCACAATATGCTTGTAGGCAAGGTCAGGAAGTGTGGACTGCGTGAGTGGACAGTGAGGCAGATGGAGAGCTGGCTGAATGGCAGATCCTAGAGGAACAAAATCAGTGGCATGGAGTCTAGCTGGAGACCTGTCACTCCTGGAAAGCAGCTCTGCAGAGAAGGACCTGGGGGTCCTGGTGGACAACGAGCTGTCCCTGAGCCAGCAGTGAGCCCTGGGGGCCAAGAAGGCCAGTGGTGGCCTGCGGGGCATTAGGAAGAGCATTGCCAGCAGGTTGAGGGAGGGGATCCTGCCCCTCTACTCAGGCCTGGTGAGGAACAATCTGGGGTGCTGTGTCCAGTCCTGGGCTCCTCAGGAAAAGAGAGAGATGGAGCTCCTGGAGCAGGTCCAGCAGAGGGTGACAAAGATGGTGATGGGACTAGAGCATCTCTCTTATGAGGAAGGAAAGAGTTGGGACCCTTCAACCTCAAGAAGAGATGACTGAGAGGGGACTTCATCGATGTCTCTCAGTATCTTAAGGGAGGGTGCGTCAATGGACCAGGCTCTGCTCCACGGTGCTGAGCAATAGGACACGAGGCAATGTGAAGAAACTGATGCACAGGAAATTTCACCTCAACATGAGGAAGAACTTCTTTACTATGCAAGTGACCGGGCACTGGAATAGATTGCCCAGAGAGAATGTGGAGTCTCCATCACTGGAAGTATCCAAGAACCATCTGGACACAAGCGACCCTGCTTGAGCAGACAACCCACGGTCAGTCAACCTGACCCATTCTGTGATACCATACCAACATTAGAGAATGAAGCAAACAACACTCGAGGGGTCAAACTCACCTCTGGACTTGTTACTGTTCTTTGTACCCGCGCTTATAAAAATACTGTATTAAAAACACCCCCACAAAAATACACTGAGGAATCAGTACGCTGCCTTAGTGTTAATACCACAGCAGACAGATTCCATCACTTGTCAGTAAGTAGCTGCTTTTCTGTCAGTAGGCCAACTGTACTTTGCCCATGCACAGACTATCGAAGCTCCTGTGCTAGGAGATTGAGTTAAGAGGAAAGAGGGAATACAGCCTGCACAAACCTCGTCCTGGGTACAGCAGGCCCAGCAGGACACGTGAGCTCAGCAGCAGGGCTGCGAAAAGAGAAGTGCTGGTTTTGGAACCAGCAGCAGAGCAGCTTTGCAACAACTAGCAAAGCCTTTCAACATCCAAGACTGCTTTGCATGGAGCCATCTTGGACATACCCAAAATGTCAAACGATTTTTAAACACAGCTATTGCTGAATTCCTCTCACAGAAAGGAAAAGATAAAGATAAATAGCCATAATAGGAAGCCAGCGGTCAAAGAGACTGGCAAGAAATGCTCTCTTTCTCCTTATCTCCAAGGTTTTGCACACTTTGGACAGTCAGGAGACACATCCCATGCTGGTTTTTTGGCAGCCCTCTCTGTCACCCAATTTCTCAACAAAATGTCAATCTTGGCAAAAGTGAATCTCCAGAAGGAATTCAAAATGACTGACAGATGACCTCCAAACAAAATTTCCTTAAATGAAGCACATAGCCAGCTCCATGAAGAGCTCAATAATTAACACCTGTAGCTGAAAACGAGGAAATTATAGGGAACAAGAAATTAAATGAGATCTTTCACTGCTAATGCAAAGCTCTAGAAAGTGGTTTGTAAGATAATTAAAACCGTGAGCCCCACCCTGCAGCAAGAGACAAATAATGGAAAGGTTCTCTCCACTGCATTTAAAAACCAAGGAAGCATTATGTAAATCATCAATCTAAGCTCTAATTGTTTGTACACAAAAACACAAGTATTAAAATCTGTATTCTCTTCGTTCTTTGCAGACTCAAGAGAACTTCTCTCAATCCAATTACTAATGGAATAACAATCACATTAATAAAAGGCCTTTTTGAATAACCAATCTACAGAACCCATTTTCTGCCTAATTAAATGGGTAAAGTGTTTGTGGGGGCAGTTTTTCTTCCCCTGCTAATATATCAAGTGTCTTCTTTCAATGCCATTATTATTTATTCAGTATTTTAAGCCAAGCAGATACTTTGGGAAGATGTGACTTGATTACAGCAATAGATATAAATCAGGGGGTACATGCAAAGGTTTGTAAAAGGCATCTCTGTAAAGCCATTTTTGGGAATCAAAAGGCCTGGAAGAAGTAGTAACTGAGGCATGCTGCTATGGAAACTTAACCACAATTTCTTCTCCCAAGATTATTATTTCATTTGAGTCTCCCTCATGTTTCCCAGATGTAAAACAAGCTAAAAGACAAGAAGACAACCAACTCTTCTCAAGGGATACTGAATGTTTCCCTCACTTAGGCCAAGATGCTCACCAGTGTCAAATATTACACAAAAGGCTCAGCTCCACCTCGCTGGGAACACTGGTTTAGCTCACATTCAGAGGAGCAGCATCAGACCTACTTCACGTGTGCTACTTTAAAAGTGTTATTGGTCTACATCAAGTCTTGTCCCCTGTCAGGTCTTCCAAAATATCACTGTTGGCCAACTAAGGCTCAAAATTACTGCCCACATATCTCTAACACTTCACTGCCCAGAAGAATTTTCTGTGCAAGCAGGGCAAATTAGTCACATCAAGTGAAATGTAACCTATTTAGAACAGCATTGCCTCAAGAGCAAAGTCATATGGACTCACACAGCCTTCACCACAAGATGAATATTCAAAACATTAAAAAAACTTTATTGTGCAAAGAAACAACTTTTACTCCAATGCTGAATCTCTCTCAAGATTCAAAGTTTAAGTCAAGGATCTTCAGCTAGACTAAACTGTGGTACAAGCAATCTCCAGCAACCAGAAAGGTACAAAGCAAGGCCTGAAAAAACTAAGAATCCTAGCACTGAAATCTTCCAGACCCTCTGAAGAGCTAACAAACATCAGTTGTGCTAGGATGTCTAAGTGTCCAGCATGGATAAGGAAGTCTCACTATTTCCCATTTACTATAATGCTTGGGCATTCCAGAAGCAATACAGTGATGAGCATACAGACTTTTCAAAAGACAACATTTTTGGGGAAAACTTCCCATTTAATAAAACACTGTTTTCATAAAATTAATTCATTTAGTACCTGAAAGTACATTTTTGCCACTAGCTCCATGACCAACAGAAGTGAGCCAGCATTGTTTAAAATACAATAAGCTGATGCGAAAGGGAGCTAAACCAACCCCACCCTCCCCTCCAGATTCCCCTGAGATAAGGTTGCGCCAAAATCCTATCAGATGTACTTTGATCATTCTTAATTCTTCAGTGTTTCAGACAGTATGAACTCGGGCACATCTGCTTTTCTTTATTGTCAGAATAATGACAGGATAATGGTGCTGGCACTAGGCCAGCCACTTTTTTGAAACATTGTTGGCAGAGACCATATTTGCAGTACAGAGAGTAAATGGTCTTGCCTGACAGTTATAGAACAAGTCAAGGAAATATCGTAAAACAAACTTATCCCTAAGTTTCCTACATTTGTAAATAACTCCTTACTAGTTAAAATCTTTGTTATTAAGTAGTCCACACGACTGTTTTAAGACTTTTCTGGAAAGTGAGGCCTCCTGTATAGAGAGCTAGCTAGCAGTCCTGTGAAAAAAAGAAAATGGGCCTCAACTTCCAACACTTAAAAACCAAAGCTGTACCTGCAGAAACACTTGAACAAAAAACACTTACGAACTGACTTAATACCAATGTATTTTTGAGCTGTGGGAGAAAAAAAGTTGAAAAAAATTTCAGTCACATATGGAACATGTCCTTGCAATGCACTGACAGCCCATAAATACATTAAATAAACTACTAAGTAGAAGTCATTCTTTCTCTTCCCTCACCATTTCAAGGAAGCACTTGTGCACTCCAAGTTTGCTTCGTTTTCCCTCAGAAATAAGTGTATCCTGAAGAGGAAATGGCAAATCAGTTACGTTCAAATCAATACTTACTTGAAAGGCCACAGGACTCTAAAATAGAGAAAGTGACTGTGCCAAGGCTATTTGTGAAATTAAGAAAGTGACAGCCAGGCAAAGTCGATGCTTTTAGCACCACACGGCCTTCAGACTTCCCGCATATGAAAGTATTTCTTATTCATATAAAGGCTTTTAGCAAGTTATGGAGATACACAACCTAAATAAGCTTGAGAGACATTCACCACCGGGTGCTCATATCTCTAACAGGTTTCTGCTACATCCAATACTCTTGTGCTCAAATAAGGCTGTCATGGAAAAGTCTACAAGTCTTACCTCGTTGCTGTTCAGGCAAAATACAGAATTCAACAGTAAGTGGTTTGTTTCTTAAAATTAGATATTTAAAAGAAATTTTTTAGCATCTTGTGGGTTCAGATGACGTTAGAAATATTACTGTGTTTAACATACGAAGTTTGTCAAGACATCTGATCTAACATAAGTGTACTTAAGGAAATGGTATTTACTTGGCTTATGTTTACCTATACAGTCATGCCAAAACTACCTGTTTGTTATAAATTACCTCAATCCCCTTCAGCTGAAGTAGTTTCAGAAGCCATGTGAGCTCTCTCCATCTCTTGAAATAAACAAGGATAAAGATTTCCTGAAATAAATAGGCTTACTGAGTTGTAACAAAAATCCCCTATGAACTCTCCACAGCCACCATACTGAGAGCTGCAGACATAAGAATTGGCTGGAATACAAACCCAACAGGATTCATGGAGAGAAGAAAAAAAACCCCACCAACAAACAACAAGAACTAGCACAGAGGATCAAGTGCCATTCAGTCAGAAATGTCAATACCATTGAACACGCTTCAGTCTGTGTCTCTCTGTCTGGGAAGGTGTAAAAAGCACATACATTTTCTGGAAGTTTCCCTAGTTTAGGCAGCATGAGAGCAGTACCTAGGGAAGTACTCCTGAAACAAATCTATTCACTATCTTGCTAGTTTGAACAGAGTGAAAAAACAAACTGTACACAGCTTCACCAATGTGTCACCAACCACACAAAAGTATGCATTAGGGAAATGTCTGATCTCAGAGCACATAATTGACCCTTACTATAAAGGGGATAGGGCTGGACAAGGCCAACTTCCACAAGACAGAAATTACAGCTGGCTGTGACTTTTGACTGCCCTTGAGCTTGGAACCTGCTTGGCCTGG
Organism: Dicrurus megarhynchus; assembly: GCA_013399195.1. NCBI lineage: Eukaryota > Metazoa > Chordata > Aves > Passeriformes > Dicruridae > Dicrurus > Dicrurus megarhynchus. The sequence continues at coordinate 175,476 of VXAD01003533.1, forward strand.
TTCTGCCAAAACGCATCTCGAGCATCCTGCACAAGCACTTCTGTGGGGAAGAACAGACAGGCACCCGATACAGGTACTGAAGTCATAGCTCAGAGAAACAAAATGGCTTTCTTCAAGAGTGGATAAAGGCTTTCCTCAGACTTGCCCTTCAACCTGATAATAAACTATTATTATGCATTAATAAACCATGTGCTGCACAGTTCAGGCACTTGGGTCTTGTTACTAAGCTTAATAAATTCATTAGGTTCCAAAATGTTCTGCTTAGTTTTGAATGCAGCTTTATGTTAATTCTGAAGAAGACTAGACTGCTTATTGGGCATCTAGAGCTGGGTGTGATTCAAGGTCTCTGAAGAATTACTGGTGAACTAGCAGTGCCAGGGACAGATACAGTCCTCGCATGAGCTGTCAACATCATTTTCAAACACAGTAGTGTTTACTTTCAAAAGCTCTCAAGAAGTGTATCAAGATTAAGAGCCTGAAGATTTAGGACTAGTTGGAGCCATACTTATGGCAGTACTGCAAGGTATTCCTAGCTCATTCTATCCTCCCATGTAACATCTATGCATTCCAATACAAGAAGCTTCCCACTGCAATGACTTTTGGTGGTGCACATCTTCAGATCAGTACTTAGGACAGGCAACAGGGAGAGAGCCCATAAGGCAGTGACAAAAAGACCTAAAGATGTCCCACTATACCTGAAGCATAACGGTGGTCTCAGTGTATTTTTAAATGTACAATAACATGCATGTAACTTTGGCTTTTCTTTAAATTCTTTACAATAAGCATTCTTACTAATAAAGTGTGCTTCCTAGTTAGCTGCAGTATAGTGGGATAGAAAATGCCCCCACGCAAGACATTGCTGATGGAAACTTCTCCTCATGTGATGGGTGGGAGAGAGCAGTTGTGTCAGGGCCCCTTATTCTCCATAGATTTGTTATTTAGGTTTTCAACTGCAAATGGTAATTGAAAAGACAGAAAAAGATTGTGGCTAGCAGTCAGCAGAGCTCTAGGAACTGAGCACCACTATGCTTCAGGTATGGTGGGACATTTACAAAATTAATTGCTCATTCAAGCTTTAGTCATGCAATAGCAGGATTCTTTCTCCCCACCATTTGAGTTACCACAAACCATGAATTTGTCATAGAGTTACAAAAATAAAATTGGTCCCTTTTTTAAATTGAGATATTTTAGCTTTTGAAAAACCAACTTGGACCAATTTACAGAAGCAATGGTATAGTTAATATAAACATGCATGTCAAAGGGAACAAAACTGTGATTTTTGTTTAGTTGTCTGGCGGAGTTTAAGCTGACAAATTTAGAGAGCCACAAGAATGTAAAAGGCACTACTGGGAATTGTAGCTGAACAGAGAGCACTAAGAATCTGTTGCCTACCTCTGAAATATTTATGTTATATCAAGCAATATCTCAATTAACCTCTCAAGCAATAGCCAGACAAGCAGGAAGTTATAGCTCCACAGCACTGCCAGCTGTAGAAACCTGAAAGACAATTTACCTTACCTTTTCCTACGTGTTAGGGTATGTGTGTTAGTCCTCCCGTAACTATAACATAGTAACAGTAGAATCAGGCTCTCTCTGGCAGCTGAGTTTAATAAGGCTTCATATATAATATGGGCCATTTTAATAGTCACCATTTACAGAATGAATCCTCAGTCCCAAAGCAGTTTCTACAGAAAGAGGGTTTCTGTATATCAGGGTTTGGGTTCGGGTTCACGACCATTTTATTTTCCCATGTTTTATTTCACATGTTGTTAATCAGAAGACATTTTAACAGCTAGTTTTCAGAGGCAGGTTACACCCTGATGCAGAACACATACTCGACAGGCATATCCAGAGCCAAAATTGTTCAAAACTCTCATCAGGAATGATGAAATGCATTGCTTCAGGCACGGAAGCATGAGTTACCAGCTAGCTTAAGAAGTCCTTAGTATAACACGCTGTTTACTGTGCTCTAGTAATGCTAAATATAGTTTGCATTTATGCAAACTACACAGAGTAAGTGACTAGAACTGACTGCAGGTCAGGTTTCAAAATATTTCTGGAGTGCCAGAGAAATGTATTAAGAGGAAAAGCAGGCAAAGAAGGGGGGCACATAGATGACAACCTTCCCCGACTTTTACACATTAGATCAGGTCACAAGCTGCTGTAGTCCTTTTTTCTTTCTTGAATTTCCATGACAAGGCAAAGGAAGGAAAAAAACCCCACCAATGTGACAGTTCTCTCTTTTCTTTACATCCTAAAACTGAGCAAGTAAGTATTAGTGTAGACAGTTCACTTCTCACTATCTCCCAGAGAGCTGAAGCCAAAATAATGCCACTCAGCCTGAACAAACAAGCAGTCATATGCTCCCTTGCCCAGTTCTAACCAAACCAGCAACTTTAGCTTATAATGTACATCTCACAGGGAAAAAACAAATGACACACCAAGAAATTAGGGACTGCCACACATCTTAACATTTCAGGAAGTTCTTAACTAAAATACTCCTTTGCCTTATGAGGTAACTCTCTGTAGAGCTGTCAGTACAACCACTACCACCACTCCCTCCCAATGCTCTAAAGGAACCTGTTGCAGATTACATACTTGAAACTATCACACCTGGTTTTACTTTGCCTGCTTTGGTACTTTCACATCTAGAGTTGGCAATCTTATCCATACTGGAATCACACTATTAGAAGACTCCTCTTTTTAAAAGGCACATAATTTCACATGGCATAATCTTAGATTAGGCCAAATATGGTCATCTGAAGCTTTTAAAAAATGGAAGTTGATAAAAAGAAGAGATGAGTTTTCTTCCTAGGAAAGGTACCACTTCTTCAAGCTTTCTTTTGTTCCGTGGCAACAAACATGAACAGAATGACAAACCTCTCCCTGTTTAATGGTTCAATTGAACTGACAGCAACACGCACCCTTGTAATCACAGAACAGCTGAGGCTGGAAGAGACCGCTGAAGGTCATCTCATCCAACCTCCCTCCCCCCTCAAGCAGGTTGCCCAGGACCCATGTTCAGGCTTTTGAGTATCTCTGAGGATGGTGACTCCACAACCATCCCAGGCAACCTGTGACAGCGCTCAACCACCAGCAGATACAAAAAGTGTTTCCTGATGTTAAGGGGAACCTCCTGTGTCTCAGTTCGTACCCTCTGCCTTTGGTCCTGTCCCTGGGCACCACTGAATAGTGTCTGGCTCCGTCTCCTTTGCACCCTCACTCCAGGTATTTACATACACTGATGAGATCCCCCCCAAGACTTCTTGTCTCCAGGCTGAACAACCCCCACCACTCTCAGACTGGGGAGATGCTCCAACCCTTTCATAAACTTAGCAGCCCTTTGGTGAACTCTTTACAGTGTGCCCGTATCTGTTTCGTACTGGGAAGCCCAAAACCGGACCCAGTGCTCCAGGTGTGGGCTCCCCTGTGCTGAGCAGAAGGAAAGGATCACCTCCTTTGGCCTACTGGCACCAGGCCGAATGTAGCCGGGGAGACTGACAGCCTTCTTTGCCTTTGATCTCAAAGGCCAGCACCATCCTCTCTTTCGTGCCTGCATAGTTAAAAAAAAATGTAACTACAAAAAATAGTTCACAGTGAACAAATATCTGTGGCTTTAATTTTCTTTAAATACTAGGTTTCCTTGAAAAGAGGAAAGTTCTACCAGGACATTGCTATAGCATGCATCCTTCACATGCCTATACAAAATACAATGCTAGTGCTCAAAGTTACACAAGAAAGGGGAAGATGAAGCTGGCCATTTTCTCAATTAAAGGAATTCATGCCATATACAGTGAAGTAATACTCAAATGAAAGTGATTTATAACAGATGACCGCAAAATTACCTCTGAACAGTCACCCTGTTTTTCATTTTGAAAAAACAGGAATAAATAGCAGAGTGTTTACTCCTAAAATAATCTTTTCCTATTAAAAAAGAACAGAAAACACCTTTGACAAATCCTTTCTCAGACTCGAATTTTCCATTAACTTCAAAATGTTAACATTTAGCAAATCCTTGGACATGCAAGAACAAACGAGAGCTTTAACTTTCTAGCTAAGGTTTTAAACAAACAGAAGTGGCAAAAGATGTCTCATATCCTGTGTGTTCCACCCGTACACGTACTCTGTTTCACTGTAGGTTACTGTGATGCTTTTATCCCCACATCTTTTACTGCCTGTTTGTTCATTTTAATTTTATAAATGGACTGTTGTGCTGCAACTAATTCGCTCAAGGCCAGCCACAGGCTAAGGACATTTTCCTTGTTCTACCACATCTCTCTATTTCAATGGACTACTCTTGCTTATGAGCAGTAGTACGTGAAGGAAAGCTTCCACAACTTTGGTGTTTAAAACTTGTTAATTCTTGTGAATTACTAGCTGCTGTTTAGCCAAGCCATACACATGGCAATTAGTCATTTTATTTAAAAAACAAATCCCTGAAATTACTGCCCTGGAATTAAGTAAATGCAAAATTCTTTCACAGGAGTAAAAAAAAAAAAAGAACCAAAAAAACCAAAAGCCTGGTTCAAAAGCAACCTAGTGCTCTGACAGCTGATGCTGTAAACAAGCCTGCCATAAAAAGGGACTGTTACAGCTGCCAAATAGTGAACAACGGAGAAACATTTATTGAAGTATTGCCTACAATGGGATGCACTTTTCTTTACCACAGTGTCTGGCTTCTCCATTCCCATCAGAAGGAGAAATCGGACAGGAACAGGACAACGCAGTGTCAAGAGTCTTGTCTGATATGCCTTATCATCCAATGTGTGAAAGAGGCACAAGAAAACTGCCTTTGTGTTGATAATTTGCCCCAAACTGACACATTTAATACTGTACAGAATTACCTGTTATGTAACATGTCGTTCAGTCAAATCTTCCAAAGCAACATAATGTCTTGTTCCAAAGTACTAAATAATTTGCTTTTTGCGTACGTCTCCTGTCACATTCAGTAAATCTACTTAAGGTTTCTCTCCGTGCAACAGGAAATTGCCTTAACTCACGCATTCCATTAAAGCAGACAGCCAGTGCTTGGCTTTCAATTGCTCCTTTGTAAAAAGTCTATGGAACGCTAAAATGAAAACTCTACTGTATCAACATGCACTCTACAGGCTAAAGGAAGTCAGATTTAAGCAGATGACTCACGATAAAGTGATATAATATCAAGTCTGCTTTGTAAAGAAAAATGCAGTTTAAAGACTGCTATTAGCAATTTTTATATATATATATGTAAGCAGGTGTTGAAGTATTTAGGATCTCTACAACAGTCCTATTATACCATATCCAGTACCGCTTATTTTTACTGCTCAAGAATCCTGAGGACCCCAGAAAGCCATTTTCAAATAGTAGACAAAAGCAAAGCTTCAAAAGGCTTCCCCCATGCACAAACATAATTGTTTATGTACAATAAATTCTTGCATTTAATATAATCAGACCTCGATTTCACTATGGAATCAAAAACCCTATTCTCTTCCTAGAGCACATGCAAGACAATCTCTTGGTTTATATTGTCCTACCATACACCAACTGCCCTTTAGATAGGCAGATGAGACAGCTCTTAGTAACTTTCTGGTCTTAGCTTTTTACACTTTTGAGTCCTGCACTTTTGGACATAACTCTTACATTTTTTTTTTTTATATTTCACAAAATACTGATGAAAGGTTTTATTGCTTTCATGTTGGTAACATTTTCTTCTCAATCAGATTTGATAACCACTGACTCTTTGGCACAGCATTTCAGTGTATTATGCAAATCAGTTTTTGCTGAGAACACAGCTTGTTTAGTACTTAAAATTTACATAACTGAAATAACATCACCGGCCAAGACCTGCACAGCTCTGTAAGCAGGTTGGTACCCAGAACCTCAACACAGCCTGTCAGCTCTGCAGCACACATGTCCCTTCTGAAATTTCACTAGCAGCAGCAAAATGTATTGAACACAGCACTATGAACGATCCTTCTCCAAAATTCAGAATATTCTGCTTCTTTAATAAGTCTGTTAAACTTAGGAAATTTAAGACATAGTGACTCATTAAGGGATTTAAGTGGGACCATAGGGAACACGTGAGGAGGCCAATAAGAGTTCTTAGGTTCCAGCTTAAATGTAAAGACAATTCTTGAACACTGGTTGTAAATTACATGGCTCACTAAGTAGTTTACAAGCAAATGTCAATTAAAAAAGAGAACCATATACTTCATGTAAGCATATATCTATGCTTCCTAATTTCAAAAGCTTATGATACAGCTGAAAGCAAAATAACTCCATTCCCTCCCTGCACGTACAACCACTGCCACTTTTTAAATGTTGCTTTTAGCTAGACACAGTCCCCTTCCTCTTTCTTTCCAAGAGCTGGAAAGTACATTTCCAGACACGACAGTATTTCACAGAAGCAATGTTTTGCAGCTGCTTATGCTACCCCATAATTCAGATACACTGATTTATACAAGAAATCTTAGATGGTGTCTTCTGTTCTTCCAAATACACATGTATATTAACACCAAAATATTTGGATTGAAACATTACCTGTTTTCACTCATGACTCAGTTACAAGATCTCACTAAGTATCCTGTGATTTGCATAACAATGTGCAGACAGTTCACCCCAGCTGTACAGAATATATAAACAATGGCTAAATTCAAGTCAAATTAGTTTGCACTTGCCAACACCTCCAACTCCCCGAGTGCTTCAGGTTCATTGACTCGGGATAACTCATGAAGCCACAAGGCTTGGAAACATCCAGTACTAAAGACACATGATCAATCTGTTGACTCCACACCCCATCAGAAAACAGCTGCATTATAAGAGGGTATAATCTGACCAACATTTTGCCTGATGCAAAGTACCAACAGTCACAGCTGAGTCTTTGATACCAGCAAGGCAGCCATTGGGAACACCATCAGGCAACAGTTTGAAATGCCCACATCACCCCCAGCCCTAACCTTTGCTAAACAAAACACACACTTGGATCATTCAGAATTCACATATTACAAATCTGTGACACACTCAGTCTATTTGCTCTACTAATCGACAAGGAAACTCTCAGTAAGACTCTTTCCAATTGCTATCTTTTGTTTAACTCTCCAGAGGATGCAGAAATTGGTGTTCTCGACTGTACAAGGACACAACATGGCATGTTTCAGTCTCTAGCAGCTGCCACCACCAGACACTTAGCTAAAAGATTCATGAGACTGCATGCAGTAAGCAACAGTTGGGCAACCAGCCCAGCCAACAGATTTTTAAGCCTTCAGCAGTTAAGAGGCAGCCTTACACTGGGGCAATCCAATTCTTCCAAAACTTGGTGGTTTATAATCCAAGTTCTGGGAGGGCCAGCTTTCCCTAGGCAGCAGAAGTTACACATGGCCTTCAGAGAAAGAAACCACAGCAGCACACCCCATGTGCTCTCTGTGAGACCAAAAGGTAGTGAGAGGACACATCTGCTATCTGGGACCTTAGTAAAGTTAGGACAACTGTCACTTGTGATCAAAAGAAAAAGTCCCTTTAGAAAGCACACACACAGAAGCACAAACATTAAAGCTACTGCTGCTCTGCATGTTCTCAGCATCATTGTAAGGTTTGTACTTTAAAAAGCTGGATAACCTGGAATGTATGGAGAGTCCTTCAATTACGTTCCACAAGCTAGCAAGCAACCTAATTAAAGAGATTTCCATCAACACATTTTTGTTCCAATTCTGCAGTCATTATTTATGCAAATAATCTTATCAGCTGCTCTAATAGCAGTCACTGTGAGACAGAAGCAAGTATTATGCTACCTAAAACACAGGTCTCACTTACATATCTCCCATATTAAGGATACAGAACAATATAGACAGGGAACCTATGCTATTAAACACAGCTGGGAAGTTGTAATTTCTCCTTGCTCAGGGGCTACAAAAGAAAAAAGCACACTGCAATTATTATACACTATACTCTATATTACATAGTAAAAATTAAGAACCCTGTCATCAAACAGCACAATTTGGAAAGCAAGTAGAATGACACCTTTGCAGAAGCCTAATGAGAAAAGCTACTCTAAGTCAATGCTTTAAGTAACACTGAATTTTCATTTTGCTGTCCAATTAAACAGCAACAATCATAGCCCTACTAAATCTCGTAATATTTTTATACAGAGCAGTGAACTCATTCACAGCTGAGATAAAAAAAAGGTTAATTGACCAAGAAAAATTAACCCTAATATTTAAATTCTAGTATAGTAGGATTTATTATGCACCCAGGGATACTTAGAGATCCCAGCATCATACCTTTCTGGTCGATGTACTTTCATCAAGAAACATGGGAACATATAGATGGTGTAAGACGCCCTGTTTGGCTGCTGTCTTACAGAAAGTCAACCAAACGGACCTGAACCAAATGGAATGTTCTCAGTATCCTAAATGGAAATTTTGCTAGTATCCTATATACAGACAGTTAAAAGTATTAGTTTCAAAAAGGACTTTCCCATCAGGATGGACATGTTTGACAAGTCTTTACAAACATTATGTAATACTTCCGTGGTAAGTGGGGGAACATAGGAGGGACAAGGAACACCAGCTTCCTAAGAATTTCAAAATGTAGGGAAGTAAATACAGCTAACAAGCGTACAGTCATGTTACAGCTTCTGATGGGTGATGTTTGTTCAAGTCTTATTTCTCCTACAAAACCACTTGCTGTCTGCTACCCTTGAGAATGATAGGATTTGGTTTCACCTCAAAGGAGGAGGGTCAATACAATCACGTTGTTTCCAAAAAATACACAACACTTGTAGAAATAACTTGTAGAAGTAACTCAGGCCAGTTGTTCTACTGCACACTACGTATGTTGACTTTACCACTGACAATGAATGCACTCATCATTAGAACACTGGCCAGCACTGCACCAATTCTATTTTCTTTTTTACTTCCCAAATCACAGACTGCAAGAGTTGAAGATGGATATGCCACCCTTCCAGTATAGACTGCTCCCACAAACCATCCATGGAATCTTTTATTCCATTGAAGTTACCAGGGGACAATTTAAAATTTCAGGTACGTGGTTTAAATAGGGACTGTGCCATAACATCCCTCTTATTTTAGGCAGTCAGGGCACACATGAAAAATGTCTTTAGGCACTGACTCCTCGGACTAGAATTTTAAAGCTCCATTTGACTGCTATGTGGAAACTGGAAAACATAATGACAAACTGTACTACTCAATTAATCTTTCTTCTAGTAAACGGATTATATTCTTTGACACAGTTCACAGCTCTGTAAGAGCAAGGTCTTGAAGACAGAACAACAGAATACCTCCGATAGTCAGAGGACATTTTGTCTGGATCGGTTTGCATTCTCTTATGTATTATGTAAGCTTCCAGAAACTAAAATTCGAGTTTTATACAGACAGGTCCTGCAAAACTGTGCATGAATGCCAAGATACTAAAAAACTACCAAGTTCACAACCAAAATGCAAATTATTTTCAGAAAACAATTGTCAGCGTATTCAAAGTCAAGGTTTTTTAATGAACTTAATGTGTCAAGAGTTTTTTTACTCCAAATCTTCTCCATCATACAAGTATGCATCAGAATAGGGAAAAACTTTGACGTGATCACACATTTTCTTGCATTGCCTGACATCTCAAAAAAAAAAAAAAATCTTCTCAATTAGCAAACATGGCAAGAAAAACAGAAACCGAGAATTTTGTATTTCATCAAGTCCTGCCATGGAAAACAGCAAATTCCTAGTTTCAGCTCTCTATACAGTATCAACCCACAAACTATAAGGTCAGATGTAATGTAAAAGCCCTAACTGAAATAAAAGTCTGCCTTAGCCAGCTGCATGGCTTATCAGCCTGCTGTCATCTGCAAGGATTGTAAACATCAGTTGTGATGTTGTGTATGGTTTGTAAGGAAATTACATGCTCCTGAAAATAACTTCCTCTGTGGATTTCAAGAGGAGAGATGGCTCCCATTTATACTGCTCTCCCAATCTTTGTTAATAAACAAGAACAGATGAAGGTGACAACTAAGTTTAATATCCGTGACCTTGACAATGAAACTATTCAGTCTTTTCAGCATCCTTTCTGGTGCCTTCGTGATTGAGATGATTATAGTGGCTTACACAATTTAAAAAACCAGTTTGCATACTGTCTTCCCCTTTGGCATCTCTCTAGCTGCTTGGGCATGACAATTCAGTATCTACTTACCTTTCACACCTGCAGCAAGCCTTCTACAAGTTTTGGTTGTTAACTTCAGCTACATGTGAATAAGCAAGACCTCCCCACTCCAAAGGCCATGAGAAACCACGTATAGCCAAAAATAATTAATCTAATAATGACGCAAAAATGTTGAGCCCATCATTCCGGAATAGAGAACAAATCATGGCTTCACTGCTTCCAGGTAACTCCTCCTAAAAATTCCTCCACAGCATCAGTTGGGAAGATTTGGATGCTATGTATGCACGTATGCTGCATACACAAGATAAACGCGTTTCCTGTATCAAGAACCCATTCGAAAGTTGCAGAAAACTAAACCCCTGCCTATTTTTAAGAGAGTGATTTCACAAGAGACCACCCACCACTTAGGATGATCCGATGAACCACATCAACTCAGCAGCTTGAGGACAGACTAGAAGATTATTAAACACTTAAGCGTTGTTTGATTTTAAGCTATGATCCAAAAAATTGTTGAAAATATATGGGTTTACAGTAGAAACAACTTTATTTTGTGGGATCTTAAATTTATGGGTCATGCTGACTACTATCATACAATCCTTAAGTTTACTGATAAACATTTATATGAGAGAAACATGAGAAAATCAATGACAGGATATGTTGAGCTCAGATACACATGGTATCCTGAGGTACAGCTATTCACTCTTAAGTAATTTCAACCACATTCCACTCAGCCTCCTTAGAACTGGTATATTAAACATACTGATTCTTCACTTCTTTTGTTTCATGGCTGTACATACACATGCATGCAAAAAAGAAACGAAAACATTTTAGTTCACACAGACTTTTCCTAGTAATACAAATAATTCCAAATTGCTTACAGCCTGAATGCAAACAGGTATAGCATAAACCAAGAAATAAAACATTTGTAAATGGTTGCTGACCCCCAAGAAAGCCGAAAGAGCAAGTAAAACTACTTTTCTTTCCATTGATAGCAGCCAAGCACTTCAGAGGTAAATCTACAAGATGCATTGCCTTTATGCTTGCACCCAAGTGCTGGGTGTATAACAACGACATACAACCCTCTCTTCTTGGATTTGGGTTTTACTGGCAGCAGACAGAAGCCCCCAAGCTTATCCTGAGAGTACCTCCAAAAAGACCTACTTTTTGAATAAACCCACTTAAAGATTGCTCTTGTTCAGGCTGATAGTTTCAAGAGAATAGAGTTCCCTATAATCCATCAGCATTTCTATCTTGGATCTGCTACCTAATTGCCTTGCACGGATGGACTAAGGACAATGATCTGTCAAAGAGTTCCCAAATAATTTTAGTAAAAGTAGATTGTCTCTCACGTGTCAGTGATAGTACTGTGAAGAGCAATCTGTACACAATCTTAATCCACCTGAAACAATTTTAACTGGATTTTCAGAGCCTTTAACAAGGGTCTCAGTCAAAACTCTTAAATTTAACTTCTATGGACTAAGTTCAAGATGTCAGCAGGAACTAATTAAAAGCTTTAGAATGCAAAAATATTTCCAGCAGTGGTGCAGCTACAATGTTAAATGTCCCCAAAATGTGATCACAAGCAGAGAGGTAAGTTGACACCATTTGCCAACAGTGTTTCAGGAAAGTCCCAGCTAGAAACTGACACTGAAAAGCAGTGGAAGGCTCTTCCAATGCCATGGGCCTGTGTCAGGTTAGGTAAAATTCAAGATCGGTGAAGGTGAGATATAGAAAGGAAGAAAAACAACCCTACCTACGGACACAACAATAAGCTCTAAGCTAGCTACTATGAACTTGGGAAAAGAGATTGTAAAGTATCATCCACCCTGATTTCAAAATGTCCACTCAGTGCTCATCAGAAATCGAATATACAAAGCAGAATACTAAAGACCCACTAGGAAAGGAACAGAGAATGAGAACAGAAACATGTTGTTATGCCACACTATATGCAAACCCTGTGATCTCATCTCAAGTGCTGCATGGGTATAATTATCACCCCCAGAAAAGAATAGAGAAACAGAGGTGTCACTGAGCAGATTAAGGATAAAGTGTAGATACTGTAGTGTAGGCTGGCTCCATTGTTTCTGGGTTTCAGACTCAAGAAGAGACAATGGAAGTGGAATGATGAGACTGAGCCACAAGCAGGACAGATGTGATGAATTAAAAATTATGACATTTCAGAATAAATCGTTAAAAAATTCAATAAAGGTATCAACTAGAGTAAGTTTAACAGCAAGAAATCAAATTCCCTCCAAACCTAATGAAATTGTGAAACTCGATGCCATAGGATGTTAAGAGTCCAAAGAGCATATATAAGTTTAAAAAAATCCTAGACAAATACTTGGAAAATACTGTATTCATACTGCATTGAATTGCAGAAAACTAGAATAAATCATCAGAGTAATTAATACTACAAGCTTGCTCTGCTAGCTCTGAGTAACAAGTATTAATTTGACCTTTGCTACAAAACAGCAGAGGCAGGAGTAATCAGGAACAAATTTCAGGATCTGCCATGTGGATAAAGCACACTAAACCCACATACCCAGACACAAAAGTAGACGGGTATGTTATCAAAACGTGGTGCTTTTTAAACTGTTCATTAAAAGACTTCTAACACTCTCTGGGAATTAAAAGTTTTGTTGGTAAAATGTTATCTCTTCCTAGAACTATTTTCAGAAATTAATATGAACCTCTACGGTAGCAGGAAGACAAACCACATAACAAAGTAGAATCACTACTGTCCTTTAAGCAATTTGCAGCTGATTGATCAAAGTCAACTTTCTCCTCATGTGACCATGCAAGGTTTGAGAACTTCTCCTCAAGAATTTTATCTAAACACTTGCTTGAAAACTTGCCCCACAACTTCCATGGAAGTGCCATCATTCATTTCAACACCATGAATCTTTACATGGCCCAATATATTTTCCATGAATTTACATTACTTTAGAATATGCTGTTCTATATGCAACATATTGCAACGCGAGTTACAGCCCTCACTTTAACAGGAATTCAAGTTCCACTAAGTCATGAACACACCGCATACCTTTAAAGGTTTATCAGGTTTTGACTGACAATTAAGTTCTTTGTCATTTCAAGAGAAACATAAGGGACACTGACTTGTCTTGGTTTCTTCCACACTGGCAGTTTTTCTCATCAAATGCTCCTATAAATGGCAAATTTTTTTTGTCAGGCAATTCTCGTACATTAATGTATTTGGGTGTGGGAGTGGAGCTTTTGAATAATTTTACTGAAATGTACCACTACCTACAGAACTGGAGGCTTTTACATTAGTTTAAAGGGAACACAAAATCCTAGACAAACTTGCTTTGAAGATCTTATTTTTATTCTCTGTTCTGTCTTTTGTTGCTCTTTTTGTTATAGTTGCACCTTTATCTGCCATGCCTTTTTCAAGTCTGTCCTCCTATGCCCTCACCTCTCAGAATACAACTCTGTTCAATTATACCATCAGACATCTTCCCCCTCCCACTTTTTACGTTCTTGCCCAGTGTTCACATTTTCTGTCAACTGTGAATAAAATAAAGGGCACCAGCAATAAAAAGCACTTCTTAAGGCACATTCATTACTCCAAGGAAAAGCCGTAAAAGTTGCCTCATTTTCATTCAGCTGGTCTTTTCCCCACTCATTGCTTTTCTTGGTCAACCACTGCACTAAGTTTGAAATCTGGTGTAAAACTGGATTCGCGAACCCTCAAAGGTCATTATAGCAAGATTTTTCAACCATTACTTCCCAGTTTCCTGGGGGAGACTATAAAACACCCACAAAAGCAAACTCAGAAGGGAAAAGCCTATCACCAAAAACTTTTCAGAGGTACTGGAGGTCTTGAAGTTAAAAAGAGTAATAGCTCTGCTGCATATGGCTTGTAGAGCAATAAATTCAGTAAGGATTTCTGTACACGGTAGAAATTCAGCAGTAAACAACTGAGCTGAACAAACACAAACTAGTTCAGCTAGCAAACAGTAAATCAGCTTGTCCTGAAGGGTCCAGGTCAGATGATGCCATCTTCACGACAGCAAATACAAGATCAACAGGACCTTTCCTCAGAACGGCACAGCAACACCCTATGCTACCATTTCACTTAGCAGAGACCTTAAAGGTCACAGCTGAAAACCACACAAAGCTACTGAGATGTTGCTGTCCCCCTCCAATCACAGATTAAAATGACAGATGTTCCTGTTAAATGGCTAAGAGAGCAATGAAGCAAGAGAAAATCATTAAAATTATTGAGATTGGTCACCAGAGATATCAGCTTCCATAGTGCTGCATTGAATTATTTATTAATAAGTTTCCATCGCTACAGGAGTGTCAGCTGAACTCACTCCAGCTTCACCACTCTGTGCACACTAACAGTTGCCAGTGTGCAAAACAGATTTGACGGGAGCCTTCTACAAATAATACTGGCCAGTAACACTTACACCTTGGTTTTTTTAAGAAATGCTACAAATATTCCAAGCAAATTAAACGTTTGGTATAACAGAGGCACTCAGTAAGGGAAGAAAGTGGTGTTGTCTGGTCCACTTCCAGTTCTATTTCTAGAGCTACCTCTTACTTGCGGTGGCACACCTCTCTGGGGAATTTCTTGTTTGGTGGAAAAGTTGACTCCAAGACTTCTTTTCCTTTCCTTCCTTCTTCTTGCCTCTCCATGGAAATTCAGAATATCATCCAAACACAACCATCTGCTTCTACACCCACAGAACCCTTCCTAGCACGGGTACACAACAGTCTGTGTAACACCTCTACTACTCTCTGGGCACCTCCTGGAAAAAAGGGAGAGGCACAGGCAGCCTGGGTGGTGGGGACCGAGCTCACTTCCAGCTCCCCGCTGCCGAGAGGGCCACAGCACCACCAGCATCCATGTCATGCCTTGTCACTCTCCGGAACACTGCACGTTCCTGAATGACACTGCAAACTGTTACATAAGCCAAAGTTTTATTTATCAAATAGCAAGTTATGCTTCAACGTCACATTCTGTAAGTTTACTGCAATTCTTTACCATCTTGGTATTTTCTGGTACACAAGTGCATGTTTCTAAACCACTAAAACTTTGCATCAATCTCCTCTAAATCCCAGCCAAGGGAGGCAAACACAAGCAACATCACATGCTCTCGTTTGGAGCAGATTTTGTCATTTATTCCAATAGAAGGTGACTGGAGTCAAGGGAAAGGAGAATTACATTCCATGCTACATGATTAGACTCCATAATGTCACTCTTTTACAGCACATAGCCAGAGGTTTATAAGGACAGAAAGTGACAATGTGATCTTCCATCCCCATCCCTGGCCTAATTTCTTTATAAATCTTGCCTAAATTAACTCTTGCTTTTTAAAGTTTCCAACACAGTAAGTTGCTCTACAGATAATTATTCCTCATTGTTACAAATCTTGTAACTTCCACTCTAAGGTTCTTAAGCTTCAACTTCCCCTCACTGAAAATCTCTCCTATCTGGTCCAAGGGCCCTTCCACTACAGAATTAATATTTTCCACGACACAGAAATTAAGTGACATCTCTATTGTTTCTAGAGCACATTACCTAGGCTGCTATTTTTGACATTTTCACCTGGAAACATCCTTTCCAAAGCATCACAGGGATATTCTCTGAACCATTCTCAGTTAGTCAATCAACATCCTTCCTGAGCAGTTGACAATCAGTAGTTACCACACAGCTGACACATACCCAGGTAGGAAAACTTCCCAGCTTCCACTCATACATCTAAACTGTTTTCCCAAGCATACCACTGCACAGTGAGCTCCTCTTCAACAGCCCACCAAACTCTTCCTCCTCCTGATACATTCCCCTCCAGCCCCACATCAGAAACTTCTGGTTTTCAGAAGATTTGCCATCTTATCAATACAGAACTTCACTGTTTATCTCTAGAGGAATCAGTTTAGTCTCCCTATGCTATTCATACAAAAACCTACCCACAAAAACAAACAAAAACTTCCTACACATATTTTATTCAAAATATGAGTAAACAAAGCTTGGTATACCATGTTGATGTCTGTTCCACTACATCTTTAAATAAATGGCTTTAATAAGCTTCTTCATCTAAAGCTAATACCTTATCACAACAGGTAATACCTTTGTGGAGTACACTTGTAAGGACTCAGCTCTCACGGGACACATTATTCCCAATTCCCAATAGCATCTCTGCAATCCAGAAAGTCACCTCATGTCTCTTTCACACTGCCAGACAAACCAACATCTCTGACACACTTAATGAACCCTAAACCAGCATCATCCCTCTCATGTTTGCAAGCAGTGTCCTACATTTATCATGCACTGGTCTGGTACCTTGTGTGATAGTTTGTAATAGTTCATGACAGAACTGCAGCAACGCTGTGTAAATGACAATGCACAGAACACCACGTGTAAAATGCTACCCAAGGATTAATCTCACAGAAACTGGTGGAACTGCAATAGTAGGTCTTTCCATAGTCGTAAGACAAGAGGTTGTAACCTAAAAACTGAATGCTCCTCTCACCACAGCTGAAGAATAAAAGGGAAAACATACTCAGTAATGTTTTTCACTACTAATAATCCAGTTGTAGTAAATAAAAGTGTTTGTGGTATCTTTCAATAATCGTAGTTAACAACTGCTCCTCACAGCAAATATGAAATTGGATAATGCCAACAATGCCAACAGAGATCTGCACAGGATTCCTTCCCTCTCCTCACCATCATTTTATTGTATCAACTTCTGTTACTGGGGAATAAAATCATTTAAATAGGGTTTTAAACAAGTCAGAAAAAAAAAAAAAAGAAGCCTTCCTTCCTTTGTTATTAAGGATCTAAAATAGTCCAAACCATATGACTAAAAATATACTTACCATTTTTTATCCTAGTGTAACGCCAAGATTCAAGCGTGGTCCATGTACTTTCTAGTAAATTAAGCCAATCAACAAAATGTTTAATTTCCTCTGCCCATCCTCCTCTCTTATCCAGTACACTTCCAGGTTTACCAAGCTAGGGGATTTTAGAAACACTGCCCTCTCCCCTTCACCAAGAAGCATTTCACTTCTAAGAAACAACATGCACCAAATATATTCATGAAGGGTAAGATCAAGTTCAATAAAGACACTAGACCTTTGCATGGAAGACAGTCTCCAAGGGCTCTAAGCTGGATAACAGAGTGGAGATTATTTCATTTTAAGAATTTCTGAAGTAAATTACATTGCTAGGAGTGTTAATCTCATAAACTGAAGCATATGTAAAGTGAAAGAAACAAACTTTCGCATTTAACCAAGCCAAAATTACACTCTCAAGACATTAGGCCTCTAAAAAGTAGCCCCTGGTTATCAAATGCCAGTAGCATGTCAACATCTGTATTGTGGGTGCCATAAGGTGATGGTGCTGACGGAAGGAATGAAGTTTATCTGAAAAATCAGTGCCTGCGTATTTGACTCAAGCCTGGTCTAGGAAGAAGAAAAACCTATATATTAAAAGACAAGCTATTGATACCATTTTTTCACCAAACATCTGGGACATCTCATAGCATCCTTACTTGCATGACTGCTCCGTAGAACTCAAGTGACTGATGAAAAGAACTTCACCACATCGAGTGGTGTACCAGAGTACAAATGGTACTCAGGTACCATTTGTACCAGAGTTTCCTTACAGGAGTCTAGTAAATCCGCATGTTAAGTTCTTACACCTTCCTCAGATTTGTGTCACACACCACTATTCCTACAACAGAGATGGGAACACACAGGGGATTTAAAAAAATTTAAAAAGCTATGAACATCTGAATGTTCACTACAGTACCACTTCTCAGCAAAGACTCATTTGGGTGTTTTTACTGAGAAAAAGGTTACAGTAAAGTCCATCTAACACATCCATCTAACCCCCAAATATTTAATAAAACCTGGCATTTCTAACACTTGCAGTTTTCTTTAAAATGTCAGCATGTTCAGATTTGTATGGTGCTTTTCAGCCTTCTGGGTTGTTTTTTTTTTTTTTCTCTTTCTCTGCAAGGGATTAGGAAACTGAGAACTTGTCAGTTCCCAAACTGGTTTACATAAACCAGCCCTAATTAGAGCCTCAATCTGCTACAGTCAGCATCATGAGAGATCTCCCCATTTGCCTGAGTATCTGAAAGACAACACCACCAGACAGTATGGACAGAGAAACACCTATTACTGATCTTCAAATAGTTATTGAACAGAACCCATGAAAATTCTCCGTGTGAATTAAATGAAATATGACTGAGATTCTATGTTGAAATATATACCTCTGGAAAATTCTCCTGCATCAGTTCTTAAGTGGCAGCGCAAAACTTTAGTACTGAAGCTAACAATGCAGAACAGCAAAAGGTCTAAAGCTCTTATACCATTATAAAGGGACATACCAGGAAGTCTGTTTTTCAAAGAAAGCCTGTTCTGGAAAAAAATGTCCTCCTCCATTTTAAGTATCACAGAGAACTGCAATCATGATTTTTTTAACTGGGTGCCAGAGATGCTTCAGAATTTTTAATGTTTTACATCTATGTGATGATACTTAAATCATTATAAAGAAACCACACAGGCAACACTTCCAGTTTCACACAACGGTCTCTCTAAAGTGACCTACAATATGCACTGCCTCAAATAATTCACTTTTATTAGTTTTTCTCTGATGAGGCTTCCTCTCCCCAAGACACTGTTCCATCATTAAGCCAATACATAAATTAAACAAAATACTGAGTTTTGTATCATTTGGCTTTAAAAAAACCACAAAGACAAAAATATAAACCATTTACACTGTAGTAAGCAGCACGATGGCTTATCTTTTTCTCCACAATATTTCAGTATTCTTTTCTGCTCCCAACCCTCCACAGTATCACAACCTTCACACATTTTCTATTGTAAAGTGCATTAGTTTCCATCAAAAGGGGCTGAGAACTGATGGGCCACCATGCTGTCAGTCACTGTCCCTGCTGCCCCACACCATTAATTCAACTCTTCTGCTCACAGGAAAGCTGCCACCAGCAGCCACTGCCAGCAAGTTCATGCTCGTAAAACTCTGCAAAAGTCTGCTGGAACTGATGAGTGTGCTCATTACAAAATATTTTGTCTCCAGTATTGACAGTGTTTTCAAATCCTGTCTCTCACACGGTAACATTGAGTCAGGCAAGAAAACAAACATTTCCACTACCTACTTAAAGCTGAAGCTCACTAATTGGAATCTTGCTCTCTCTGGGATGATGCAGAAGACATCTAAAGCAGCAGTAGGTAGACAGCATGATGTATGACAGAATACTTTATAACCCGATTTCAGTCAGGTGCTAGACCTTTACCATTTCACATTGGGTCACCCAAATTTGCACTCCCAAAATTTTCTTGCTTTTCACATGGTCCTGGACAGCCTAGCTTGCCAAATTAAGAGCACTGACATCTCTAGAGATGTGTTTGATTCCCCTCAGAACACCCAGGCATGTGTTTGCTGCCCTACTGACAAGCTTGGCTCGTTAGACCAGAACAAATTTCTAGCAATGGCCTGGTCTGCACACACAGTAATACAGGTGTAACTACAAGGTGGTTTCCTATTTGATAAATGAGTGTACAGAAATAGAAGAGAGCCAAAAATGCAAGAGCAGCACTGGTTTAGCCAGTAGCCCAGCTAGTCCTCCAGGACCACAAGGCAGGAACAGTACTGTTGCTCAGGGAAGCAAGCAGATGGAGGGAAGCCGAGCATGTTGGCAAAGCTCTGGGCCCGGGAGGCTACAAAGGGAGAGCACATGCAGAAACAGTGTGAAGAAAGGAACTGTTCACATGGGGACTGAACAGTAAATAATTCTGAGGCTAGGGCAAGTGTTGAAGCCAGGCCTAAAACAGAAGGCATCAACTGTAAAAAAGGATGTGCTAAAATGCATTAGCAAGAACAGTGATTCTCTATACCTGTCAATTAGAAAGGAGAAAAATCTTTATCTAGACAATTTATGGAGCTTAAACCTTCTATACAAATTACAATATGACTGAGGACCAAGGAGACATTTTAATTCAATAATTGATAGGAATGTTTCCTTAAAGAAAAAATTTTTACTACGTACTCTGAGTTGAACAAAGATCCACTTTCCTTTCAGCTGATAAAACTTCCCGAAAGACCAACAACTCATAAAAATTACTAGTAAGTTATGAAGTTCAAATGAGAAAGGAGTCGCTCTTAAAACGAAGGTTTCTCAATAGGAGAGGCTATTTAAGAACAAGCAAGTTCAAATTCAGTTGCTCCTTAACAAATTCATTTCAGAGTAAAAGAGAGCCGTGGTGCCATTCTGTCAGTGGCAGCTGTGTTTTGAAAGGTTCTTGCCGCTCCCTTCTGTCCCCTGATACTCATTGCTGCACTCAGAGGTGCCAATACAATTGTTTGCATGCCTCTGCTCTAAGTCAGGATTTTAAGAACTATCCCATTTAAAGGGGAAAAGACAAAACCAAAACAGTAAAAATGTCCCAGTACAGTACTTGAAAAGAAATATAGCCTATACAAAAACCACACAAAAAACCTGATGTGACAAGTTAAGACAGAAGTAACAGAAACATCTTAAATTGAATCATTCATGCCTGGCAAGGGACTACACTCCTCTTTCTTCCTCCTCCCCTTTTTTCCAAGTACTCCCTTCCCCAAGAAGAAAAAACCCCACCCATGCCTAACAAGTTCTACTGTTAAGAGCTTGGAAGAAGTACACAGAATGCAAAAACCAACACAAGATGGAATCAGGTAATTTTTTTCTGGTTTTCAGTAAGAGGTAAGATGGAACTCCACGAGAAGCAAGAGAAGCTTCCAAAAGAAGCATTGAGGAAAGTACAGAGGGGAATGTTTCCTCAAAAAAATCCCGCAAAAGGATTTTCTTCCAAAACGAGGAAAAAAAAAAAAAAAGAAGAAAAATAAAAGGAAGAAAAGGAATTTAGGTCTACTGTATTGGTTAGAAGAAACCATATTACCATGTTTGTGTAGCAGAACCTCTCATCTTGTATCTCTATTTGAATAGGCACACATTATGACAATTCAACATTTCAGACAAACATAAAACATTGATATGAAACAAGGCTGAGCTCAAAAGACAAGCTTTGACTATTATTGCTGTGTCTTCTGATTAAATATACATACCACTTGCTGTAATGTGTAAAACCAGGGGAAAATCTAGAGGGTTTACTTGTTTAAAATAGAAACTGATTGCTTCATGAACAGCCCACTTAACAAAGCATGGTTTTTATTCAGAAATGTGCCATTTTCCACAAACACCAACAGAGAATAGTATGAGGAAGCCTGCAAGATTTTTTTGGATGGCAAACAGACTATTGATATGACTATCAGAGACTACATCATCACAAGTCATGCTACTCTTAACTCAATTACACAGCCACTGAACAATTTCTGCATGAACATAAGTGTTTAATTAAAAATAAAATACACTTAGCATGTCCTTTTCAACTGCTCAATATAAAAAAAATCCTACACATTTAGGAAACACTCCACCTGTTCCCCCAAGAGACTATGAACAGGAGTTTGAGACATGCACAACATTTATTGTTAATAACATATTCCATTGGCTTTGATAGTCTTTCATGAAAGCAAATCAGAAAAAATAACCAAACCCAAATGTTCTTTTAAAATATTTAGGTTTCAAACAAAACTTCTACTTCAATATTTTCCACCTAATTTGAGACAACAGAGCTCCAATTTAAAGGCTCTGCATTCTTTAGACTGGAAGAGACGGGATGAAATTCCTGCCTCAACTTAACAGTTTTGAAGCAGTAAGGAATCCAGTCCCAGAAGTTACAAAGGATGCAATAATGCTGTTTCTCTTACACTGCAGAAACAAATCAGGAAGCATCAACAAGCTTATGACCGACAAAGTTTCCAAGCAAGATGAAGCATACTAAAGTTAGCACAATAAATACACTGAAAGTTTTAGAGACAGTCCAAAGGGAGCTTTAGTCATTGGGGTTCCCCATCTCATGAACTTCACACGGCTCCCTGTTCTTTCCTGCTGACAGACTGTGTTCGTGCTCCTTCCCACTGCAGTAAAAGAAACTTAAGGAAGGCACTGTAGAATTACCAGAGTAAACTGCTATCAGGTTACTGTATGATATAGCTCCCAAGGTGAGCACAATAGAAACAGAATTTGAGACAGTGGTTCCAGTTAACCTTTGGGAGAGTTCATACAGCCAAACTAACAGTCTTCAACCTTCATGCACTGTTCAATCACGAAAATAAACTACCTGATTTAATATTTTCCCTTATCACTCGTGGGAGGGGTAAAACCCCCAAAAACAAACAAACCAAAACACAGACACGATAGTGCATTATGAGGATAACCCAGTACTACATGCCTGAGCCTATATGAGTGTTTCACAAACACCTGCTGTTTTGGGTGGTTGCTTTCCCTGTCTATGACAAACTATATTTAACATCCACCGTGTTTTTCACCTGTCCTCCTACAAATAATTCCATCCACAAGAATTGATCTTAAACACTCTGAAGAATCCAAATAGCTGCTATTTTATTTAATTCATTACTTTCATTCTACTGGTAATATTCTCAATTTTTCCAGCTCTGTCAAAACTAAAAGTATCAAATCTCAAAATTACAGTTTCATAGACCCCAAGCCCACTAATTCACTAGAAGTGTAATTTCTGATTATGAAAAACAGACGTAAGAACTATAATTATTCACTCAATTCAGGATACTCAGCTTCATAAAGCATATTAACTCTTGCACCTGCATTTGGAAGATGTAAAATACATATCTCTGCTTTTGAAAATACCTATAAAGCTATTTAACATCATATTTACAGAGAACAAGTTTCAGATGTGGCCTCCAAGGTTGATGCTATTTAGGAATGAAGGAAAGTACTGGGGAATATTTCTGAAGTATCTTACCTAAGCGACATAGATGTTTTTACTGAATATATGATTCAACATAAGGCTGCATTCTGTTCTTCAAGGGCTGAGTTTTATTTGCAAATATAAAACAACACAACCATTCTAAATTGTCAGTGCAATTTCACACATCAATAGCATGTTTCAATGATGGCTTTGGCTCATTAAAAAATACATCAAAACACTATCATTTGAGTGTTATTTTAAAAAAAAATCTGAAAGAACATCTTTAAGGTTTCTAGAACTTTACCAGACTTCTCCGCTTAAACTTACACATGGTAACTAGCAGCAGTAAATACCAAAGAATCATAAGAATACATCAGTAAAGAATCTATATTCAGTTTTGTTTCTAAATTTCTAATACTCCCAGGATTTTAAGAAGATTATACCTTCAAGTAACACTGTCTGCTTGGAATCCAGTCAATTCAAAAAGAAACAAACTGGATTTACTTTCATTTCACATTCCTCAGCTTTCCTAATCCTTCTGACAAATTTTACAGTTTTAAGAACATGGCTGTGGTAGAAGCAGCAAAGTAACTACTCACAGAGGCAAACAAAGTAAACAGACTAATACAACTTATTTTCTTGAAACTTCCTTGCTTGTATTAATATTGGATAAAATATTTCTTGAGAAAACTTTGATTACCATGTTGATAAGCACTTACGTAATTTTTTTAACCAAGTTACTATAAAAAGCAAATGCACTCTGTAAAGACAAAGGAAAACTTTTTTTTTTTTTGTTCTTTCAGAATGGAACAAATTACATCTTCTAAAAATTGAATGTCAATGGCTGGAAGCCCAAATCTGTTTCATCTTTCACCGTAAGCACAGGAAGTAAGGTCACTGACAGATTTTAATTGAAAACATCTTCAAACCAGACTTCTGCTCTACATCAGGATTTTGTTCTGTGACGTGCAATTTCTATCCTAATATATCATGGAAGTTAATCCCAATTCAGCAGCAGCTTCAGTTTTAAATACAGACACCACTGGAGAAGTTACACAACCAGAATCCAGTGTAGCTGACAAACAACCGCCTGGCTCCCATCCAAAAAGTAACCTGATACTAGCCCAGAGGGGTCTGCTACACAAATGCTTGGAACTCTGTCTCCAAGTAATGCTCAACTATATCGTTGTGGCTTTGTGGTTGAGCAGTGCTCACTGCTATCTGCATACATGAGGTGGAATTTATTTACAAGAGAGTTACGGGCCACAGGAAAAGGTGAGACAGGCTCAACATCTAATCAAGTTCACACCCAACTAGAAGAATAAACACTCCCTCCACCACTCTGCAGCATCAAACAACTGCCTTTAAATGAGGAAAGAACTTTACTTAGGGACTCTCCACAAATTAGTTCAATACACTACTGGCTGGGGAGGAAAAAAAAGGAGATCCTTTTTTTCTTGTAAAAAATCATACCAGTTTCTTATTCAGTATCAAAAGATTCAAAAAGAAATTCACTCCAATAGGGCGTGAATTAAGAAAAAAGAGGCTGAAAACAAAATCTGTACATTGTATCAACAATACTTAAGAGAAAAGATCTTTACGTGTACTATTTACCTGTCCTATGTGACCATTTATTTTCAGATGCATTTACAGTTCTTGAATATATCTCACCAGGCATCTGAGAGTTTTCTATTAAAACTGAGACCAACTACCCATTCAGAAAGTGCCCTTCTGCACAGCTTTAAGGCAAGTGCTGAAGTATATGGGGCAGCCACGAAAACACCTCCAACTCTGCAATATCAAGCAGCCCTCCTCTTACCACAAGACTTCTGAACTCAGCCTTCCATTACCAGTACCCTAATCTATATTCCCAATTTCACCCACTCTTACCACAGCTCCAGCCCCAGTGTTATCTTTCTGTTCCTTATGTCAGTATCCTCCTGACCAAAGTTCCTATCCCCCCTCGCTCTGACCCTGCCGCACCAACCGATTTCAGACAGAGGGCACAAAGACAGCTCTCCACGCTGCCTTAACCATCCAGAAAAGCTTTGTCAGGACACATTCGTTGCAGAGCTGAGAACTGCACACACCTGAGACGAGCCCAGCAAGCTCACATCTCTGGCCAGGACACCCCTGCTGCTTCTCCCAGCAGTTGCTGCTCCAGTCAGGACACCAGGTGGGACTCCCATTGTCTCTCAGCTACTGAAGAACCAAAGCTTTGCCTTCTCCCTTTGACACAGACCCACAGCCGGCAGCACATGCAGCATGGCAACTGGAAGATTTGATCTGGTGCCATTTATTTGCCCAGTCTCCCAATTACCTTGCATCACTTAAGACCTCTTGTTTGCACCATCACTCCCTTTGCTAAGGACAAGGGCAAATCCTACATTCTGTGCCAAGATGAAACAGTTCCCAGCTTGCCCAACTATACATTTCACAGAAATAGCAATAAAGTGTTTTGAGCACAATACTGCCTCTCTCTATCCCACCCGTGAGATATAAAAATGCTAGTAATAATTCAGTTGATGAATAAAGACGTGCAGACTCAGATCCATACCACTTACTTGTACCTGTTGTCACAGGGATAACCTATGCAGCATTACAAAATGCTTCACAAACTGAACTTGCATGGAGAGCAATTTACAAAGTGAGTGTGTTCATCCTGCCTGTTATTGCCATAGATAAAGTCACTATTGCAAGATTACAAAATGTTCTCTGAAACCTTAAAAAACGTTAAGCCTAAAAATCAACCAACATAAAAACCACAGACTGTTTCTTCACTTGATCAGTACACCAAAGTTCTCAGTAATGAACAATGTTAGTCCCAATGCTGCAGTCTGCACATAAATTACATTATTTATTTATTTGTTATTTATCATTTGTACTATCTCACAAAAACAGAACTGCAAATATCACTGTTGCAATCTTCTTCTGTTACATCATTATACAAGCTCATCTGTCAACTCCAGTGACACATTATATTATTGCCCCAAACCATGCAATTCAGGGTTTCATTATACACTGTTAAAAAGACTGCCAGTTAGAAAGCCTGTCTCTTCTTGCTTCACTTGAATTAGAGTTTTCTTTTTTCCTCTCAATCTAAACAACTATTTATTACACTTCTCTTTATGTTTATTGTTTGAATAAAGTCCTGTCCACCTGGGGTTTTTTCTAGATTAGACAGCCAGTCCCAAAAGTTCTGCGATCTGAACTGTCTCTAGTAGCCTGTCTCTTCCTTGAAGGACAAGGCCCTTTACTAGACACAGCATTCCAGCTGGAGCTCTTCTGCTACTGAAGAAAACGAGTTATTACACAGGATATGCCCAAGTTCAAAACCAATGTGTTCACAAGGTCCAGCATCACTGTGATCCCATTGAATCCCATTCTGTCTGCGATCCCTGATAAACACCAGGCCCTCAATACAACACTACTACATTGTCTAGTCCCCATACTACAGTTACAAAGATTTTCAAGTCCTTCAGTATGACACTGTTATGCATGTTCCTTTCTGAAAAGCATGGATTTCAGGCCCTTGATTTACTATGTTCCCACCATTCCTCCCTCCTTTTCCCCTTACTTGACGATGAATTTTAACCTCTTGTCTATTTCAAACCACAAGACCTGACATGCTGTCTTGACCAGATGGCTAAAGCCAATTCAAAATTCTATACAGGATATTAATTCATAGAAGAGAAGTCTCTCTAAATCAGAGGGGAGAATGGAAAAGGACTAAAAGGATTCAATAATAGTCTGCACGTGAAGAGCAAACAGGCAGGGGATGTAGGCTGAAACTGTTAAAACTGAAATTGAGCAAACATGAGTAACCACGATTTCTTTTTAAGAATATTTGATTTATTAAAAAAAACAACCCAACATCAAAATCCTACTGCACTTTGATACAGCATAGTACATCTTCCCATCTCTAAGGCTAGTTAATGCACTAAAAACATCTTAACCCAGTAAATGCATCATGTTACACCACCACCTGTTACTTTCTCCTTGCTTACAACTAGTTTATTTATTTCTTATACTTCTTTTCTGCAGAGTCAAGTTCTGCAGACTGGTTTATCATCTACTAGATCTTTACTGTTCTCAAGACAAAAGTCTGGCTTTTTGATCAACTTTTTTGCTCACTGTTATTGCATCTGGACATTCCTTAGTATCTTGAAAATCAAATGACGACCTGCATCTGAGAAATCACCTTTTACAAATGTTGAAACTAAGAAACAAGGTCAAATTCTGAGGGCCTAATTTGAAACATTAATTAGTATTTAGAATTTCAGACACAACATCTATTTAAGAACATCTTCCCTTGATTTCTTTGGCAGCTGGAAGCACTCAGCATTTCTGCAACACAGATCCCAGAGGTCTGAAATCCAGTAAATGAGGAACACACACAGCTAGTGACCACCTGTGGGAAGCTTGGTTTAAGCAACTTGAGCATCACTGAAACTCTGCAACAGCAACACAACTCAATTGTCTAGGACAGCATTTAATTACATTAACAGTGAAACCTTTATTCAAACTTCCCTGTCCCTCCCTTCATGTCACACCTTCAAACACCTGCTACAGATGGAGCAAGAGTCCTGCAGATAACTTCATTTGCTATCCAATTCCCATTTTTCCCCAGAGCAGGATCAGTCACTGAGCAGAATGATGGTCCTGTCTGCATGTAGGTGTGTGTATGTGCAGATAGTTATGTGCAGGTGCCTCTATAGCTATAAATATTATCTGTATGGATACATGCTTTGTGACCATGTGAGCACAGCTGTACAATAACTTACAGGTACAGAAGTTCAAACCTGTACAGGTTAAGAGGTTATTTTAATGTCAGTATTTCCAACTTGCTGATTTTTGCCTCTGCAGTCTTCATATGCTGCTACAACTTTTGTGGAGGAATTTTTCCAGTTCTTAAAACAAACTTAGAAAAACACTTCTGTCACAAGGCTGATTCATGCACATTCATGAAACATTCCAAGGAGCAGCAGCAGATTATCATGCTTCTGGCTAAGAGGAGAAAAGGACCAACACTCTGAAGCCCTGAATTCTGTGCCAGATTCTGAAGGAAGTGTCCCAGAGCAGCAGGCACACATTTTCCCATTCCTAAATTGCAAGCTTGATGCTTTTGGTCACATCTCCTCCAGTCTTGTCCCAGTCCCTTGTCTTCCCCACTTCTGATTCATCCTTTCAACACTATTTTTTGATGTTTATTTTCCTTTTTTAAACTGAGTCCATCTGTGTTTCCCAGTGTGCTTATCCTACTACCAGACTGCATTGCTTGCTTCATCTAGGATTAAATTCTGCATTGCACTTTCCCTCATCTACAGACCTATTTTACACCCCTGACCTACTGTCTTGCCTCCCAGTCTTTGTGCCCTGCCAGTTCCACTTTCTTTCATCTGACAAACCCTCTTGCAATTCGTGTCTCTTCCCCTCCTACTCCTACAGCTTCCAGGTTTCTGGACATATCTCATCAACAAGCAAAGAGTGACTGGAAAGATCTTTAGACCCTCACTCCAAACTAAACCTAGGTCCCATCTTGGCTCCTTCTAAAGCCTTCTTTCTGTTTGCCCTCTGGCCTAATGCAAAGACCACCACACAACAGTGCACCAGAAGGCAGACGCCAAAGATGCCCTAAAGAAAGTAAAGCATTACATAGCAGAGGCATGTCCTTAAACACAAGGCAGGCAGGTATCCAGTTCTCAGTCCTGAAGCTCAATCCAGTCCCACTTCAGGAGCAGTTTAGATAGACTTTCACAGCAAAGTCCAATCTTTTGCATAACATTTTGGGCTATGGGAAGCATGCTGAGTACATCTGCCCAGGTGACGCATATACTCCTGGTCAGTACTGATAGGTAGGTGAGGTCCCATGAGAATGGGCCATATTCAAGCTTCAGCTGACAAAAAAATGTCATTTTCTCGATTGTAGCCATGTCCACCTAAATTCAGTCATTACAAGCTTTTGAAACAGAAAAATCACTTTCAAAGCAGGAGTGGATAAAACACCCCCTTCAGAGCAGACACAATCCACCAAAGTTTAACTGCATGCTCCAAAGCATACGGGTATGAAAGTTGTTCAGAAAAGAAGCTGGCAGAACTCAAAGCACAAGCCATTGTTTTCCTCGTGTCTCAGCATCAAAAGTTGCTGAACTCTTTCAACTGATATTTTGCAAAGAGGGAAAAGCTTCAGCCCATAGCTAAATGCACACTTTACAAAATTTCAATTGAAATATTTAAGTTTGTTCTCAACTCCATCGCAAAACAGAAATATTTCTTAGACACATCTTATAGCTTTAGTAAGATCTAGCACAATCACGCCCATTTACCATTTTCCAATATTTATTGGGCATTCTACATGCCATCAATTACATTGATGAATGAGTGATGTGAGTACTGATGGTCAATTTTATCTTTTTTCCCCCCAATCTCACGTGCTAGGAAAAACAGACCACTAATGCACTGCTCTTATGAAAGGTTTTTCCTTAGTCTTCCAAAACAGATGCCCCCAGTAACATCAACAGCTGAAAACAAAGCACATATAGGGAGTGTCACTCAAAGTTGTTATTGAGCTCATGTGTGTTTGGCAATCACTACAGAAAAGCATAGAAATATATGACTTTTCAAGAGATAGAAAGGCATCGCATCATGTAACTCCAGGGCGAAAAACTGTCCATACTTACAAGGACTCCATGAGAATGGGATTCTTATACATGAGCCAAAATAGAAATTAAGTCTGCATTATTAAGTTTATTTAACGCTACCATAAAGTTTTACTAAACTATGGGATTCTAAGACAAAATTTAAAAGATAACCATTTCCTTGCAGCTTTTTCCTTATACCCAGGTTCCCAGGACACACTTTATTTAATAACTCTTATGCAATTAGCATTCATCATGCTGTTTGCCACAATGGGCCAGGCTGGAGACACACACTGGTACTTAAGGACATCATCCATAATAACTCTTACACAACCAGTGTTATTCATACTGTCTGCCACAATGGGCAGCGCTGGAGACTCGCTGGTAGTTTAGGACATCAGCCACAAGTAGATTTACTTTCAAATGAAGGAAAGCCATGTCTCCCACAGCTGAAGTGAGACTGTATTATTAAGAAGTCTGTTCTGCCTCACTTCTCTCCCAAGCAACTCCCACACACACACATATTCTGAACTGACAAGCAAGAACTGGGATGTCAGAACCTGCCATTTACCACAATCACCAGCTTCCCAAGACTTCTTGGAAAAGATCTGTGCTGCAGCAAGAGGCACTGCTCTTTAATGTGCCCAGTTCCTGAAATCTATTACCCAAGGTAGGTCAAAGCTGTTAAAGCCTGCTTTGCTGAAGTCATGCTGTATTTCAAGTCCCAGCCCTGCCTGTGAAGTCTAAGACCTTGCTTCACAAAAAACACTCACAAAACAGACACCACTGAACAAAAAGCTGCCCTGTCCGCTAGCTTGTTTAGCATTCTTACTTCTTGAAAGAACACGCAAACAAAAAACACATTTCCTCTGGCAGGACTACAAGTGCAGCTTGTAGACAGGAGGCTGACATAAATAAAGCTAGCACAGCATAGAAAGCAGTCATAAAGAGAATCCTCCAACCATATGGGTCTTCTGTGAAAATGAACTGGAAGCAAGCTTGACAAGCTGAACTGGCCACAAGAGACACGATGCCAACTCAAGTGTTTGTAACAGACTAATGCAATTAAGTTGAATAAACAATATCCTGCAACTGTCCCATAAGACAGCTACATCTGATTCCTTGCTTGACCTCCACAACTTGCCTTTGGTCCCTGAGTCTCTGAGGAGACTCACTGCAGTCTTTTCAGAGTCCAACACAGAGTTCTCCTCCCTCTCATGAAAACAGCACAGTGAGACAAGACAAATCCTCATGATTGTCAGTACGGGAGTTGTACAGATTGTGCAATGGAACAAAAGCAAAAACACAGCCTGTGCTGAGCAGCAAGACATTCAAATAGCCTGGCCAAGGCCCTGCTTCACTGAGGTGCTCAAATGCAAACCTACCTTTAGCACATTGGCAGTCCAACCACATACTAAGAGTTCAGCATCTGCTTAACTGGGGAAGCTGAAGCCCTGATTCAGCGACATGTGACTTATGTGGGAGCTGGATCAAGCATTCCAAAACCCAAGTTGTTTAACTACTAAATTTTCTTAAGTATTGACTTTGCTATTTCCACTGCAAGTAAGTGGCCACTCCACTCTTACTGTATGTTTCTTCTGTGTAACCCAGAGCTGTAGCAGTTTGCTCTTGCTGTCCCTAGACGGGTCAAGACCATATGGCACTGAAAAGCAAATTAACTGCACCCTAGAGAGATTTACAAGAATTGTAAATATGTTGATCAGTTAAGTGAATGCTGTCCAAACCTACAGCATTTGGTCAGTATACAGCTCTTCTGTTTCACACCACCCATTACACCATCAAAACATTTCAAGACTAAAGAAAGGATTACGATAAAGACTGTGTTTTCTAAACCTTCTGGGCCCCAGACAGAGAAATCAGACTCCTGTCACACTTTTAAATAAAGCACTTCACCTAAACAAAAAGGAACAAAAGTCTTGTTCTCTTCAATCTGCAGACTTTAAATCTCTGCAATCAATGGACCATTTCTGAGATGCCTGCAAAAAAGCATCCTCTGAAGAGCAAGTTTACTCTTAGTATCCTCAAGTTTACTGCACATGATTCACATGCCCAGTGGAAACTGAAAACACAGAGGACTCTCAAATCAAAACAGCTTAAAGGCTCCTATCCTAGACTGAGCAGGAAAGCATCGCTTTGGGCAAGATCTGGTGTCTCTGAGTACTCTCGTCCAGCAGTTCAAATGCTGGCTGAGTTACATAATATTTCTACTGCTGTTTTTAAGTTATACAAGAATGCACAATAATCACACAAATGTTTACAGAAATTCACAGCTATGTTTAATTAAAAGCTACTATGTATTAAAGAAACAAACAAAAGCCTTCACTGACTTACTATGAAAATACAGGAAAAACCCAGCGATTCTACAAGGCAAAAAACCACAAGCAAATTTCCAATTTACGAATCTACTACTTTGCCTTCTACTTATATGCAAAGCCTGATCTATTTAAGAAAAAAAAAAAATCGCTGAAGTTTACTATGAACTATCAATTTTCATGTAGCCAGGAATGGAACATCTCTTGTAGGCTACGAGGGGAGCTGGAGGAAAATGTAACTTCCCTGAAAAGCTAACTAGTCACCTCTAAAACACGAACTACTTTCTGAAGTGGAATAAAGGATTATTATAAAGAGATAAGCATGTTTTATAACACCAAGGGTTCTTAAGCACCCAACAATAATCACAATTCTTGTGTTTGAACAAAAGAGTCAACACTAGTTGGTCCGCTTCATGAAACAGGTTACTGCAGGTTCTTATCACTTCTTGCCACTTAACAACTTACTGTTGTTGATAAAAATGTATTACTTTATACCTGTTATCTACCAAAAAGAAAACCTAGTCACAGAAAAATTGTATCTTTCCATGAAATGGTAGTTGTTACAATTTTTTTTTAAAGTATTAAAGATAAACCAAGAAGTGCTATGGGACCAGAACCAAATGAGACATCTTTGTGATTAAACTATCTGCTTAACTACAGACTAATTTTGATACCTAGAGCCACAAGAGAAAAGAAGAGAGAAAAAAAAGGGGTCACTGATTCATGGCTTTTCCAAAACACCTACTGAATACACCACCCTCTGGAGCCCGAACCGTTCTCTCCACACACAAGTCATGCCACGGCGGTGCTTGGAGAGTCGTACTGGGCGTTTCGAGAGGCTCCGATGCCTCCTCACTCGAAAGGTGAAGGAGAGCCAGGCTGCCCCGCATGCACCCCGCAGGTGCTACCGCCGCCCGACATGGGGCACCTCCAAACGCCCCGGGCGCTGAGGCCACAACTCGGGGCGACCACTGGCACAGGACACCCCACACGCCCGAAACGCCGGGTGTCCCCTTTGTCCCCGCACCGCTTCTCTCCTTCTATTCCCCCGGTCGGGTCCCAGCCCCGGAGCCTGGGGGCTGCCGCGGCCCCGCACAGGAGCGTTCGCGGTCTGGCCGCGAACAATGCGCGCCTTTTCTGGCGGAGCTCCCCGGTCGCGCCGCGCCGGCCCCCGACCCCCGCCCGCCAGCACTGCCGCATTGTTACCGGCGCTGCCGCCCCCCGCACCGCCCCGCTCCCGGCACGGCCCGGGCCCCGCACACCTGCCCCCCGGGCCCCCTTTGTTCCCTTACCTGCGGCGGGTGAGCCCCGCAGCGCCGGCACGGCG
>VXAD01003533.1:209017-344848 GCA_013399195.1 Dicrurus megarhynchus
CGCCCCGCGGGAGCCGCGAGGGGCGGGGCGACCGCAGCTCCGCCCGCCGCCTCACGCCCGCCGCGCCCCGCCGAGGCGTCTGGAAGCGCCCCCGGGGTTCCCGGTGTCTGCTCCGTGAGCGGCGTGGCTCCAGGATCCGCTGCTTCCTGACTGCGCTCTTCCCAAGGCACAGCGAGGTCGGGAAGTTGGTAGTGCCGTCCCTCAGCCCGTAGGGCAGGCTGAGTGGTGCCTGGGGTCTTCCCACGGGCTGTGCACGGAGTTTTGAGAGACGAAACTAACAGACGTCCCAGCGGGAAGGGACAAGGCGCAGCAGTGAGGGCAGAGCTATGTGACAGGACATCCAGGCAGCATTACTGTTGCTCCAGGGGATTGCAGACATAAGGACAGGCGGAGTCCATAAGCATAAGGACACTCCATAAGTGTGAGTCCAGCCAGTCATAGAACCACAGAATATACGGAGCTGGGAGGGGCACCCTACACAGGACAGCCCCAAGAATCACACCACGTGCTTTGGAATTATGTCCAAACACTTCTTTAGCTCTGTCAGGCTTGGTGCTGTGACCACTTCCTTGGGAAGGCTGTTCCACTGTATAACCACCTTCTGGGGGGAAGAACCTTTTCCTAATATCCTGCTCAAACCTCCCCTGACACAGCTTCAGGCCATTCCCTCAGGTCCTGCCGCTGGTCACCAGAGAGAAGTCAGTGTCTGCCTCTCTGCTTACCCCCACGAGGCAGGTGTAGAGTGCTATGAGGTCTCCCCTCAGTCTCCTCCAGGCTGAACTTACCAAGCGACCTCAGCTGTTCCTCGTATGGCTTCCTCTCAAGGACCTTCACCATATTCATGGCCCTCCTTTGGATGCTTTCTAATAGTTTTAAATCCTTTGTTATATTGTGGCACCCAAANATATCCTGCTCAAACCTCCCCTGACACAGCTTCAGGCCATTCCCTCAGGTCCTGCCGCTGGTCACCAGAGAGAAGTCAGTGTCTGCCTCTCTGCTTACCCCCACGAGGCAGGTGTAGAGTGCTATGAGGTCTCCCCTCAGTCTCCTCCAGGCTGAACTTACCAAGCGACCTCAGCTGTTCCTCGTATGGCTTCCTCTCAAGGACCTTCACCATATTCATGGCCCTCCTTTGGATGCTTTCTAATAGTTTTAAATCCTTTGTTATATTGTGGCACCCAAAACTGCACACAGGACTCGAGGCTGCAACAGCGCAGAGCAGAGCAGAACAATCCTCTCCCTCGACTGGCCAGAGACGCTGTGCTGGATCCATCCCAGAACATGGGTGGCCCTTTTGGCTGCCACCACTAAGGAGCACCAGTCACTAAGGAGCACCAGTGACAGCTGGGAAGAGATCCCACTACAGATTAGAGCTGGGCTCACGTATTTTTCAGTTGCACTCACAATTAAACAGGCTATCAGTTCATCGGGAGCACATCCATTGCAACAGAAACGGCTCACTCCCAGAGATGGATGGAAGGAGCAAAGGATATGTTTTGCTGACATACAGAAGTAAAACAATAAGCTATACCCGTACCTCACACAGCGCACATCACATCGTAATATCACTCAGCAAAGGAAAATAAAACATGGCAAGTCCTTGGCAATGGAAATAAGCAAAGCTGAAATCACATCAGCTGAAGATGTGGCTCAATATAGACACAACGAGTAAGGGGAGGGTGTGAAATCTCAAAAAAACCCGCCTGGTTTTACATTAGACATTTTCAGGGTCAAAAAGTCCACAGATGCCCTTTTATCAAAGGCAATCAACTGTGATGAGTATTTTGGGCCTTCTAGCACAAGACCTATACTTTCATTCTAAAAGTCTCGGTCAGTACAATATAATTTTCTTTCAATTTGTACAGTGGAGAGATGTTTTACAGATTATTTAATGGGTGTTTACAACATAAATCTTAAATCTAACCTAAAAATCTAAGCTATAAAATCCCATGCAAAGATGTTAAACATTGCAAAAAGAAGACCACAGTAGGACAAAACCCCCCCACACCATAGTTTTTGAAACATCTAACAGAAAACTGAATGCAGAAAAACTTGCATAACACCACATTTTTTCCCTTTTATCTGAGCAAATAAAAAAATCAGGGCCCAAGGATTGTTTCTGCTACATTAAATTGCTGATAGACGGAAGAATGTCTTTGATATTCCTTTTAATTTACTAAAACCAGAACCCATTAGGACGTAATTTTTTTCTTTGCTAGTTGCCAGTTCCTGAAAACAGCTCAGCTCAAAAGAGCACTCTAGCCTTTTGTTATAATTACATACCTACCATTTGTGGATACGTGCCATGTCAGGTACTTCACTGCTGCCATCTCTCTCACTTTCTCTTGTCCTTCCCAACCTCTCCTGCAAATCTGCAGTGCAGGTTAAACAATAGCCACCCAAAACTTAAAAACCCCCACGTCATTCCAATATGACTTCATTGTAAGTAGTTGTGTGCATGTATGTTTGGCGTTGGAGTGTGCAGTCACATACTCTTTCTGTTTGCCAAATGTGGTTTTCTTTTTCTGTTAATAAGGTAGTCCTCAGTATGTGAACAGGAATCCATCTCTCCTTCAGATTCTCTGGGAGTTTTGGCATTTAAGACCCTTGAAATACTTAATTACAAAATATATTTCAGACCCTGCCTATCATCTTCACCTAAAGATACCACATTTCATTGTTGTCCCGACAGTGCCTCTATTAACAGAGCACATAAGGCTACCTTTAGTACATTTCACATTGCCTGTAGATAATTTGTTTCACCAAGATCCAAAGGTAACTTTCCAGACTAAAGTGTGAGACAACTTCTCTCACATTTCTAAGATGTCATCCATAATGAAATACACTGCAACCGCTAGCTCATTCACTGTCTCAGCTAACACGATTTCCTGCTCCAGTTCCCAGAGTTCAGTCCACAAAAATAATCTCCTTGTCTTGTGTTTGGGTTCTTGTTCCCCAGTTTCTGTGTCTTTTGAGACCAAACTGGTATTTATGTTACTTTCCCGCTTCCTGGGCCAATTTAAGAACTGTCACATTCGATCACATATTCCCTATTCCCTTGCAATTTCACACGTTCCACCAGACACCTCCAAATTAAAGTCCTGTTGTTAAACAATAACCAGCATTCAAAGAGGAGCTGTGAGGCGGTTACCTGCTATGCTGCACTTCATCCTCTGGTTTGGTCTGCTGTTTTCCAGAAGGTGTGAAAGAATTTCCCTAATCTCATATAATCCTCTGTCCTGCTTACCCTCTTCTTTCACCAGAGCCATACTTGGGGGCAATGCATTTGCAGTTGTAGGTCCTACTCCTCTCAGTAGTTACATTAACTTTAGGATTTTTGTACTGTTGTTTAGTTTCTTTAATTTTTTGCAGTCCTAGTCCTGCTTTTTCCTGGAAAGCCACATCACTTCTGTCAACTTGACTGACAATTAGTTCACCCATTTGTCTTGATGAACCAGGGCAGGATTTATACATATGAACTTGGCATCTTTGCGGTAGCTGATTCCCACCAATTTAGGACCAACTACGTTCTCTCCCTCTCTCTCATCTCCTTTTCACCTATTGCAGATGCACAGATAAAAGGCGCTACATAATAACCAGCAAGAACTTCACACAGATATCCCTGATTAGATGACAAGCTGGGATTTGTGGCGGAGGCTGTGTTTTTCCTTTCCCTTTGGAACAGCAAAAAAAAACAAATGCAAAACACCTTCCATGCTTCTAACAAGTATCTTAAGTCAAGAATGACACTTAATTATATCAATATAAACAAAAAAAACCCCAAACAAAATCCCCAAAGACTGATAGAACACTTCAGATTCCACTAAAACAGAAATCTGAAAAAATAAGCCACATTTTGTTAGGACATTAATACAGGCCAGAAATCCTGGAACTTCGCAAACTCACCAAGTGAAAGCAGCTATAATTTTAACTAAGTTTTACACTGCAGCTTGCAAATGCATTTATCATAAGAAGTAACTGACTTGGAAGGTGAGAAATTCTTTCCTGTGGTATCCTGCTGTGATCCATGGTGGTATGGAGCAAGATATGAGACATCCTGCTTGAGGGGAGAGTAGAAGTAATCTTTTCTAACAGTGTGACTTACAAGGGTTATTTACTTACTGCTGAATGACTTCCCATTGCACATACACCAGGAAGCTTTTGACATTACTGAGCTTTCCACTACAGTAACGGCTCTGATTTATCACTGGGTCAAGGCTGAGGATGCAAAAAAATCAAAGGCTGTGCAAAGTATGATTAGATTAATGATGACAGGCTTCACCTGGAAACTGAGAGTTTGTTTTGTGAAGGATGTAAGGCGGGGAAAAAACCCACAACATTTTGGATAGGAACCTCAGGAGTGAATACACACGGAGGGACATTCAGAAGCTGCATCCTCAGCCGTGGAAATGTGCACCCACACTGCAGTGATAGAAACAAGAGCGTCCTCAGAAGGCTCTTCGTGGAAGTGCTCAATTCTTCTTGTTCCCTAGGTTTTGCTGGAAAGAAAGGTGTGAAATTAGACCCTCTTGCCAACCTGGAAGCACTTCCCAATCACCTTGATTTTTGTGGCAAATGTAATACCCTAATCCAGAAACATGATTCTCAAAATTGCACATGAGAACCCTGGTTCAGAGACACTGAAGTGAATCAGAAATCATCAACATTATTTCCAGTGGATCCAGGCAACTGCCCAGTAATTTAACTTCCAGTTATTTCTAGTTTGGGACTCAGTGACCAGAGCTACTGCTGAGATATTTTCCTTCTGTGAACAATATTTGTGTTAAAAAACAGGTTTTTTTCCTCCTGGTCTTTTGCTGCTGCTGAAATGTGTGAAGAAATATATTTTTGTGAATGTTTCTAATTTACTGAAGTAGCCATTGAAAAAATGTTTGAGGGCACTGTTCTAGCCTGGCTTTGTGAAGACCTTCAGACAGTTTGTTGGGGTATTCCCAATGCTCTCAGACATCTAGTTTTCTTATCTACACTTGTGTCTAAGGGAGAAGAGAGAGCTTTTTTTTAATTAATGTTTTTCTTTCATTCTCTGCAAAGCTGTGTGCTATGGAAAGTCGCATAGTATGTGACATAAAAAAGACTCAAACAATTTAGAGAACAATGCCTCTCAGTTTCATTGGGCTCTTATGTTCTATTTCTGAACTCTCATACATTGCTTGATGCAAACCTGTGCTCTGTGTTACTTCTGCCCTGCTCCTTATAACTAGTTGAGGAAGTACAGTAGCAACAGCTGCTGGCACAAGGAGAGAAAAAAGCCAGCTGCGAAACAGAATGGTTTTATTCTGGAAAGTCCAATGAAAGTACTAGAAAGTATTTTTTCTAGGTTAAAAAGGGAAAGGAAAAAACCCAAACTTTATAAGGGTATCAATGTTTGTATTTTGGTAGCTTAACAAGACACTCCTGTGTATAGTCTCATGTTGTAACAGTGTAAGAAGCGATATTGGGAACTGGCACCAGAAATGCCCATACAAATACCAGTAGCAAATACCAGATTCTCCCTATGTTAAAAGTAAAAAGGCAAGAGATGCATGTGTGTTCTGTTCTCAATCCTGAGCTTCTAAGCTGGAGAAATGCATGAATGTACAGAGGTAACTCTGAGAAATAGCCTTTCATTAAAAAAAACAGTAGAGGTGTCTAATAAATAGCTTTCTTCCACATTTTCCACTACGAATTTCACTGAGACATTAGAGAGACTGCCCAAGAGCATCTCTGTTTTCTGACAGGCTCATCATCATCTTGCAAATACCTCAGGCTGTCTATTTAATCAAGTTCCTGGACCCCTGGTATTGGGTTTGCAACACATCTCTGATATACAGCTTCATATTACTCCTCCTAAGAATGGTAACTCTGATTGCCTTCTCTGACTCCCTCACTTTCACTACCTGCCAAAACCTTTTATCTCAAATTCATGTCTCTTCAGCTTTTCAGAGGAAATGCATTACAATAATGGGCATAGTGTTCCTCCAGTAAAGAGGTGTGCAGCTCTCCAAACTGTTGGTCTCTTTTCCTTCATACCTTCCACCAACCTCACCCTTAACTATCCTATTTTGTTCATAATCTATCATTTTGTAACACATAGACACACCATATTCAGAAATTATTGCACCGCAGATATATTTTGCTCTATCAAACTATCCTTCATTCTTATTCACTGAGCAACTGCAAATAATTCCATCTCTCCTTAGCTAACTTACCCTATTTAAAATAATACTGTAATAACAATAATGCTATAGCATTGATCATAGCAGCAGTTATATTATTTCACTGTGTTATAAAATGACATACACATAAGAAAAGAGCAAGCCAAATCTTTTCTGTTGTAGTTTAGGAACTTAAGTAATTTTCAAGTACAGTGAATTTACTATAAAATATCCCTGGTAATCCCATTTTGAACACAGTGCTCACTGAAAAGGTTACTTACACATATATCCATTAAGCTCCTCCCACAAAACAGAATCAACAAACCTTCCTGTCACTTTATGCAATGTCAAGAAATACTTCCAAAAAATACCCAGACTTTGCAAAATCTTCCCTCACATCTGTTTCTAGTTATCACTTTATACTTCTGGATACAGCTCTCATGCCATTCCAGGAACGATTTGAACTTCATATAAAAAGATAAGGCTTCCTCCTGTCTGGCCCAGATATAGTTTATACCAGAGATTAATCAAATGCTATCCTAATTTATATAATGAACAGGACAGATCAGTAAGTTTTGCCAGAGTCAATGATCAGTGTTTTTTGGAAAGTAAGAATAACTAAATCAGGCAATCAGTAGATGCTTTGCCTGATTTTAGCAGGAACAGTTGGAAGGAACACTTTCAAAATCTCATGACCTTCCCCTCTAGTGAGCTTTCACACCTGCTGACAGATGCTGCTAGCTTGATCTGTCTAAGAGAAAGGCTTTAGCAGCCCTCTTCCCTTCCCTCAAATCTGCTTTGGTTTCCTACTGTTGATGGTTTCTGGTCCCTCTAGAAGTTATAACCCCAGGTTCCCTCCCATTCAATAGCTGTCACACAATACTTATACTTCTGTTCTCTACTCTTTTTTTTTCGTTCACATTCATCTTTCTATAGTTTTCCTGCCTTTATGTCATCCCAAAGACCTTTTCTCCCCATGTTGCTTTCCCATCTTTCAGTGAAATGTCACCATCCAAATCTTTATAAAGCAAGAAACTTACCTTCTATTACTATACTTAAGACCCAGATTCTGTGATTCCTAAACTACATTTCATATTATTTGCTTCGACAGCATTGTCCCCCACCGAACACCCTTGGTTAGCATTGAACACTGCAGTCGGGGTGATATGCAACTCCTTGTTACCTTCATTACTTTTTTTCTTTTCCAAAAGTAGAGCTTACAAGCCCTGCCTGCAAACCATGACCCCTTTGTATCTAATTCAACAGAGACAGAGCAGAGTGAGCCAGAAAAGATGGTCCTTGTCTCTCTCTATTAAACAGACAGAGTACAAATCCCAGTTTTGGAGCTGGCTCATTCAGCTGTGCCTCAGGGATATTTGCACCATGGTGTGTCACACTGCAGCTGTGCCCTAAGTAAACTTTAAAAGACCATTGTGACAGGCAGGCATAATAGAGAGGCATAAAACACTTAAAAAGCCTTAATTGTCGAGAAAAAGAAGAGTTTGTTAAGGACAATGTTTGAAAGAGAAATAGTTTAATCCAAAAAAGGCAAACCTGAGTCAGAACCTCCGGGCAAAATTTCTGTCAGTGGGATAAACCAGCATGGAAATCACCCTCCAAGAACAGCAACAAACCCCTCTTCCTTTGGAATTTTAAGGCTCATATAGACCGGGCACAGAGCAGAATCCAGGGAACAACATTAGATGCCATGAAAGGCTTACTCTGCTGCTAAATTCAGAGACAGAGAAATGAGCTGAAAGCTCTGGTGTTACTAAGGTACCTCTTATTCACAGCTCAACTGTCTTTTATGTTTAACATTCATTACAGGATGCTGACCTGGTGTTTTCTTCTGTACTCTGATATGGATTTTAAGCTGAAAAACACCGTGAACAAGATTGAATTACTGACACAGATACATTAATTGGTTATTTGATATTATCATATTCTATGTTCATCACCAAAGTCATTAAAATGATTTAACTTCCTTCAAAAATGGGAAAACACATAGGCAAATGTGAAATTGGCTCTGAAGTGCACAGAGACATTAGTGACATGGGCATTTTCCTCGGCAGTGCAGAGAGACGTGGCGGGCACATGTTCCTGAGCAGCCAAGTCTTCCATAAAGATAAATGCATAACTAATTGCAGCCTTCCTTCTCAGGTGCCATGGCAGCAGGCATTACCCAGACTGAAGTCAAAGCACTGGAATAATTAGCCTGAGTCAGTGGTGGGCCGGTGTTTGTCTGCTGTGATGACTTTACTGGATTGGAGCTGCGTTGTCAAAGCTGCCTCCAAAACTGGCCTCTATAAATGCTCCTTCTAAACACAGGCCGAGTCCCAAGGGAGAAAGTAGGGGAAAAAGGGAAAGACCAAGAAGTTGAGACAAAGGAGGACTTGGGACACCTCTCCTGATAACCCTTCTGCATAGCTATGGGAAAGCCGCAGGACAGAATAATCCTGTGCCACGGAAGAAGTTAAAAAGGCACGAGCTGCTGCCAAAGTTTTGTTAGGAGAGTTACTGGAGCGAGCAGCTGCAATTTGAGACGAAACTCTTTCCTTCTCCAGTTCTTTTCAGCAATATTTTTATGCAATGTTAAATTAAGGTCAGATAAAGGACATATTAGTAGTGTTCTTGCCAGTGAAAACCACAAGTTCACTACTACATTATGTTTATTTACTTACTGTTTGATAAAAAGAGTTTCCCTTTGAAAGTCCATTTGAGGAACCTGTGAAACTGAGAACAATATTTGGACACAGCTCTGAAGAGTTAATGGAAGTTCTCTGTGCTCTGTCTGAAGTCAGGTGGGGTCCTCTTTTAGCATATTAGTTGAATGTATACACTGGGAATATTTTACTTTGTTTTATGTTATTGCAATTTACAAAACCTACACTAATAGCCCAATTTCATGCAATTATCTGAATGCAAAACATTGTTCAGTTGAATTCCCATAACCTAATCCTACTAGTTCCTTTGGCTGTCTCCCTTTCAATTACGAACCAAGGTCTGCACATCAGATGGAATGCTGCTATTGTAAAACTGGAACCTTTCTTTAGAAGTTGTTTTCAGTGGTCTTCTGCCATACGGGCTGCTTTCATTGTCTGCAACCAAAAGCACTGTAAGGAAATCTGATTTTAACATCACAGGCTTGCAATACATATACTTTAGGTAGAGCAGTTTGTTGTGTTTTTGTGGTAATGACCCAGTTATGTTTGCACCATAATTGTACCTCTAAATGTCTCTTGAGCTGCACATATGGGGCAAAATGTGGCTTTATGAATACACAGGGGAAGAAAAGAGGAAGGCCATACAGAGAATTACATCCTTCTTTTCCTTACATATGTAACACAGCTAACACAGTTTTGGAAGGCAAGCAGTGGATGATGTTAACATTCCATTAATGTCAATTTGGTGTTCAAGTCTGAGTATTCAGATATCATAAGGCTGGCTAAGGAATCATACATGTTTGGTTTAGTATTTACTTTTCGCCTTCTGGGGTTTTTACTGTTTTTATCTGCAAGTTTTACTCCACAATCTATTAAAAAAAAAAAAGTGAGCTTTTTTTCTTTTAAAGTAAAATCCAGGATTTATTACATCACATGACTCCAGGAACTAGGACTTAAAGGAAAATACCAAAGAAGCTGAAACTTATAAGAGTCAGGGACAATGTGCTAAGCTCCCCAAATCAAGGTAATGAATTAACCTAGCCAACTGACTTGCCTTTCTGGAAAGAAAACGTGCATCTTGAAAAATGTGGACAACGTCATACTGTGGAGTGTACTTACTTCCTTGAAGCTTTGGAAGGTTTGGTTCTCTTCCAGTACATCGCTCTCTTCCTGTT
Organism: Dicrurus megarhynchus; assembly: GCA_013399195.1. Lineage (NCBI taxonomy): Eukaryota > Metazoa > Chordata > Aves > Passeriformes > Dicruridae > Dicrurus > Dicrurus megarhynchus. Next base: position 219,011 of record VXAD01003533.1, read on the forward strand.
CCTATGAAATACCTATCCTGCATTTCCTCATTTGTGCTCTTTTACTGTATTTTTGATTGATTACAGACCTTTTGGGTAGGAGGAAACCATTTTTACGTCTACTTTGGAGAGAACTTGCCTTGCTTGATTCAACCAGGACAGACGTAATAGATCCTTTTTAACTGAACTTACCGACATACATTTCTTTGAAACTCAGTGTCTAAACTCCATTCCTTTGTTGTGAATGGAAAAAAATAATATTAATTTCATTATGAGATAGGGCAGATATCAGCCTCCGGCCATGCCTGGCTCTCTCCTTTGTCTATAGAGGAAGGCTTCGATAACCAGGGATTTCTTGTAGATTGATAATGTTGCATGAAATTAATCTCAACCTTGATGTCACATTTTGGATACCCATAAGTCGAAACAGTAAAATTAAATTCCTTTTTCATTTTTGCTGCCTTAAATATCTTCCATCTTTTTTTTTTGCCCTAAAGGAACAGCTGCCTCTCCAGGCAGTGAAATCTGTGTTCCTTATAAAAGCTACACATCTATCTGACATCATTATTCAGGTCTCCAAATGACCTTCATCAAAGAAGAGGAATTGGAGACATCATATTTTGGTTTATTAAAGGGTGAAAAATAATTGGAAAGAGAAGGGAGGAAAAAAACACCAGTAAGTTTTTAAACAGAAGAGCAATAAAGAACAAACACACTGTTTTTACCTTTCCATTTCCCCTTTCATATATTACTTATATAATCACACGCCCTGATAAACACACATAGATACCCTGTTATTAATTATCTTTAAGGAATACTTCAGATAGTAAGGCAGGACTCTCCCATCTTATTTTGGCTGGCATGCTCTATGCTAGTCCCTTGTCACTGAACCTGCAAACATGGCCATTCTGGCATTTTACTTACACAGTATTTTATTTGTGAAATTACTGTTAGACCAGAAGAATGTCTTGGGGAAAACAAATTTCATTTTGTGCTATATGCCAGCCATCCCCATCACAGATGTCAAAGAATAAAAAAATATATATTGGCTCTCTAAGGATCCTTTCATTTTCTCTGTCTGCTTTGTTAGAGCTGCCACAATCGCTCGCTCCTTGCAGAGCATCAGACAGACATGTGTAACATCTTCACTCCCTTGCACAGGGAATCACTCACAAAGCTGGTTTCCTCTCATTAAGCCTCTCTAAGAAGTTACTGATAGCAATGCAGGCCTTGGCAATTATTTAACATTTTGAACAGACAGACATAAGTGGACTGGCTGTCTTGATGCTGCAGCACTTCATTCTCACATGACTGTCTGGAAATTCTGCTGCCCTGAATCTCTGGTTTCTAGTGAATGTGTAGTAATACACCAGCCTCTTCTCGGGAATTCCTTTCACAGGCATGGAACTGTATAAAAGCTTTCCAGCATTTATTTGTTACGTGCACTGCTGGCACAAAAGTTTGCATTGGAACTGGCAAGGTAATTAATTACTATTCTGATTTAACCTTCCTCTGTCTTTTACACCTTTGCAACACCCATTCATATACGTATGTATATATATACATGCACCCATACATCTATAAATATACAAGCATTTGATGCCCTATTTTTGGAGCAGAAATCAATACTAGCTGCCCATTGCCAAGTGGCTCCCCAGAATGCATGACCATTAAATTTTGCATTAACAAACACCTGCATGTGGGACACAGAGGAGAAAAAAAGAAAAATGTTCAAATGAGGGCATCTTTCCATTTCCCACTTCCAAAGCACTATATAAACAGAAAACTGGAAGGGATCAAAATCCACATTCTTAGAGCTTCTTGTGTATCACATATTGTATTTCATTATACATCTTTCAAAAGGCTCCACCTACTCCCTGAGACTAGAAATCTTTTAATAGCATGAAGTTAGTCAATCTTTCTTTCATTAATATTCATATATATGCCCCAGTTCTTACATTTAAATGCACTAATGAAGATTCACTTCTGCTGCAGCTGAATACTGCAGGACTGGGACCCTTTTGTGCTCCCTGTGTAGCACTGAACTACATGGTGGGCAAACAGCACTTACTAAACAGCAGCCACTTCACCTGCTTTCTGCTCCCTTAGCCCTTCTGCTAAGTCCTTGGACAGTGCAGTCTCAGTTGAGGGGGGTTATGTTCTCATTGCAGTGATGTGAGAGATAGCAGAGGCTTGTATGTCGCTGTCCTCTGTGTTGAAAAGACATTTTTAATAATCTCTGCCAAGTTATTCAATCTTTTAATCTTTTGCATTATAAAACGTTCCCCATTTTGTGAAAGGGAGACAATAGTGCTTCTCTTCTTCCCAAGGATTTCTTACAACCCTACAGCTTCTGGCTTCCATTTAGCACTAACTCGATCCCTTTATGCAGCACCACACTGTGATGTGTAAACTTAGCCTGGAACAGAATCTGAAGGCAGAAGAGACCATTATGATCATCTAGGATTTTTCTCAGGGATTCCTGCATGAGGCTCCACAGTTTCAGTTGCCAAGGAAACAATTATCAATCTTTTCCATCCCTCGCCATCCTTATGCCTCCTTTCCATTTTGCTGTTTCTTGCTACAATAAAAAGAATCTTGTCAAATGTCCTAGTCCCCAGCTCTTGCATCCTGACCTCCACCACAAAGACAGAATAGGAAAGGGTGGCAAGGATCCTTAGCTGGGAGTTCAGCCTGAAGTTTACCTCCTATCCTTGAATTTTGCGCTGCAGGTGGACAGCCCTTTGAAAACGATCCTCTCAGCTGCAGATAGCTTATCAAATGCTCTATTGTTTGAGTAACACAAGACATATTATTTTTTAAATTACCCAGCAGTACAATTTAAATTACCACTTGATACATTTGTGGTATCTTTCCTTTCGCCACAGCCTTAGCTTCACTACAGCCTCATGCAGAAATGCTTTGGGGGAAAAAAGCACACTTTATTACAACATGCAGCTGAAGAGCAAAAGCAAAAATGAGGGGAAAAAAAGGAAGATGCAAAAGATGGGAAACTGTGTAGGAGGACGATAGAAGGCAAAAACTCTGCATCAACTAGAGAATAAATTAGATGAAGTCACAGCCAGAGATAAAATTTTGGAATCTTAGGAGGTTAAACTTGGGTACCTTCAGGCAAGTTACAGATCTGCATGGTCCCCTAAGGTCTAATGAGTTCCACCTGGATAGTTCATAGCTTCTGACAGTTGCACTGATTTTATGCCTTTAAATACAGCTCTGATCAGGGTGACTGTGTGAAGGGCAGAAGGGTGACTCACCAATATAATTTGTAATTTGAGGTATTCACCTCAAATTCAGTGGAATTATATCAGTGTATTCCACTCCTCAGTGTGCACAAGAGGGAGGATGAACACAGCAACTGCAGGAAGGGAAAGAAAAGCCACATACTCACAAAAACCTTATGGGGAAGAGGGCTGCCCTTGGCCACGTTCTGATAACTCACCACTCAGGGTAATTGCCACGCTTTTATACGTAATCTAACAATAGCTCACGTAAAGGAAAGCAGACTTACCTTGCAAACCTTTGAAATATCAGATGACCAAAGAAAAGTCAGATACGTGGAAACTGAAACATTCCTCAGAGTTCACTTCTAGGGACAGAGAAACAAGGTAGACCACATTAATTAAACAATTGCTTATGGTGAGGGAGAGATGCTTCAGCCCTTCCTCTTCTAGGCACTCATTTTTGGAGCTTGCTGAGGGGTTTTTTATTCTGTGTGTGTATGAGCCATAACAGGAAGATTCTGAGGATGGCCAAACTGTGCATGGATACATAGAAGGTGTTCTCATACAATCACCACCATGAAAACACTGAGCACATGTCCAGTAGATCTGGAACCAGAGCCATTGTGCCTCTTCTGGGACTTCCATCGGCTAACGCCTCAGGACAGAGCTGTGCCATTGCTCACTATAAGCCTGGGAAATCTGGATTTTTTGGCCAGTTGGGTCCATTTGTTTAAGGCATTGTACCTAAATGTTGCCCAGAAAGATGCACCATACTAAAATCCCTGAAATCTTTTTCTGCTGAAATCACTTGCCAATGGTTTGGGGTGGTTGTAACAGAAGTAGTAAGATCTGTGTGTGAAAAAAACAATGGAGAAGACAAGTTATTTTTATGAATGTCAACAATATCTCAGTTTTCTTGTTGGCTATTTTCCTGTCAGGCTGTACAGAAGAATGTTAGAGGGAAGCAAATAGGAAGAAAACAGCAACAATGTACCAATACAGTTTCAAATATCACCGTGCCGTTAAGAGTAGTATATAGAGGAATATCTACCCACATACCTTCAGGCAGGCGAGTGTTAATTTCTCCTGAGTCCAGGGAGAATAAAGAAGACATTGAGCTGCTGAAAACCACAGCTAGACAAAGGGAATGGAAGAACAGCAGTGTTGAGATGAGTCAGAAAATGCCAGTCTTTAAGAGAGAGTTGGGTTTGGCACTTGACCTCGAACAGGTGTGTTTATGCTCTGTGGAAACTGTTGAAACAAACGTGTTTTCTGGTAAGACTTATGTACAAATGCTCTCTCTTTGTTTCATCTCACGTTTCATCTTCTGATTTCCTTTGGCTGAATAAACATATTTTCTGTAAAAAGAAGATATTCTTGAGACCCTGGATCGGCTGCTGGCCCCAAGTGTGTTGGGTCAGTGCAGTGCAAAGCAGGCACTGCTGGCTTCTCTATTCACATGTTGAGTGCTGTATTCAACTACCCTGGAGGGAACTATGTGGAGGGAAAAAACCATCCCTGGCTGGCAGTGACATGACATGACTTAGCATGCCAGCTGCCTCACAAGCCTGTGCTTCCTCCCCTAGGCAGCAGCACACAAGTGTGGGAGCTCATTATTCTCATACAAGAGAAGCAACTCCATAACAACAAAACAAAGCAAGCAAACAAAACAAAAGAGAATAAAAACCAAGACAAACCCCTCAACAAACAGGTAAACCTGAGAAAGGTTTACCGTCACTTGACTCTACTCTTTCTCCCACTGGGTTGTGCTGCATATTTCCCAGGCAACCGCTCTCCTGCTGCTGCCTGCCCCTGCCAGGCTGATGGCAGGGAAAAGGGTATCAGTTTGCAAAAAGAGAGTGATCCTACTCCTCACAGACACAGCACAATCTTCCCTTATGGCAGACCTGAGCACATTAATCGAGCAAGTGGCACCAGGAGGCAGAACCTGAAGGCTCTCTCTTTTTCTGTCCACGTGGGCTTTCAACTATTCAGCTCCCGTTTGCACTACAGGACATCTTGGCAATGGGATGCAGGCAGCAGTGTCCCCTCCACATCCCTGTCTGCAGATGTACTGAGGAAGAAAAGGCTCTCTGCTACTTAGGAGGCGTGAGAGGGAGTCAGAGACTGTCCTGATCATGGAGGTCTTGTGTCCTGGAGCTTGCCTCTGGATCCAAGACAGACCCTTTATGCACTCTGGATCAAAACCTGCTCATTTCACTAAATCTCCTCTCAGATCTTGAATGTTTCAGACTCATCCACACCACCCACTATGCTAAAACTTCCCTGTCTACTCCCACTCACATCTCCCAGCTTTCCAAGCTGAAGTAGCCCCTTGCTGTCAGACCATGCTTGATCACTCTGTGTGACTGTCTGCATCACTGTCTTCTGTCCTGCTACTCATTGCCAACCCCTGCTGTTAGCAAGTGATTTCATGTTCATTTAGATAATAGATTACATTGTTCCATTAATGGATTAAACTGCTTCCAGCATTGCCCTAATCTGCACGAGCCTCTCCTGGACTTCTCACTGGCTCTGTCATTTGCCCTCCTCTTGGTGCTGTTCACACAAGCTGTACTGATGTCGTTTTTAGACTCAAAATGCAGTGTATTGCTGACTCATATGCCCAACACAGTTTCACATACATTATCACTATGCAGTTACCTTTGTCAACCAAGTGTATCGTCTCATCAAAGCACCAAAATCAGGTTTGTTTGACAAGTTTGCTTACAGGTCCCATAAAACTCGGTCAGTGGCATTAATCATATTCTTTCACTTAGTTCTTTCTTGACTGATCCATACGAGCTTTCCTTTACTTCCCCAGGAACTAAGTCTAGCCAGCCTCCAATTACTGGACTCATTCCCTGAGGCAAAAATAATATTAGTTTTTTTGCTCTGTTCTGTGTCTTTAATGTGCCCCGACCCCACCTTTCTCTGACTGTCCCTGCCCTGCTCTCCTTCACAGAGTGGCAGGTTCTTTTTTGCTCCTAGAGAGGCTATGGGGAAGGGATTGAGGCTTCTTCCTCTCCTTGGCAGAACACTGCAGAGCTATTGCACGTATCAAACTTCGGGTTCTGGCAGGGCAGAGGGCAAGAGAGAGAGCTGTGGTGATCTGCATGCCCACAGTACCACCTTGGCACCTCCTCAGTGTGTTGGTCTGTCCCACAGAGACAGCCCTGGTCACAAGAGGGACCAGACTGCCTGAGAAAAGAGGGAGGAGTGAGTAGGGCAGAGCTGGGGAGTTCTCCTGCCCCTGCTTACACTTCTCCTAACCTTTGTCCAAAAGGTTTAACAGTGCTGCCATGATTGATGATGGCATAGTAATCATCCTTTTGGTTATTATCAGAAGCAAGGTTCAAATGATACCATTCCTCCTTACCTGCAGGCCTGTTCCAAAGTCTGCTGGAGTCCTTCCATTAGCATCAGATCATAGTTTATGCTTGCATTTCCCTGGAGGTGTAAAAGATGCTTGCACTCCTCCTCTTCCTTTTTGGGATGCTCAGCATGGTCAGTGGGTCTCCCCTGCAGAACAGCAGTAGCAGTTGCATTTGAATTTCCAGAGGAGTTATAGGGTTTCTTTCCACTCGCCAGGCCCCTTCCATGCAGCATACAGCTTCAGAGCCACTGGTGGGGCTCCTTTCTACCAAGCCAGATTCTCTGACTGCAGGATTCTCCAGAGGATTAAAATAGATTTTCCCCACCAGTCCTGACAGAAATCAGCACTTATTCACCAGGAAACAGACTCAAGATCATGCAGCTGTCGTGCTGGGGTAACCTGTCATAGAAGCCTGTATAAAGAACATATTTCAGGCCACAAAAAGCACAGGAGAAACACACATTGCACTGTACAGAGGGTAGATGCAGCAGAGTCAGTTTTGGATGAGGTTAGTGTATTCAGCAAAGCACTTCAAGTGCCATTTGCTGAGAAAACCTATTAATAAATGGAGACAAAGGCCATAATAAACTAAAGAGCAACTGCTTCACAGTTCAGAGAGTAAATACAGTGCCCTGGGCAAGGAAGCAAGATGGCTCAGTTACAGAGTGCTCAGACCATTGATAACTCTGCTTATCACAAAGAGAAAAATCATGATGATGGGAGAAAATAAATAAAAGGCAGAAGAAGAAAAGTGAAAGAGAAGGAAGCCACAGAAAGCTGAGCTTTATAGTAAGTGTTTGCATTGACCTGTGACACTGTCTGCCTATAGTTAGAGGGCAAGGAGGCACATACCTTACTGAAAATCTCTTTAAAACCCCAGATCCTTTCTCTGTAACCTTCACTTGTGGTAAAGCAAGGTCATGTATGGTTCTGAAAATTTTTTCCCAAGTTTTCATTAAACATAAGGTGTAAACTGCAGGCAGTTTGCTTCTCAGAGACTCCTTGTAAGTTATGCTTTTTCAGCAAAGCAGATCATTGGCTTCTCAAGTGCTTTCACATCGCTCAAAACCTTGAAGCATTTCTTGGTGAAAGCCTGGTCTCCTTTGAACATTTTGAAAGTGGTAATGAGAAAAATCCAAAACAGACACGCTTCTCCACTCAGTTTTTTTTTCTCATGGGGCTGAAATCAGGATGCTGCCTTTGCAGCTGAAGTGAAACATACCGGAGAATGAGGAAAAGGTATGGAAAAAAAACCCAACAATCCAAACAGCTTCTCACCGTCATCACAAGTTATATTCTCCATCTTCCTTACTGTAGCCAAAAGCATCTTAGGAGCAGTGGATTTAAGAAGTCAGGGACTCCTGTTCCTATTCAAAGGAAGGGCAACTGAAATGGATGAATGGAGCCCCATGACCTTTGGCCATCCAGATTTTGCGTTCAGATAGTTCCATCATTTTGCCGTGAATCTCACAATCAATGGTTCCAGCACTAGACATGTCAGAGCTGTGAATATTTGATATCCAGCTAAGGTACTATATATCCTCTGTGCGGGCACAGCGCTGTTCCATGTGATCAAAAGCAAGGCCTGTGATCAAAGGTACGTGTTTGTTTCCTTCTGGAGAAAAGCACCAGTGATATCCTTACTTGAGTGATGAATGAATATTCTATTCACTTTTGCTTTCCCTCTAGTATCAACTATTTTTTTGACTGAAATCTGTGAGTCCCTTTCTTTGTGATTGTATGTTCTCTGAAAATTCTTCTGCTACCTCTGTTTCAAGGCACCTGGATTATAGTATCTCTCACAGTGTTTCCCAGCTCTACAGGGTTTAGCTGGGATGGAGTTGATTTTCTTCACAGCAGCCCATATAGTCCCATGTTTTGGATTTGTGTCCAAAACAGTGGAAAGTGGAAACATGGAAGTGTTTTAGCTATTGCTGGCCATTGCTTGCACAGGGTCAAGGCCTTCCCTGTTGCTCTGTCTGCATCCTCAGCAAGGAGGCTGGGAGTGGGCAAGAGGCTGGGGTGGGACAGCTGACCCCAGCTGACCAAAAGGATGTTCCATACCACAGAACGTCATATTCAGCTATGAAAACTGTGGGAAGGGGGAGATTCCAAAGGTAGTTGCTCAGGGACTGGCTGATATTTGCTCTGCTGGTGGGTGGTGGTGAGTGACCTTGCATCACATTGGGTTTTCTTCTTTCTTTATTAAGCTGTCTTGATCTCAACTCAGCTTTATTTCACCCCTGTGTTGTTAATATTTGCACCGTGCTCAGCATTTAAAAATGTCACCTAGCACCAACCTACTTTGTGTCATTCGGATGTACAGCACCCAGCACAGCACGCTGGCCAAGACTAACTTTCCAGTGCCACTCAATTACAGCTAAGGAATAAGGCAGAATTTTTAAATCCCTTCACTTCTTGGTACTGACAGCGTGTGCCTTACACTCACTCACCCGGAGCAGCCGAGCCGAGCCGAGCCGAGCCGAGCCGAGCCGAGCCGAGCCGAGCCGAGCCGAGCCGAGCCGAGCCGCGGGAAGGTGCGGGCGCCCTCTGGCGGCCGGCGGGTCCGTCCGCCTCGTCAGGGCCCGGTGCCCGCCAGCAGCGGAGGCTCTGAGGTGCGGTTCCCGGAGGTTCCACCGTTAGAGCTGGGAAGAAAAACACTTTATTCCAGCGCTCCCATGGACTGCTGTGTGCACACCCCACTTTGGAGACCGCTTCTCCGTAGGCTGCATGGAAAAATCTGGTGGTGAGGAGACCAGATTTTTCCAAGGGGTTGAGCATGCAACCTTCCCCTCTGATCCCCCTCCCAGCAGTGGAAACTTGGAACGTGAAAAAATTTTCACTTTCCCATCGATTTCCTACTCCTCTTCATCCTATAGCCTGCTTCCGCAGCAGTTGTCTTTTATCTCCCCTCATATCTGCTCTCAAAGCATTTCACCCCCTTTATCCATCATTCCCAGTAATTCCAGAACCCCTCGCATCTTGTCACGGGAGGCAGAGTCTCCAGCCCTTGCCTTCCTGCAAACACCACACCATCATTCCTGAAATTATTTTAAAATCTTAAAAAACCACAGACCCAGCCCTATGGGGTTTGCTTTTCCTGTCATCCTCCACTACCCACAGCTGCCTCTCACAAGCCGCATCCCTCTCCCTGTGCCCCTGGGGTCAGCAGCACATTGAGAGAAAGGAAAGGAGGCGAGGGGAGAGGTGATGAAATGGGATCATGCAGGACAGGGGTCATTAAAAAAAAAAAAGGAGAGGGTAGTCTGAACCCAGGAAAAGCAGGGATAAGCAGGGAAATGTGATCAGCACACAGATAGAGGAGAGCAGAGCTCTGGTGTCTGCGTCTCTATGTCGCAAAAACAGGGTACAGGACAGACAAATAATCTGGTGTATGCAGGTGAAGTGTGGTTGAACCTTCATCGATCCTCCTGCAGTCTCCTTCCAGACCTGCTTTTGTTGTTCCTGTCAGTCGTGTTCTGTAAATTCCTGAGGAGGCCTGTTGGTGTCTGAAGGAGAGAGGCAGATCAAGGCTATTTGGGTATGGAAGAAACAACTTCAAAAGAGCAGAAGAAAGCTTTTCTCGAGCAGCCCAGCAGCTGTGCTCCAAACCCTGGTCATTGAAAGTGCAATTCAACAGCAGCCTCGCTCTTTGTAGGAGCATGGATTCTTCTCTGTGGTTTTCAGACTAGCCCTGACTATCAAGAAAGGATGAGAATTTTCATCACAGGGTCCAGTCACAGCATTGGGAATTACAGGAAGTCCTTCTTTTAAACTGTACTTCTCCCCTTATTTTTTCCCTCTGTGACATTACTACAAATTTTAATTTTTTTTTTTTTTTATGAACTTGGAATAAAGAAAGGGGAATAAAGTGAATTCTTTGTATTTAAAGAGTTCACACACCCGAAGCAATATGCTGTCCAAGTACAAACGGGAAGTGTTCCAGATGCCTCCTGGACTTGCGGCCTCCTGCACCCCACACACACACCTGTCTGCATGTGCCTAGAAAAGCCTGTGCACAAGTGCAGCCTGGAGTTAAGTGTACTTAAGCTACTTGGTGTGCCTTTTCACTGGACCTTCTTACACCATTAACACAGGGGTGACAAGTCCCCATGGAAATGGAGTGCTGCTCCCTGGCTCGTGGCAGGTTCCCAGGGCTGGCAGTGCTGCCTGGAGAAGCCTGCTCCTGTCCCTGGAACTGCTGCTTTGACAAATGGGTTTAAGTGTGGCTCAGGATCTGTGCATCAAGCTCCTCTTGTGGCTGCCTTCCTGTGAGCAAAAGCCCCAAACAGCAGAGCCTTTGATATACAGTGCACTGCAGGGGACTTTAAATAACAGCCTTTATCGCTCATTATTTGCACAGCCACCTTGCAGGAGAAAACATACAGGAAAAAGCGCATTGCAGGAAATGCTGATGCAGGTGTGTTTGCCCTGGCCTGACCAGAAGAGTAAGAGAAGACATGAGAATTTACAAGCTGCAGATCCACTGCTCCGGCACGGGTTTGCTGTGGAGATCCAACACACGTGCACAGGTGACCAAAGGACAGCAGCCTGTGTTTCAGAGAGCAGGACCATTCTCCTTCTCCCAGACCCCCATCTACAGTTTAATTTGACATGAATGGCAAATAGGAGGGCAGAGCTGCATTGGAAGTCAGACAAGCTCTCCTCATATGTATAAATACAAATATAGGTGCCAAACTTTGGACACCAGTGAATTAAAACATAGCCACTGCGCTGGGAAGCACAAGCAGCACATGCCAGAACAGCAGCACCACTGTGCACACACCACGTCCATAAGTCCCCCCACCTCCCCAATTTTAAGAGCCATACCCACCTAGAATAAACCAGTTTGGCTGAGGTGAACTCTGAAAGCATCAGCAGAGATTCTTTGTGGCCCAGAAAGAGCTGGATTTGCTCAAGTTCCTCGGTGGCAATTTTTACCAGCTGCTCAGGATTGTGGTCTCCAGGTGCTGACATTTACTGCAGCTCCAGTGGGTTTGAGAAGACCCTTCCCAGCCTCTTATTTGGTGGCTGACCCCCTCGCTGTTTCCTCTCATAAGGCACTGCAGGCTCTGTTAAAAGCAACCCTGCTTAAAGTGAGAAACTGCTTTCCCCTCCTGGGAAAAAAAGGTCAGAAAGTACAATCTCCAACTACAATGCATTTTTAATGTGTTTTGGTCTTGGACAACAGAGTGACAAATACTTTTTACAGTTTTATTGATAAGTTTTGCAAAAAGAAGAAACAAATGAAGAAGACACCATAACACAACACACGTATGGAGAAATTACACTAGTTAAACTATCTGTTCTGGATTTACAGCTGTTGCTGATGTTAGATCATTCACTAATGTCTCTCATATCATGACCCAGTAAACTCCTCATTTCCCATAGAGTACTTAACACTGCAATTACCTGCTAGCTGTTTAATAGGACACATGATTTTAAATTAAACACTGACTTAATTGGTTTGCTGGACAGACACAGTTTTAATTGCGATTGCTCAGTTGGGTCTCACCCAGTTTAAGGCAGCTGGGAGAAAGAGTCCATGACCTCCTGTTACCAAAAGTTTCATATCCTCCTAGAAATTCATTGCAACAGTTTCTGCAGTGCTCCCTGTTTATTCCAAGGAAACATGAGACAGAAGGCTGTAAAACCAAGGTGCCAGTACTCACTGATGAAATGAGCCTCCCGTGCTAACTCCAGGTTTACGTCCTGAGGCAATCCCCTCGCCTGGCAGCGCTGTGCAGGGCCATCCGGCGGTTATCATGTTTGCAGAAGCCATTCGCCAGACACCGAACGCAGGGTGTGGCCCTGGACCGTGGGCAGCCAGTGCAGCTCATGGAGCATCCCTCTGACCATCCCTAAGAAGGGAGAAGCTGACCTAACAAGATGAATCCCGTGGGCTGGAAACCCATGCAGGAGTCACCCCATTAGGAAAGGTCAGCAACAAACCCAGGCCGGTCTTACTCTCCCTCTGTTAAGAGGAGTTGTTGAGGAGCCATTGGCCTCCTCCAAGGTAACATTATGGTATAATAGGAGACACTTTGCAGATGCCTCCAGCTTGCTCCTGAGCAAACCTCCTGGTGACAATCAGGCACAGCCCAAAAGGGCAGGTATGGCAATTGCCAACACGTGGTGGTTTCAGCAGTTTAATGTCTATCTAAGCCTTTCAAAGGTCAGCTGGGACTTGGCAAAGAGAGGAAAGGGAGCAAAGGAACCGAGGGCTCAGGCTAAAAGAAAATCCAGACCTGTACTTGCAGCTGATGACCACACTCCATTTGGCACAGCGGGGTATAGCAGGGAGCTCTCAACAGAGCTGAACACAGCAGCTCTGAGCAAACTTCTGTGCTTCAGTGAAGCATCTGAATGCAGATGCTCATCTGCCCTGGGAAAAAAATACATCTCACGAACCTAAACATGTTACCTCAAAGAGAAAACTATTTATTATTAATGATACTATTAGTGCTCTTTTTTTCAACAGACTGAGGACATTAAATAATAGTATCTGAAAACTAACCAAATGTTCAGACCAAACTTTACCTAGCGAGAAGACAGAGAGACACACAAACTTTGCAGTGACTTAAAACAGTTTAATGTAATTCCAAGACAAAGTGTGATTACATTTCTACACATATACAATATGCATATGTGAGTTGACAAATTCTGATTAATAACTCGTTTCACCTCAGAGACCGAAAAAATGATCAAAAAGAAACCGTGAATAACAAGCTATAACATAGTTCACCACAACGGGACCTCCTTTCTCACCCTACAGTTAGTAATATTACAATTAAAATAACTATATTCTTCTATAATGTATTTTCTGTTAAAATCATCTCATAAATTTACAATGCTATTATTAGTTTCCAAGACTAATATAAATTCACTCCATTTTTCTACAACGAAAATGATTATTAATTAGAAGCACACAACGTCATGATGAAAAACACAAGCATTTTTTTTTAGTAGCAAGAACTTGATTGGTTAAGAATTAATTTTCTTGTAAAACATTCTAAAGCCAAGTAAAATATCCATTCTTATAACATACCTATAATATGAGACTAAGGAATAGGTTACATATAGGTCTACAACACATCAGTTTGTTTTTGTTTTTTCTTTTAAAAGAAGAAAGACATATTACTAAAAGAAAAAAAAAGAAAAAGAGGAAGGGAAGAAAAAAAAGAAAACAGAAAGGGACAATTCACATAGGTAAAAAGCAGTACACAAGAAAATACTGTTGCACACAATAATTTTCACAAAGATTAACATGGATTAACACTCTTATTACAGAAACCGTACAGTGAAGGAACACAACGGCTCAGGGCTTTCGTGGGGTTACTGGGCTGAGATGATACTGTAGAGAAAGAACCACTTGAGATCCAGAGCTGGGGCAGGGGCATCTTTTCCCTTGCGACTGCAGTAGCGTTTCACAGCTCTGCCCCCACCTTCCCTTAATAATTTTGGTGCAGTGTATATTAACTTCCACTTTCCATCCAGAGTATGCTGGGCTTGTGGGCAGTTGAAAGGTATAAAACGTTCCCTCCATTTCACCCCTCCTGTTTTTAAAGGATTTTACAACTCATTAAAAAAATGTTTCACCCATTGGTTAATTTTTAACTACCCAAAATCTAGACTTTTCACCTTCCGAGATGCCCCTCTTTCTTCTCTCTTTCTCACTCCCTCTCTTTCTCTCTCACACACACTCCTTTATTAAAGCTATTAATGACACTTCCTCTCCTTTCAGAAATTGGATTTGGTATGAAATATACAGGCTACATTCTGGTTCTGCCCAACTAAATCTGGTACCCAAAACGCCTTGATTGCTTTGTTGGTGAAACATGGGATGTGGAGATCCTTTTTTACACCTGAAATGGTTGTGCCCTGGAACATCTGTGGAAGTTTTGTTTCAAGAATACAGAGTAAAAAATATACAGAGAAAATTTAAAAATCAAGCACATAAGGGCTAACAGGGGAAAAGAAAAGCCAGAAGTGTTGTATGTAACCATGTGAGGTGGAAGCGTTGCAGAAGCGCTTTCTTTCCTTGCTGAGGGCAGAGGTGCTGTACGTAACCATCCAGATCCTATGGGATGTGCGTTGCCAGTGTTGGAAACCCCTTCTTGCCTAACAAGCTGTAAGCCAAGGTATTCAACAAGACTCTGTGGCTCCTTGAGTGTGCTGGTATTTGTGACTCCGCCCGGGAGAACAGGAGAGCCGGGGGCAGTGAAGCCTGTTGATTGATTGAGTGGTGGTGCACAGTGAGGGAGGGTGGATGTTTTCCAGCTGGCCCGGGTGCTGCTGGCAGTCCTGCCTTGCCGTATGACACCTGATGGCTGTGGCAATGCGGACGGCGAGGCGGGGATGGCAACCCCCGGAACGGCGCTGAGGGAGGCGGAGGCGGGCTGCACTCCCCGGCCGCACGGCTCTGATTGTACTGCGAGCAGCACCGGTGCCCAGCTGCAAAGCATCGCCGATTGCTCCTTTCCACCACCTCTGCTGGGAGCTGACAAATACAGCCCCCTCAGGCATGGTGGGAACACGAAAGGAGTCCTCCCGTGAGCACCCCAGCTCCACAGCTGAAGCTCAGATGTACATATACGTATTTTTAAATGCCAATTCCTGTACTGTCGGGACCTCAAAGTAGCATTTTGCCCAGCAGACATTTATACCATGTTCATTGATTATGCAAGTGAGAGAACACAACAGAAGAAACTAGACAGCTAAGTGAGACCAGGGAGTGGGGAATGTAATATATCAAAATGCAAAGTACAGGGTAGCAGCAGTGGGGAACAGCATTAATGGGAACTGGCATGTGCTGAGAAAACAGAGTTGACAAGGAGATGGTCAGTGAACTTTGTGGTTTTTTTACTGGTTTAAAACATTTCTGTGGTGGTGAGCATCATTTGTAAGAAAGGGGTGAACAGATGAAAGCCAAATTACAGCATTGCCTCTGAGTGGCTCACATAAACACACACACACACAAACACACACACACACACTCTCACACACACACACACACACTCACTCTTCCAAAAAACCCCCCTCCCCCCCAAAAATAAAACAGGCATTCACTAACTCAGGAATTATTCGTTTGGCTAATGATTTATCACAGTACAATACAATCCTTCTTATGAATATCCTTCATTCTCCTGATGTGGGTATCTTCATCCAGATGAGGATCCTACATAGAACAGTGAATTTTGTATCATGCTCCCTGCTTCAACCCAGGGAGGCCTGATAAAGCACGTTATTAAAACAAGCGAACAAACAAATAGCTTATCTGTTGAACTAAATCTTCAAAGCGGGTGGAGTGTTTTTTTCAATCAGACTTTGGAATACATTGGATTCCTTCATCTCTGGACTGACTTTCCAACACTATGTTATATCTCAAAACAGAATATACATATTAAAAACACACTTGTACTTTTCCATTTTTAACGGGCGAAATTAAAAAGAGGCAGCTGTATTGAGTTTTTGAAGGTGTCACTTATAAACACAAGATTTCCCTTAAAAAGTACCAGTTTAAATGTAAACTATAAAACACTGTAATAACTATAAAATGTAGCCAGAAAACTGTTTAAGTAGCCACAGTCTATTATTCAGTTCATATTGGTTTAAAATGTGACTCATTAAATATCTTCTAGAAGGCCAAAGCATTTTACAGTAGCTATAAACATATATACTTACATGTGCATTTTAACATCACAATTGATTAAAATACATAAAAGAGTAATCTATTCCTTGGTTTAATTTTTTTTCTTTTTAAAGATTCACTGTCTTCAGAATTCACTCAAGCAACAATGACCAGGGTGGGCATTTATCGCTATTCCGCCCCTATGGAGTTCAGAGTCTTTGAATCAAAGTTCAAGCTGGCTACATGATTTCAGAAAGGCTAAAACCAGGATGAATGCCCACATTTGAGGTAATTATTGCCATTAGGTCACAGTTTGCGTAATGTAAGTGTATTTAAATCCTTCTTGTAAAAAAGCAAAGGTATCCCACAGTACTGGGGGATACCCATTGAAGCAATCAGAATCCAGAATCCTGATCAGTGGGTTTGCTTCCAAAGGAGCCAGCGGTCCCAGAGCACAAGGCACTCCCAGGACAGTCGCCAACCAGCCTAGAGCTCAGGCAAGCAAGCCTGCAACAAGCCTTTTTTAATTTTCAATTTTTTTTTAAAGAAAAAGAAAGCATAAGAAAAAATGCCATAAAATAGACGTGTAACTTTTCTGATCAGAATTCCAGACCAAAGCTTTTCTATCTGTCTTATTCCTTTCCAAACAGTTTGCTGAAAAATCAAAATACATCGGCTTAAATATTAACTCTATGCCAGCACTGCAAAAACTCCTTGGCTATGTTCTGAAAGTGGGATAAGGTTTGCTTTTGCTGAGCATTTTTGCCCCATTGCTTTCTGTTTCAAAGAGGAAATCTTGTTTGAAAGAAAGAAAGAAGAGGAAGAAGGAAATGAGGAAGGAAGGAAATGAGANATCCCTGGCTGTCAGAAGTACACACAAGTATTTACAAGGTTTGTGTGAATCTGCACACAGTTCCCCTCACAGCGAAAGAGTTAAGAACAGAGATGTCACAATATTTATCAGTGCAGTAAAAAATATCATTTTTGGAAAAAAATATACCTTTAGTATTGCCTTTCTTAGATTAACTATGATAAGCAAAAGATTAAAAACAAAAACTTTATCTTCAAACACACATGAATAGTCTGTTATAGCAGCACTGCTAAAACTGGAAGGACAAAGCTAACCCGTAAATGAGAAACAGGAGTTTCAAACCACAAATGCCGAACGCAAAGCCTCCTAGTATGCTTCCTAAGACTTCTGAAGAACCAAGCCAATCTACCATTCAAATTTCACTCTCAACACACCCAAATGCTCTAAAACCATGTCTTCCCACTGAAAGCATTTGACACATGCAGAGCTCAGTTCAGTTTACCTCCAGACCAGTTCTCACACCTCCACCTGCATCAGCAGCTCCTCACAGGTAACCACCATCTCTGGGGTCCCTCACAGCGATCACGTTTGTCACAGGGGACAAGGACCCCTTGAGCGCAGAGCCCTTGTGAGCAGGGCTCCTCTGCACGCTGCCAGGCCTTCCTTCCAGGGGTCACCCCTGCCGTGGGTCTCGCTGGGTGCCTGGGGTGCCTGGTGAGCACGGTGGCATCACGGCAATGTTCACACAGGTAATGGTGAGGAGGATGGACCACAGGGATGGAGACCAGCCTGGAAAGCCTCTAACCTGGTGCAGCACTCCAGCAAGGAGTCTACACACAGCCACTGACAACAGGATTGGCACCATCTCTTCGAGCACCTCACTCAACATCTGCAACCCAGGGTGAAACTGTCACCATCATCAGAGGCAGCTTTGCTGGAGTACGGCAATGGGGGAACCTCAGCAGCAGAGAACCATCTTCTCCTCCCTGTGTCTGGGGGGAGAAAAATTATTTGTAGGCACAGAAGTGGGCCTTGAGAAGTAAGCTGGGGATTCCAGGTACTTTGAACACAGGTCCTTCTCACAGGAGCACCAGAACGGTGACGTAGATGAGTGCCCAGGACCACAGATCAACTGCTTTGAAGCTTATACAGCAAATGGGACCACGGCAGGGAGAGCTATGTCAACAGGAAGAGGGAAAACATTTCCTTCCCACATTTTTCCCATCTGTATTGCCTACCCATGGCAGACCTTGCATACAGGTATCCAGGATCTGGCCCACAGGTAGCACTGCAGATCTCTAATGATTGCAAAGCCATGGAAGAACACACGTCTAAGTCCAACACCCTTGCCCAGCTGTGCCTGGCCTGACCATGGCATCACTGTTTGGGAAATCAGGAAAAAGTTTTTCACCCTGAGGGTGGTTCGGCACCGGAGCAGGCTTCCCAGGGAAGTGGTCACAGCACCAAGCCTGACAGAGTTCAAGAAGCATTTGGACAATGCTCTCAGGCACACGGTGTCATTCTTGGAGTGCCCTGTGCAGGGCCAGGAGTTGGACTTGATCTTGATAGGTCCCTTCCAACTCAGCATATTCTCTGATTTTAAGAACCCACAGAATAAACCCAGTGTTCTAAATCCAGAGGAAACACTACAGAAGCATGCAGAGCATCCAGAAGCTTATCCCCACTACACAGCTCACCATTTGCACACTGCAATGTCACCACTAAAACACTTGAATCAATGTGAACAACAATGGGAGAAGAAAAAAGTTCTTGACATCCCCTACAGTTTAGGATAGCAGCAATATTTAGTGTGAATTTCTCTGCTCATCAAGCTAGCAACTTAAAATGATGTCAGAAACTTGTGAGAGAGAGAGAAAAAGAAAGAAGTGAATGGAAAGATTGAGTTCCATGGTGTATCCTCATTGCCTGGTGCTCATGACTCGTGGCTTCATTTAATTTCTGGAGTAGACAGGAGTCTCTTTCTCTCTCTTTTTTTTTTAAAAAATAAGTATCTTTGGTTAAAGAAAAAACCCAGTTTATTGCCCTTCAAATTTGCTAATGGAATTGCCTTCAAACCAAATTACAAGCCACAGTCCCTTGAATGTATAAAAAAAGGAAAAATGTCACAGTCAAAAGTGTCCCTTTCTTGGAATGTTTTACATATTACAGCAAAACTACTAGAGAAAGAGAGAGAATCAAAGACCTGCCCAAACCCAATTTGTTTGGTACAAGCAGGTAAAACCTGCCAGGGAAGATGCAATTGCATTTGCTCTCTCAAATGACTGGATTTGACCACTCTACAGTGAGATGTGCTTCCATTTGGGTTTTCCAGTCTGCTCATGTTAGTGGTTCTCCACCCTCCCTCCTGCATTCTGATCGCACAGCAGGCAACGGAACATCCACCTCTGAGGAGAGACAATGTCTGTGCTCCCTTCTGCTTCCTGAGCAAGCAGAATGCAAGAGGATATGATGGGGAAAAGGACCACTTTTTCACTCTGCCAGCCATAAGCCATCCATAAAACATCCAGTATCTAAACATTCTCCTACCCCCTCAAGTTTCCACGCCATTTACCCCACGTACAAAAGGAACACCAACTGAACCAAACCATGACAATCCCATTTCCTCTCCAAAGGACTCTGCAAGCAAAACCAGCTGGCTATTATTATGTGTGTGGTACTGACAGCATGCAAAACTTTTACTTCCTCTGCTGAAATGACTGTTTCCCCTGCGACCAACCACACCTTCATCCATACAATTCCTTTATACAGGTGTGAGGGAGGAGGCGTTGCTCAGCTCCCTTATACCCACCAGAAAACACAGCTCTCACAGAGTATTGCACCACCAAAGCAATTTGATGGCTGTGCTGTGCATCTCTTGCAATCAGCATCTCATCACCATGATTGTCTGGCAGACCAGCAATTCCACAACAGACAGTGTGAAAGGTGGCTCCTCTGACATGCACTGCAACCCTTCTCTCTGCCAGCCTGTGCTGTTTTAACAGTTCCACTGCCAGATACCCCCCAAAGTCAGATCTGAGCCCACATGGGGGAGCAGGCCAGATGGGTACACAGGGAAAATGCAATTAATACAAGTAAAACATTACTGTGATAGAGACTGCAACCTTCCACGCTTTGCTAATTTTAGGCCAGAGGAGCACATAAACAAATATTTAACTTGAAGTTCTTCAGCAAAGCACTCAAGTGCATGATTAACTTTTAGTCTCTGCTGAAGTCCTATAATTTTTCACTGGAATTTGAATTCAGTCACTGCTTCCCTCTATTCTACAAGAGCAGGTGATGCAAATGAAACCATAAATATCTAAACTGTAGCAACCAGAATAGCTTAACAAAATTCCACAAAAAATAATTATAAAAGAAGGGAAAATCTACATCAGGAACAAACAAAGAAAAAAGTCAAACCAAGCATCCTGGCCTGTGGACACCTAATTAGTCTTCAGTGAGAGTGGAAGAGCAGGTGAGGAACACTGCTCTGTCTGCAGCCATGCTTTACCCAGATAATGCCATCTGTGTGTGTCAGTGTGCTTTACCCAGTGATGGGACTGAGAGCCACCCTTGCGGCTCTGCCGCAGCTCCTTCGATAGCCCTGTTTCTGAAGAGCCATCTGTGTCCTCCTTTAGGAAAACCAAACCCTTAACATGTAGTGTGGCCTTGTGTTCCTTGCAAGGGCTCAATGATCATGGCCCGGAGCATAAATAAGTCTTAATCTTATATAAACGTCCTTTCAAACTAAGTGATGGTGAGCTGGACCCTGGGGCACCAAGGTCCTTACCTGCCTTTGATCCAGCTCTCCTGACAGATCATTAGGTTAGCTGCTGTCAGGTGTTGGCCTCTGAAGGAATGTTTATGGACTTATTCTGAAATGCAGATGTGACCCAGAGGATAACTCCTGTTCCTCAAGGCTGTAACCACTCTCACTGAGCAGTCTCACTCTCTCAGATTAGTGGCAGAGTTTTCATCATTGGAATAATCTTGTTTCTCCTTCCTCCTGCAGTTCTCACAATCACTGTAACCCTTCCAATGCCACTGATGAAGAGAAATAAAACTAACAACAATAACAACAATAAGAGAAAAAAAACCCCACAAAGTTTAAGGAATGCGTGTGCAATTAAAACCCAGAGTAAAATATAATAATAATAAAATAATAATCAT
Organism: Dicrurus megarhynchus; assembly: GCA_013399195.1. NCBI lineage: Eukaryota > Metazoa > Chordata > Aves > Passeriformes > Dicruridae > Dicrurus > Dicrurus megarhynchus. Next base: position 240,220 of record VXAD01003533.1, read on the forward strand.
AATCATAACAACCACACAATAAAATAACATTATCTTTCCTTTTCATGACATAAGCAGCATGACGCTCTCGCTCCCGAACTGGTGAGAGAGGAGAGGAATGCAAGAGAGAGAGCAGGGCTTTATTTTCCTGCCTCAGACGAAAGGGGACATGTCTTTCCAAAGGAAGAGCAGGGGTAAGGTGCATAGGCTGCTGGGAGATTGCATCCTCATCTACAGTATATTGAGCTGGAATGAAGGACAGGCAGGAGAAGAAAACTGTGCAAGAGTATCCCAGGAACCAGAGCTGGCAACCAGGAAGGTTATTTGGTGGTTTGCCAGAAGACAATAGCCTTGTTGAACAGCCTATGCATAGCAGGATCCCTTCGTCTTCCAGGCCAGCCAAGCACTTGCCGCAAGACAATGTATTTGTGCTTGTCTTTCTGTCAGCTTTTCCAACCTGAGAGAGCCTTCTTCCTCACTGCCACTCAGGGAACCCATCCCTCGCCACCCTGCCAACAAACCTGCTATTTTCCAGCATCTTGCAAAACACCTGACTACTTCATGCTCTAGTTACAAGGAAACGTAGAGAGGAACTGAGCAGCCCCATAGACTTCAGCTTTCGTGGAAACATTCTACCAAACTCCTTTCTCTCCTTCCTCCTCAAGACATCCACAGGCATGATGGTACTGATGCACAAGTGCAAGTGCCATTACCAGGGAAACTCCCCTCTGAACCAAACCAATGATAGGAAAGGCTCTCTTTAGAAACTGTTGGAAAACAAGACGACCATGTAGCATTCCTTGGTGTGAAGGACCAACGTACTCTCCAGTTCCAGGGTCACTCTGCCACTGCAGGCAGTTTTTCGGGGTGTAGGTGAGAAGAGAGGAGGGGAGGCACACAGTGTCACAGCTATGTTAGAGTGGGTAAGGCTCTATGTATTACAATACTCTTTTCACTTAAGAAACCTGAGATTGACTCTCTCAACTGGATTTTCTCGTGCTTGCTTTGGGACTCCAGCCCTTTCCTGACCCTTTCTCATCAACAGACACAGTGAGAGATGTTGGCAACAACTAGTGTTTCCCCTTTCAAAGACTAAATTTTTGTTCCCATTTCAGACACATGACCAGGACAACCTGATGATGAGGGTGGACAGTGTCCTCCCACTCCATCGAGAACATCAGCAAACAGCAGAATGAGAATTCAGTTTCCAGGGAGGAAACCTGCTATTTCAACAGGACAGAAACAGACCAGTCCATGAATGAGTCCCCAGTTCCTCTGGGTCCTCACAGCTGACCTGGTTGCTTCCAGCCCATCCAGTGCTCGACAAAACACCCAGTTATATGCACTTCTGACCCCAACGAGCCTCCCCAATACCTCGCCAAGTGAGCTACGATTGACGACGTGGGAAAAAAACCCAACACCACCAGCAGGAGAAAATCAGCAGTAACAACCCCAAAAAAAAAAAAAANTTGGGGGCAGCTAAAATGTCTCCTCCTATACTACAATGGCTAGGGATTGAAAAGGAACACTTCCAAAAAAAAAAACCAAAAAAAAAAGCAACTGAAATCCAACATACATTATTAGAGATCTNAGGAAAAAAGAAAAAAAAAAAACCAAAAAAAAAAAAAAAAAAAAAGAAGAAGAAGAAAAAGAAAGAAAAAGAGCTGAGAGTAAATTCCAACTAGCCTCAGTCAGTTTCTAGGAGTACCAGTGGAAGTAAACCCTTAAACCGCATCTGTAGTTCGGTAAGGCACTACGAGGGAATGATGTAAAACTAAGACTGTGACAGTTGTAATGGCTGTGCCGAGGAACACACCACAGAGAGAAGGCAGCATCTGCACGCACACACACACACACACACCTGGACAATCACATTGTTACATGCCTATGTTATATCACTTTTCTTTGTGCAATCACATTGAGGAATAGTCTATTGGTATCGTTGAAGTTCAACACAAAAGAGTAAAAAGGGGTATGACCTGTATAGTGCTACATTCTACCGGGGCTGGGGGCAGGGGGTTTGGGGGCAGCTAAAATGTCTCCTCCTATACTACAATGGCTAGGGATTGAAAAGGAACACTTCCAAAAAAAAAAACCAAAAAAAAAAGCAACTGAAATCCAACATACATTATTAGAGATCTTGTTTAGGAATAGCAATTCTCAGGGATTTATCCAGTGTGTTCAAGAAGAGGGAGAAACACCCCCACTGCTTCTGCTCTCAACCAGTGCTGCATGGCCTGTTTTGCCCAAGTGTGTTTAAGTTTAGCAGTGTTAGGTCCAAATTTAGAGCACTGGGACAACATTTTGTCCTCCACCCTCAGCCTCCCTTACCCACTTTCTTTTACCATTAAAAATCCCCCGAAACCTATGTATACTTTGGGATACAAAAACTGCTGTATAAACCCTTTGAAATGCTGGATAAATCCCTAGTCCATATACCTACAGGATTAAAAACCTAATGGATTTCATTTTAGGTGTTCTGGACAACAAATTTCTAAATGTAGCTCACTATTGGATGAAAATAACCTTTAAAAGTCTGTTGGTGAAGTTCTTCAAAAGATAGGACCCGCTGGAGGGTCCTTCTGCTTCTCTCTTTCTCTCTAGTTTGGTGCAGAATGGTTGGTTTTTGTGGTTTATTTTTTTTTCTGTTCTTTTTTTCCTTTTCTTTTTTTTTTTTTTTAAATAAAAACTGTAGAATTGGTTTTCCCCCTTCTTTCCTCTTTTTCTTTTCTTCCTTAAAGTCTCCTTCGTTCAAGTTTCACATGAGCCTCCCATTGCATTGTTAGTTTGTCATGTTCTTCAATACAAAAGCGGCTGCCTCACTCCCCCCGGGATGGGTGCGTCTCTCGCTCTTTATTCCAGTGTTTAGATGTAAGGATACTGGTTGACCTTGGTGGGGCTCAGTGGGTATCCAGTGTAGACTGTGGAGGCTGGAGAAGCACTGATATAGGTCTGATGGGCAAACTGAGCCTGGTACTGACTCGGGTGGATGGTGGGCGAGGGCAGGACGCGCGGGCCCATGCTGACGGGGACCTGGTGGACGATGCTGGCGGGGTAGGTGGTGTGCTGCACCGCGTGCCGGGCGGAGCCTTGCGAGGCCACCAGGTGCGCGACGGTNGGCAGCATCTGCACGCACACACACACACACACACCTGGACAATCACATTGTTACATGCCTATGTTATATCACTTTTCTTTGTGCAATCACATTGAGGAATAGTCTATTGGTATCGTTGAAGTTCAACACAAAAGAGTAAAAAGGGGTATGACCTGTATAGTGCTACATTCTACCGGGGCTGGGGGCAGGGGGTTTGGGGGCAGCTAAAATGTCTCCTCCTATACTACAATGGCTAGGGATTGAAAAGGAACACTTCCAAAAAAAAAAACCAAAAAAAAAAGCAACTGAAATCCAACATACATTATTAGAGATCTTGTTTAGGAATAGCAATTCTCAGGGATTTATCCAGTGTGTTCAAGAAGAGGGAGAAACACCCCCACTGCTTCTGCTCTCAACCAGTGCTGCATGGCCTGTTTTGCCCAAGTGTGTTTAAGTTTAGCAGTGTTAGGTCCAAATTTAGAGCACTGGGACAACATTTTGTCCTCCACCCTCAGCCTCCCTTACCCACTTTCTTTTACCATTAAAAATCCCCCGAAACCTATGTATACTTTGGGATACAAAAACTGCTGTATAAACCCTTTGAAATGCTGGATAAATCCCTAGTCCATATACCTACAGGATTAAAAACCTAATGGATTTCATTTTAGGTGTTCTGGACAACAAATTTCTAAATGTAGCTCACTATTGGATGAAAATAACCTTTAAAAGTCTGTTGGTGAAGTTCTTCAAAAGATAGGACCCGCTGGAGGGTCCTTCTGCTTCTCTCTTTCTCTCTAGTTTGGTGCAGAATGGTTGGTTTTTGTGGTTTATTTTTTTTTCTGTTTTTTTTTTCCCATTTTTTTTTTTTTTTTTTTAAATAAAAACTGTAGAATTGGTTTTCCCCCTTCTTTCCTCTTTTTCTTTTCTTCCTTAAAGTCTCCTTCGTTCAAGTTTCACATGAGCCTCCCATTGCATTGTTAGTTTGTCATGTTCTTCAATACAAAAGCGGCTGCCTCACTCCCCCCGGGATGGGTGCGTCTCTCGCTCTTTATTCCAGTGTTTAGATGTAAGGATACTGGTTGACCTTGGTGGGGCTCAGTGGGTATCCAGTGTAGACTGTGGAGGCTGGAGAAGCACTGATATAGGTCTGATGGGCAAACTGAGCCTGGTACTGACTCGGGTGGATGGTGGGCGAGGGCAGGACGCGCGGGCCCATGCTGACGGGGACCTGGTGGACGATGCTGGCGGGGTAGGTGGTGTGCTGCACCGCGTGCCGGGCGGAGCCTTGCGAGGCCACCAGGTGCGCGACGGTGCCCGTGGAGCCCAGGGCGGCGGGGGCAGTGTATGTGTACAGGTGGGGCTGGGTGGGCAGGTGAGCGGCAGCAGCCGCGGCCAGGTGGGGATGAACTGTACCGTGGCTGGGGCTATTGTGCGGGAAAGAGTACGGGGCCTGAGCTATCGTTGGAGTGATGTAGGCTTGCTGTCTCCGGTGACTCCCTGTGCGGTCAGTCGAGATGTGCTGCTGGGCCTGGATAAAGACAGCAACAGTGATAGGCAGTTACAAGACAAGAGATGGCTCTTTACCTTCTCACTAGTGCCTGGGAGCTTCCCTGCAACACCAAGTAGGTCTCAGAAAAGTCTCCTGAGCTCCTCCCGACACCCTCAGCATCACCAGTCTTCCCTTGGAAATGAGTGACTGCAGTGGGTCCCTCACAAGCCTAGGAAGACCCTGTAGTTTCATACATTGACCAAAATGACCCCCAGAAGGTCAACATATCCTCCAGTTTGAGCTACAACCTGCTGACACAGCTACCAAAAGACACAACCTTGCATGCCCAGCTTCCAAGAACATCTTCCACAGGTCCAGTTGCTCAGGCAAAACATGGTTTTCGTGAGTGAACTCTCTGATGACAAACTGTGGTGCACAGATAGCTCAGGGGAATGAAATTGCCTAACTATGCCTGGAACAGGCAATTTATTTTTGCTCAGTTTGGGTATTTGCAGTTAATAATTTCCTTGGTTAGTAAAAATAACCATGTTATTTTTTTAAAGAGAAAACCCTCAGCTTGATTAGATCCTGAAGGTGCCTGGTGCCTTCACTGTCATCAACTAAAATTACTTGAGCACAGGCAACTTCTAGCAGTGGGATGGGACCAATGTACTTTTTTTTCCCAGGGAATTTCTAAGTTGTTTTCTAGCATTGCACAAAAATGTAAGGAGTTTTCCCAGTCATTTGTAGTCAGAGTATTAAATTACCAATAAAGTAGGAATTAGAAGACAAGAAGAAAAATGCTCCATGCTATTTCCTTCTATTCTTCCAAACCTTTTCATCCTCTTTGTAAGCACTCTCTGTGCTGCTGTTGTGGTCTGAAATACAGTAGCCACACTCCTCCCCAACTCTTGCAAAGAGCATCTTGCCCACTTCCTCCATTTTCACACACTTTTATTTCAAATTTGTTCACATTTTTAAATTTCCTCTGCATATTGAGGGAGAAGAGACATTATTCTTCACCAAGTTATTTTTCTTTTTAAAAACCAGTTCTGCTTATATCCAGCTCTGGATGCACACCAGCACTGTCCTCTGAGCTCTCCAGACTTTCTTCTCTTGAAACACTGGTAACTGAGCTGTAACTTCCCTATTCCTGTCAACTCACCTCAGGGAAGAGAGAGGCCCCAGGCGCAGGATGTGAAAAGGGCATTATTTCCTGCAGCTCCCGTGGAGCTCCCTGGAAATTCTGATCACAGATTGTGAAACATCTCAAGAACTGCATGCTGCCAAGAAATGGGATTTGTCCAGATGTCAGCCCAGCTTTATCACAGGATGAATCAAACTCATTACACGAGGTCACGTATATGCATAGAGGCTCTGCTTTGCCTCGTCCCACCTGATGGGGACTTCTCTACCAGTCCCACTGCCAGGCTCATGCACTTTCTTCAGTCGGAAGATATTCTCCCTATGGTTACTTACAGCATGGAGAATTCCGTCCTTCCTACATGCTCCTGCTCCACTCCTTTGTGGCTGAGCCACTGTACTTTCCCTCTCACATTACTCCTACTCACACTGTTAGACCATCAGACTTCAGAACACACAGGAAGAGTAGCCCCAGCCCACTCAGGACTGTGACCTGCACTACCTCTCTGCCTGAGCTGGAAGATCAGGGTCTGCAGTCAAGTAGAAACAAGTTGATGAAACTCAACACAGGGTCCAACTATCACTAGACTGGAACAGGACAGCCCATTATGGAGGAGTGGTAGGTAATAGTTGGATGATGCACCACCAGAATCAGTCTCGGTTGACTTACCTGACTTAGATTAAGAGGCTGCTGCTGCTGGAAATGTGCTCCTGGTCGCTGCTGCCTATAGGCAACGGCTCCAGACGAGCTCCCTGAAGAGTGACCGCTGGTGGAGGTCACGGTGCTGGAGGACTTGGACTTGTAGGAGGATGAGTGGTGACTGGTGGTGACTGTGCCAGGAAAGGAAACACATTTGTAGCTTACATGACATTCTTTAATTGCTCACCCTACCTTTTCCTCACCGAGTCTCCTCCAGAGTGGCTTTTGGGAGGAGACATACAACAGAAGCAGGTTAAGAAAACTCTTTCTCTCAATTAACAGAATACCTCAGCAGGGCTTGATATACATGACCAGCCTGTTATCCTAGAGGCAGAAAAACAGACCTGATTACCTCCATCCAAAGCAGGTCTGGAGCAGGCTTTATAGATCCTTCAGAACCATGAGACAATGTTCTGCCAGCAGAACTGTACAATGCAGGTACAAATCCCAAGGAGAGGAAGGAAAGGATGGTGTGCACAGCCTAAAAAAGCCCTGGCTTGCCTAATGTCAGGTGAGTGGGAAGGGAGGGAGAAGGAGCTGGTGGGGAGCTCACCCTTTGAGCCTTTGTGTTCACCAGCAGTGCGTCCAAAGCAAGGACTGCCAAGTAGCTCAAAGCCAACTGCTTTGGGCCAGACTTCCACCACAAAGCCCTTTTCAACACATCGTACTATCTAGCATTGCAGAGGTTCTGGACGAGCAAACCTCATCAGTCCACAATGAAGATCCTGGGGAAATGTTCTTCCCAGAAACGGCAACAAGTTTGGATGAAAATTCACATGTGTTTTCAATCTCTTACCCATTTTAAAGTAAGCCTATAGAAAGGCAAGGCAGCAAAGGTTCACACTTGCATTTGGGTGCCTTTCATGTCAAATGTTGAGCTAAAGGCTGCATTCTGTTCTTGGGTTTGTACACAACTAACTGGGACCGACACTTGCCCCATGACTCCTGAGTGAACCACGGCACACAATTAATGCAATATGGCTACCAAGAACAGATGTGTCACTGAGAGAAGTGCAGGAGCACAGCTTCTTTGGAAAACAAACCAACCAACCAAACAAAATGAAACTGAACAATGAGATTCTTCCAAGATAAATCATTTATTTCTTACTAATTTTCTTGACGGAAGAGGTGCAATTTACCTGGTGCCAGGCTATCGCACTCTACCAACACCTCACTGGCCTGGGTTTTCAGTGGTGGCACGATGATCGTTCTGGGGTTCCCACTGCAGTGAGTCTCTGGAACCCCTTTGGTGTCGTAGCTGTTCCCATTATTCTGCCCTGTGCGATGTTGCACGGCGTAAGGGCTGTTGTTGCTGGAGGAATCGGAGTAGGGGGAGTCATGCACGGTGACACAGCTGATGACATTCTTCCTTTGCTTGGACAAGGTGCTGCAACACAAGCAGACAAAGTGGAAAGAGTGAACGGACAGTGATCAGCTTGACACCATTAGAAGGCTCTGCCCGCAGCAGATGAGCTCCGTAAGGGCCAAGCACGGCCTTCAGTCCTCCGCCGGAGAGAGGCTGCTTAAGCCAAATCCCGGGCTTCAAAACTCCCTCGTTACTATTCCAGGAAAGCCTTCATGGAGGTCAAGGAGTGAGTAAGACATTGTGGATAGATTTTATATTCACACTGCTTAGAATAGCACTGAACCAGACTGCCAGATTTATTTTCAGACTGCTTTTTATGTATGTGTGCAGTAGAAGCCCAGCAGTTATACTATGCTTTGTTGCAAGTCTCACCACCCACACAAGAACGTGGTGGTTTCTCCCAGCCTTTCAGCAAAGATTTAATAATAGATGCTATGACTTTTCATGCTTAAATTCCATGAATCTACAAAACACACACCATTCTATTTACTAATATGGTACAATGGACATATATTCTCAAGAAGTATTTGAAAATGAGGAACAAATTACAAAGAAATGAGCAAAGTATGCAATGCTTTTGATTTTCTTTCCTTTCTCTGAACAGGCTCTGGGTCTCCTGACTCTAGTGTAGATTATCAAGGTCCTGCTGCAACTAATCTATGACATCAAAAAAGTGATTAAAAAGGAACATCAACACTTCCAAGATTAGTGCTGGAAGTTCATTAGACTAGACTGCATGAGTACGACTGGGATTTGCTCTGCTATTGTGTCTAATTATTCCTCATGGTTTTTCCTTCCTGTTATGAGCTTGTTTAGGGAGAAAAAGAGAGAGTGAGAAAGAGGAGGGAGGAAGGGGGATGGTGAAGATTTGCTTAAATGGCTCACATCCTTGACAGTGCACAGACCTTGACTACAGAAAATAGCTGTTATGTTTCACTGATTGCATTACGTTGTTATGGCAACTGAAGTTTTTAAAATGATGAAAAGAAATGGATAGCACATAAAAAGCTAAGTAATTAGGCTTAATGGTGGAAACAGCCCCAACAGGAACAGAAATGCCATGGAAAAAAAGGAATCTGAACTTCATGAGTGTGCACTTTAAACAGAGAGATCTCTTTCCCATGAAGTGTCCTCTCTGTTCTCTCAGTCTGGCTAGTCCAGTCCAGGAACAGCTGATTAATCTGGTCTCAAGTCTGTGACAGAGCTGTTTTTTCCCTGGTCTCAGCATCGCTTCTTGCCCAAAGAAAGGTGGAGCAGACACTGAGAACAGTTTCCTTTCAAGGACATTGTTTGCCTTATTTTTCACAGTCCTAAAGGAGCACTGGTGGGTTCCCATCAACTTGTCCATCCCAAAGTCTCTCTGCCAGCATTCACAAACTGCAATTCACCACCCATTGGGGTTGAAAAACTATTTTCTTTTCTCTTTAAAGAACAGCTTGGGGTGCTGCATTCACAAACAAGTTCCCATCACACAGACTTTCCCTGGGCTATCATCACAGGATCCTGGTGTGCCCCGAGGACAAAAGACCATGTTGCTCTACGCACAGTGAAAAACACGTCTTGAGAGGCCCCTGCCATCCTAAAAGATTGTCACTTGAAACAGGGCACATGATAGAGAAGGAGAGGGAGCTATTGCACAACAGTTGGAAAGCAATCCTTCTAGGGGCAGGGATGGATCAAGAAGGAAAAGGTACAACAGCAAACCCTCATATTCTGGCTTTTCACAAGGAGCTGGAGAGCACTGGATTAGAAATGGAAAGAGCAGCAGCGTATCTTAGATGGACAATGACTGTGTGTGAAGAAAGATGTAGCAGTTTGGATATGCTGCTATGAAAGAAGAATATTAAGCCAATAAAAATGACTAATATTGCATCAATATTCCCCTCTCCATCAGTAGAAAGGCCTGTAATCACACATTTATGAGTATCCATGCTGCTTGCCCTTTGCAGCTACCCTTGGCTGCCAGTTGGGAAGAGAGATATATTCTTTATCTCTGACAGTTATTACATTTTATAAAGAAAAATCAAGTCACTGAAGAGTTTTCTGACAACTGATAAGGTCTAACTGTTCTTTTACAGTCCCTTCCTGATCTAAGTGGCTGAGCTGCTGAACTGGAAATACTTGCTCTCAGCTGACAACTGACATGAGAAGGTTGAGCTGTAGAACTGGAAGGGTAATTTTCTGTGTAATCTGTGCTATTTATTGTTTTAGTATGGGCATATTTTTCACCAGTTTGATTGAGGGCTTGTCAAAGCAGGGACCCTGGGAAGTCTTCTCCTTCAAAGTGTTAAAGCTCTTTAGTTACAATAAAAAATTCAAGTGTAACTGGTTAAATAAATAAGTGACCCCGAACCCAAACCTTTCCAGAGAAAGGGACCATATCAGGGTAGTAACTCATTTCATGGATGGGAATCTGAAAAGGACCAGAGCTATGGTCCTGCCAGGCCTTATGCAAGTGCTCAGCACTGCTAATATGTGTCATCTCCCAAAGTCAACTGGACTATTCCCATAACAGGGCTAAAGCCCATGGGTAAATATTTGCAGGATTAGGGCCCAAGTGATCAGCCTCTCGATTCAGCAGGCTGCATCATTTCAAGCACACGAGGAGTCCCACTGGAAGCAGCTGGATTTCTGTCTCTAGGAAAGGTAACAACTGTGGTTAATGTTACAGCAGGCAGAGAAGTCAGTTTGGTCTAATCACACATGCAAGAGTTCAGCACCTCCTGTACCAGAGCCTGCTCCAGAGATTAAGGGTGGAAATTTCAAAAACATCAAAGGCCCAACTCATGCTGAAAATCAGTTGATTCACAGGCTTAAAGATACACTTTAATCCAAAATGGAGGCTTTTGAAAATTCAGCCCAGCAGTTAGCATTCCCCCTACTCGGAGTCTTCTTGCTAGCCAGCAGCTTTCCTCTTTTCCAGCTCCCTCTAAGGACTCACTCAGCTGCTCTTCCCACCTCGCAGTAACCCAGGAGTTATCTGCGTGAGGCCCAGGCTGATGGATCGCCTTCCCTGCTCACAAACTATCAGGACTGAGAGCTTTTACCTGTTGACACAGCACTTGCCTACTCAGCAAGCTTACTATATTCCTATAACTCAGCCACAGCTTTTGGGGATGTTTGTGCTTACACAGAAAAATACTATTAAAAGTCTTGCCCCCTTCCTATTAAGCTCTCTCCAAGCCTGGTAATTGCTTTCCCTCCTGCATGCACAGAAGCGGCAGCAAATGTGATTTAGTAGTTTGGGGAGTTGGTCTGTGTTCCTGGTCAGCTCATGTGCCTGCCTGCATTATGTGGGGAGGTGTATTTTCATTCTCCAGAGGAGGGAGGGGGGAAGATTGGTGAAGTGGCAGCAAATCCATCTACACAGAATGAAAAGCACCGAGCCAGGAAGGCTTTTTAACCCTTACTGCAAGGGTTTGTATCCTCCATTTTGGAACAGCAGATAACATAAGCATTGCTTTGTACATTTATTATTAGTTTGTGAGTAGTATCCCATTCCCACCTGGTCCTAAAGAGCTTATCCTCAAACTTGGACCCAAAACAATTCATGTCTGTCCAATGGGCAGACACAGAGCACGACCATGCCTTTTAAGTAGAAGTAGGTCTTGGCTATGGCTCTCTAATATAACTCACATAACCCTCGTGAGTGCACAGCAGAGATGGATGTGGGTCCCTATTCCCTCCAGCAAGGAGGAGTCTGATAGAGGAAAGGGAAGTAAGGCAGTCTGTGCACAGGCACCCTGCAAGAAACTAAGGTGGTCATCTGAGATATTGTTAATGGCAAGGTGCTGAAGGCAGATGTTGAGAACAAAAAGTGAGAGGAAATTAACTAAAAGAAGATGCTGAACTAGGTGTTAAAACAATGCTGAATCCACCTCAATAGCCAAGGACAACAACTCCTGTAACAATGCAACCTGAGATGATTTTTACTTGCTGAAGGCCCAGCCCAAAAGCTTGGTAAGTGGCAGTGTTGCAGGAACAGATCTTTTTTTCCCTGAATACCTCAAGTTGTAGCAGAATCACAGAAAAACCAAACAGTGTCTAGGGGGAGCAATTCTTCAGTGTGTGGTTCACTCCAAGAGCTACAAAACCTTTCAGTGCTGCTGACGTTGTAGCAACAGAGTCTTTTAGCTCTCTAGGTCACCAGCTTGGCCTTCCATTTTGGAGGATGAAGGCAGCCATCACACAACTGTGCCTTTGAACTGGTGTGCATATACACCAGGGCATGTTAGCTTTACCTCACGTTACAAAAACTCTGTTCCACATCTCTGAAAACTTAATAACATGCAACCCTTTTAGGTTGCTGCTTCAGAACAATCCACCTATTCTAGGAAAACATGGAGTCAGCCAACAAAAACTCACACAACTGCAATCGCTCTCCTCATGGTGAAATCTTATGCCATGCATAGCTCAGTGTTGGGAACGTGCCCCCTCTCTTCAGCTCAGCCTCCATCCTGACCTGTTAATCTGCTCTCACCTTCTTTGTAAATTTGTGATGGTAAGAAATATTTATCAAGTACTACACTGAGGCCAGTTTATTAGGCTATACAGCATGTGTTGTTGCTATTTAAGTCATATAAACTGAATTGCTTAGCAGGTTCTAAAGGTCCTGCTGCTGAAGGTCTGCTGACAGAGCTACTGTCTATCTCTGTAATTTTAAGTATTAGCTGCATGTCGGTGTCTTCTGAAGATGGAAGGCAGCAATCATTTTACCAAATGACTGTGGTTAGTCAGTATATTGCTATGCAGAGTCAGTGCATTACTATGCACAGCAGAACACAGCCACAACAGGCTAGATGTCAAAAGAGAATTACAAATGGTGTTTTGCCCCTCACACGTGCACATCAGCAAGTTGACAAAACACCTGGTTTGTGCCTGCCAGCAATTTCTGTGTGTAAGGCTTCTGAAGTGGGCTCCAACACCACTGCACTACACGAACAAGGTGAGTAACAACCCACGCCAGCTTACGCTCTCTTATAGAGGTGAGACTCACACAGAGACTACACCACAGAGCTTCCCATCGTAAGAGGGAGGGGAAAACCCCACAACCCTGCAAGGATTTTGTGCCACTGAAGATGGTCAATGAGGCAGTTCCTCAGCATGCTGACACAACAGCAGTGGTCAGTCTGCCTTGCTCAGAAAGACAGTGATAACTGTCAGGATCCCATGGAAAACCAAGCTGGAGAGATGTTACCTATGACACCAGCACAGGCAGTGGGGAACTGAGGGGCTCTCCTGCCTCTTTGGAAGCATCCCCAAAGCCACCCAGCTGAAGGCCACCATTGTATTGTTTCAAGGAGAGTCATGTTTTCCTTGGCTGCTGCACTCAGTGCTTGGAGAGGAAGTCATCTAGGCACATCACAACAGTCATGTCCACTGCCCTTCCTTCCACCCCTTCCTCCTGCCATGCTCTGCAATGCATGAATGAAGAAATATCCCTCACTGGACCACCAGTGCAGCCCAGTGCTTCCCTCCCCAGGACCTTGTGTGCTCTCCCTCCTCACAATAATTCCAAGGTACCTTTGTGCCTCTCTGTTCTATGTCTCAGCTCTTGCTTTATTTCTCTCCACTTCTAAGCTTTAGAAATATGTAATCAAGGGAGGATTTATATTTAAACCAGTGCAGCAGGTGAAGCTGCATGCTGGGGAGTACTAAACCCCTACCACGTACTACTCACTGAGTGTGTGCTCTGACCACTGCACTGCACTTGCACTATCAGTCAGCTGCTCTGTCCACTAGACTTTCTTGCAAGAGCAAGTAGAGAAACTAAAAAAGAATAAATTTTAAAAAAGAAATATCAATCTACTTTCTGTCTCACTCTCTTCACACTGCTTTACGAGTAATGGTTAGACCTAATACCTCCTATTCAGAATAAATAACGGGGCTATTATCTTACAGCACACTACTGAAAGTCTCTTTGCCCTATGAAATCTCTCTGTAAAGGGTGCTGAGCTGAGAGTGTACAAGCTTATTAAACAAACAGGGTGACAAAATTGTTTCCTGTTCATATAATGCTCTTTATGAGCAATTTTCCCCCCTGCTGTTCTGTAGGACAAAATATCACATGCAAAATTTTGTAAGCAGCAGAATCCAGGTAAAAATGGCTCCATTTGGTAAAAAGGTTCCCTTTTTATTTTGACCATTTCAATTTTATTTTCCTATTATTTGCTTACATTTTGAAGAAACAAAACCCTCCATTAAACCAGAAATGAGAAGTCTTCTCCTTAATTAGTTAATTCCCTGACACTTTATTCCCTTAAACAAAGGTGAAAACCTTTTGCAGCTTTGAAGCTCTTCCAGATTTCACTGTGTTGAGGGTATTACCACAAAAAACTCCATGTAGCCAGCAAAAAAGCCTTGGTTTTGATGAACTTACTTTTCTAATCAGGAATTTGCCCCCTGGAAAATCTCTGGCCATCTCTCTGAGGATGGGCCCTGCTGAACTGTAGCTGAAGTTCCTCCTCGGTGACTGAGCCTTAGGCACGGGGCTGGGGCCCAGTAGATGGCCCCCTTTGACAAGGCTCCACCGAGCAGGTCCTGCAGAGCTCATCTCACGCCACCTCCCCAGCACCTCGACCCAACAGGAGCCCAACATTTTCAGATGACTATCGATTTTATAAAGATTACACCAAGCTACCTTCATCAACAGTGCAAAACGAGCAATGTGCTGCCCTGCCTTCCTGATCAGCTGCTACTTCATAAACACGTAACATAACACTTCCTACCCTTCAGTAGGAAAAGGAAAATTCTACTCACATCACAAATAATTTTTCAGATTTTTCTTTCACCAATAAAAAATGTGCATTCCCTGTATGAGAAAAGCTCTCTCTGCTGCTCTGGTATTACAGAAAGGCTTTTCTGTCACAGCAAATCCAAGCTGTAGGGCTCCTTTACTGCATCAGCAGTATCATATTTTAGCAACATTACCAGTACTTCTTAAACTGAGACTGACGAACTCTTACATCGCCAAAGGATCTACTACTTCTCACAACCAATCTCTCTTCACTGAGGAACCAATAAAACAAACATTTTTAGTCTCACAGGTCAAAGGGCAATTTTTAGCCCTGTAAGAAGTAAAAGGAAGAAGTGCTGTAGCAAATTCAGGAGCTGATTCAATGACTGCGAAGTTAATGCAAAGTTACCACTGCTATCAATAAGATGTGATCAGGCAACTACCTTTGATCTGTCAAATGCCATATGATTTCTATATTCTAACCTAGAAAAAGCTAATGTTTCTAGGATGTGAAAAATAGCACATTTCAAGTGATTCCTTATTTTTCACCCCCACACCACAGCTATTGCCCAATATGGTAATATTTGCATATATGAGCCGGACAATGCATTCTTTGCATGGTTTCATTTTCGACTCAGATCCTGAACCTTTGGGCACTGATTACATTAAGCACATACTTCACTGTGACTCCCATTTTTCTTGGAGCCAAAAAAATAGGCAACTAAGAAAACTTAGAGGCACCTTCCTGAATGAGACAAATTTTGAATGAGAAAGACTCCAGCAGGGACAAAGTCCATTGGCATTAAACGCTGATACAGCTTCCTTGACTTGAAGCTACACTCTTACTCCAGCTGAGAACCTGGTCTTACATCTACCCACGTCAAAAGGTACTGAGCAAATTGATTTTGCGCTCCTGGAGACTTTCACAAAAAAATTCTCATTTTGGACATGCTGTTTTCCACCTGTGTCTCTACCTCTAATTCTCCATTTGCTCTGGTTACATCTGCACAGGCAATTTAACTCACTTGTGTCCATGCAAAATGTCTCTACATGGCTCAGAAATTAAATCCAGCTCTTAAGCTCTGGCCTTTCTGGAATGCTGGCACCCTGGCACTCTATAGATATGCCATATGGATACAAAAAGTAGCCAGGGATCTGATCCCAGGCAGGAATGTGTCCGGAATATGCTTTAGTCATATCAAAGCCAGTTTGTTTATGTAAGTCTGGCTCCCAGGACAACTTTCCAAGCCCTTCGGCAGACCCAAATCTTTTAATACTTCAAACTCCCAACTCCATTTCCAGACATGTTCCTAAACTTTGTTCTGTCTGTCTTCCTGGAGAGATGCTGAGTGAAGAAACTGGTCAGATGGCAGTGAAGTTGAAGCAGAGGAGACAACCATTGACCGAAGTGGCTGCAGTATCCCAGCTCTTTCCTTCGCCCCTCTCTGGACCCAAGAATGACACTCATATGGTAAGTTTAAGGATTTGCACATAATGTCCCAAAGCCTGGAATCAGCACTATGGGTAAACATGCTTTAAAAGAGCTCCCATGACCCTTGAGTTTTCAGCATCTCTTGTCTTGCCCTTCCTTTCCCATAAGAGCCCTGGAAGTAGGGGCTCCTTATGTATAGTCCTCCTGACTTTCACACTGGTCTTCATGCAGCTCTTTCTGGAAACATGCTTTCTTCCCCCATCTAAGTAAGGGATGTTGTAGCAATTTTAATCTTTTTTTATTTTTAAAGTGAAATATGTTAGGCTGTCCCATGAAACACTGCATTCATGGCAAGGCTGACTCTGAGAGGCACTGAGCTCTTGCTGCCCAGTGGAGTTCACTAGCATGGAGAGAGGAATGGGAAGCAGCAGTGGCTGTTGGGAGGCATGCTGAAATTCCATCCTGGATGCCTGAATCATATGGCTTTTCTTTACAGATTTTTAGCTCCTGGAGGCCAAATGTGTCTTGTCTGTTCTGTGCACATTTGCAGGCTTCACTTATCACCAGGCTGCAAAGATGCAGAGATATAGAGAGGTATCTCTGGTGATTAAAGGAAAATCTGCCATGGCATGTGTTCTAAATAAGTGAAAAATAATAATCTCTTGAAACACTGGAAGGATAAGGTTAAAAGTTTCCTATCTCAGTTACCAATATAGAGATGGTATAATTATTCAGCTGTTTGCAAAGCTACTTCTCTACATCTTATAAAGCAGAGCGATGTCTTGTGACTGGCATCAGATGGGAAACCCAGAGCACTTGCATGTGATGAAAGGTGCTGAAAGGACAGTCCTAGAAAATTAAGTCCTTTCTGATCCACAAGGGATGATCGGCAATGGCAGCAGTCCTGCGTCACGCTGTTCACTCGGATAAGTTAATTCTCTGAGGAGCAAACTCAGCCACCACTTTCTAGCCTCATCTATGCCTCTCTGCAGTGTCAGACAAAAAGCAGTTTCTGCCACTTTTACAATAGTTCAAGGATATTTTGGCAACACAATCCGGATTGAGCAGAACCCTTGCAACATATTTATCATTGTTAAGTGTTTATGACAGAACCACTGTTTTTGAGAGCTTTTTAAAGAAAAATATTACATATGGAAGATGTCATTTAATGCTCTTTACAGATGCCTGGATCACTTAGAAAAGGCAAATTTAAGGTCCCTTCCTTCCAAGCCCTTCTTTCTGTCTTTGTTTTAAACAGATGTCTCACTTACAGAGGCTTATCACCACTATCTCAAGTCTCCTTTCCACAAAAAGGAGATAGAGAAAACTGTTCTTTCCTCTTACAGATGAGAGACCATGGTATGGAAAGACTACTGCACTTCTCCAAGGTCACACAGCAAATGTACAGCACAGAAGGGAGCATCACCTGAATCTGTAGAGTCCTCAGCTAGTAGTTTTCCTCACAAATCAAAGACAACCTAGCTGCTGAGACCCAAACGTAGCTCCTGGAACCCTACAACCCGCAACTCCAACACTTCTACGCCTCTCTCTCCTTCTCCTGCACACAGAGAAGAGCAGAGAACTCCTTCTCACCTGGTGGGTGCATGCTTCTGCTCTTCCTCTTCATCCGTGTCGCTGCTGATGGTGATGACGCTGACGGCGGGGCTGGGGGTGTCGGGGATGACGATCGTCTGCCGCTGCCGCTCCCGCGTGCTGCTCGTGGCCACGTCGCCCCAGCCGCACGTGACCGAGGTGCTGCAGGCAGGGCTGTTGTGCACCATGGCACAGCGGGGAGGGGTGTTCTCCTTCACTCGTTTCGACCGCTGGGGCGAGCTGATGGACTGAGAGGATGAAACTTCATAGGTGGATGCGTTTCTGGAAATGGGAAAAGGTGTTAGTTGGTTAAAACTCTGTGTGCTTTAAGTCGCCCCTTGCCATGGTTTGTGAGTCCTGGTCTCTGATTCAGTAGCACTGAGTTATGGAGTCGAGGAAAACTGCAAAATTGGCAGTCACTTCTTCAAAGAAGACAGTGCCTTGCATGACTTATTCATATAATTGGCTGAAAAGTAGTTTCTTTTAGTAAAAAATTCAAATTTGTTTTCCCTAGAAATTTCCAGATGAGAACTGCTGCCTCTCAGGAGTTTGCACTGGGAGGGTAAAGGCCAGTCACACTGCCCAGACATACAGAACAAAGGCAGGCACAGCATGGCTGACACAGGAGGAAGAACCACCCAAATGATAATCCCTTTCTCCTGTATCCTGCATGCATTGTGACCAGATATTTTTTTGCCAGAAAAAAAAATAGAGCTAAAATTAGAATTCGTTGTGGAAAACAACAATCACTTATCAGGAAAACTGCTTTTTTTAAACAGAAATGAATTGCTATTTAAGAACCTTTTTTAATGAGCATTTCCTGCTCAATACTTTATCCTCTAGGACAGTGATGTCCCATGGATGAGAGCAGGCAGATGAGAGGACATATACTCAGTTTCATTCCATTCCCATGTGAAGCAGCATGCAACATATATAAATCAGGAAGAAATAAACAATATATTTATTACGCAGTAGAGAAACATTCCCAGTCTTCCTATTTCAGCTTCCCTGACTGACCAGCTGGAAAAGGCCCACTTGGATCAGGGAACTAAACACAAACCTGTCTGCCCAACAGTGCAGTGTGGGTCTACAGATGGGGTTATTTACCAAAGCACATTGACTAAAGCCCATTTCACTCATTTCCCACACTTCCTTTCTTGGTTGTTTCTTTTCGTTATTGCAGAACATCTGGAGATTCAAAAAGGAAGAAAACCCCAAAGTTCTGGTTTTGTTCTACAGCAGGGCCTGGGCTGCATGTTCAGCCTGGCCCGAAAGCTAACAAAAGGAATAGGTGGCATCCATCAAAAGGAAGTCACCCTGGCAGTATATCACACTACACCAACTTACACAGGCTCTTTTGCATAACAAATGGCTGCACAGTAGCATTCAAAGTGGTTTTTGAATACCAATGAGCAGCGTGGAGTACCCTCCTCTCCAAAGGAGCATGGTTCCTCATTTGGCACAAAAAGAGTCACAGTCAGTGAAGCTGTAGAAACCCTTTGCTCTGAGAGTGCCCCATTCCTCCTGGACACCGCCACCGCGCCCTAGAAGTGACAGGAGAGGGGAGACCCTGCACAGGCACACTGGCTGCAATAGGCAGTCTCTTTTGCTGGCTTGCTGGGGACAGAGCTGCCTCTCTGTGTTATGAATAGACTAAGACAGCTGGAG
This sequence comes from Dicrurus megarhynchus, assembly GCA_013399195.1. Classification (NCBI taxonomy): domain Eukaryota; kingdom Metazoa; phylum Chordata; class Aves; order Passeriformes; family Dicruridae; genus Dicrurus; species Dicrurus megarhynchus. Next base: position 259,423 of record VXAD01003533.1, read on the forward strand.
CCCACCCAAAGTAAATCCAACATTAGAGACCAGATAAATGGGAAGGATTTAAATAGTGGCCTCTTAACTTGAGTCAAACTGGTTGCGAACTCAAAGCTCCTCTGGCCCCAGTCCAGTCATCCAGGAAAACCACAATCTGAAGTTTTTGCCACTGCACAAATGGTGACCCATTTTGGTTCTCTCCCCTGCACTGTGTTGTGTTTTTTGTTTTTTCTTTTAAAGAAGTGTGATAGTTGCACAGCTCAAAGGATCTTCTCCAGAAAAACTGTGCATACACCTTGAACAACCCTGTCCTCTAAACAAGATTACAGTGCTGTGACAGGCACTGCCATGATCCTACAATCTGAGCTGTGCAAGAAACCCCAGACTCCTCCTTGCAGAGCCAAATGGTCCTACCGAGAGATGACAGATTCTAAGGACTGGCCTGTATGAGATATCCTTATAAAATGCTCCGTGTTCTATGCTGCCATGATTATAATAAGGCCAGGGTATAATAATGGGTATCTGTTGCTGGTGTGGACTGTTGAAGACAGGGGCTAATGATCTGTTAGAAGCTAGAGAGCTCAGGTGGCCTAAAGCCACCCCACTCCTCCACTCCACACGGCAATAAAGCTCGGAAGACTGGTCATCACCCCATTGCTTTTGAAAGGGCAGATCTTGTGTGCGCACATCAGGCACATGTTCCTGAAGATGCAGCCCCCTCAAGGTGCAAACACTGCACCTCAGGAATGCTTCTTCCAGATCATGTAGGAAGAAAAGGTGTGGCAACTGGGCACTGTGCCACACTGACCCGAGAATATGGTTACATCTTTAAATCGTGGTGACTACAGTGTAATAAGCTGTATGAACAGGGCCTGAGCCTCCCATCCTGCATCTTCTCCAGCCACTAACTCCCACACAAAATGCTGCTCACTGTGTATAAAACACTCCTGACTACCTCCTGGGTACCGAAGAGGTGATGCAGCGAAGAGCCCCGTCAGAAAATGTGTGATCTAATCCCCCACAGGTGTCAGCGAGCACCTCCCTCGCCAGCAGGCCGGCGTGGCGGGGCCGCGGTCGGAAGCAGCCAGGCGGGGAGCCCCTGGCACTCACCGTGGAGCTGACTGGTGCTGCTTGCTCTTCCTGGCGGAGGCGGCGGCGGGCGGCTGGCGCATGACGTGAGCGACGCCCACGTTGACGGGCTGGGCGGCGGGCAGGGCCACGTGGCTGGCCAGCAGCGTGGGCTGCTGCATGATGGGGTTGTAGTGGCTGCCGTGGGCGTGTGTGTTCCTGCACAGCGGGGACACGGGCACACGTTTAAAATGCAACCGGCGGCTCCTCAGCAGGTTTTCCACAGCCTCCCACCGCCCTTCACCGAGGTGCCCTCTCCTCCAGGGCCTGTTGGGTTCCTAGTCTTTCCAGGATGGAGTGTTTTCCCCAGGGAACAGATTGAAGGAGTGGTGTGGGCACAGTGTTCCGCTCCAAGGGCATGGAGCAGAGAAGTCTCCCATAGCTCTCAGACAGTGGGGTCGCAGGCTGCAGCCCTTCTCCCCTCAGCCCTGTAGCCTTGCAAGACCCCAGCCCTCATGCCTCCTCCAGCACCTGGGGGTACTTCAGGGTGCCTCCAAACACCTCCAGTTTACCTCCAGTCTGCCAGCGGTTGGGTGCCCGCCATGGACTCCGGGATGACGGTCGCGTGCTGGACAGAAGTGTGGGTGGCCACGCCGGTCAGCTGCTGCCAGGCGGGAGGGAGCAGGATCTGCTGAGTGCCACTGGGCCATGCTTGCTGTCAGACAGAGGGAAAGCAGCTCCTTAACAAAAGGCATCAAGCACTGAACACGAGCGATGGTCCACGCTCAGCTTGGGCCCCTAATAATGATCATGGTCGTACTACATAGCTCTTAGCACCCTTCAGTCACAGATGATGAACACTGTTAGGAAGCCACAGCAAAAGCAGGAATAGTTATCAGTATAGAGAACACAAAGGAGGGGGCAAAAAAATCCCTGCCATACAAAGCAGCAGCTGTGTTTTAGGTTAAACTGGGAATAGAAGGGATCAAAACTTTTCGGCATTTCAACCCAAACATCAAATTTTTTAGTGCCTTCTAATTTTGGCTCCCTAGATCAGCTGGGCACTATTGGCTCCATTGTTAATTTCCCCTTTTTACAGCCAGCTTACTTTCCCAAGTAATGCACAGCTACACATCGCATGTCTGTCCTCCCCATGTGTTCTCCAGCGTTTTCGCCCCTCTTAGAGGGGGGAAAATCTCTGTCCTATGAGTTGAGCCATCATTCTGCTATGCAATCACCCCTCCAGCTGTGCTGCCACAGGCATGACTCAGGTTGTCCTGCTCCAGTGACTCCACACAAGTCAGATGGTTGTTTTTAGAACTTGGGAAACTTTCTTTGTTATGTGCTGCCTGAACGTGGCTCTGGCAACTTTTCACTGCTAGGCTGAGAATCTCAGGGGTACGAGCTACAGTCCACCTTAGTCCTAACCTGCACTACTGTACTGGACCTGTGTTGTGTTATCTCACCGCTCTAAGGAAGATAAATTTGAGGGGAGGCTTCCTCCAGGCATGCATTTATTCCCTTCCCTATCCTTACAAGGATCATGTTAATTGTCCCCATGATTCCCTCCTATCCCCCAGAGACAAAAACCCCAAAACAATCTACCCCGCAAAAAAACGTATTTCCCCTGTTCTGCTCCTAATTTTGACCATTTTGTAACTTCTCATGTTGCTGAGTTACATGAAAAGGCTGCTGTAGTGAGGCCTCAGCAACATCTGCAAAGGATGGAGAGTCACAAGGCTCCTGAGAGCCCTTCATCTAGGGAGCCACAACCATGGACTGGTGCTGCTTGGAGCAGGTAAAAGGACGAGGCAAAGGCACAAAAAGATCAGGGAGGAAAAAAGCCTTCTTATTATTCTCTTTTCTTTTTTTACCCCAGCTTTGCTTTAAAAGAGGAGACTAAACTACTGTTGCAGTCAATCCCAGGGGACTACCTGGATTTACTTGCAGACAAAACTGCTCCTTCCCTTTTCAGGAAGGGAATGGAACAAATCTAAGCTCCTTGTCCGACTGCAGTGCATAAATTTAGATGCAGTGTCAGGGCCTAGGCACAAATTCCTCACTTATTAGGTAAGGACCACTGAATCATTTAATCTGCAGATAAGACTTGTCTAGGCTGATCCACCAGCACAGTGTGCTGTGCTTACACATGGAAGGCTTGTGCTGGCAGCTGCAGCCTGTTCCCAGTTAGTGCATTACTATGAAATTTTGCTGGAGTGGTGGAGCAATGCTCTGGCCCTTGTCCTCAGGAGCCGGTGGGTCCCCTGGCGTGACCGAGCTCGTGCTCTGGATATAGAGCAGGAACAACTAATGGAATAATGCGTTTGTTTTGAAAGCCAGTGGCAGGATCTCTGTGGGATGTGTTGTTAGGAAGGAGTTAAAAGGAGAGAAAATCCAGAATCCAGGGTGTTATTCAAGGGCAGGGGACAGTTCTGGGTCACACCATGGAAGCCTGCCGGAAGACTGTACAGCTTTGCCTCTTTTGAGATCTGAAGCCGCAGTGAGGTATTAGTAAAGACAGGATCAGTCTTCTTTCACTGGCCTCTGTGCATATAATATGTGGACCACAATTGCTTGAGAGGGTGAAAAGAGACCCGGAGAAGTTACTTTACAAGTAACTAAACAAGTTACTTTAGCCACTGACCCTGCATCTTGCAGGCTGCTTGCTCTGCCTTGCACTGCCTAGCTCCATGCCACAGGCTGCAGACACACAGCTGCCAGAGATGATGCTCGAGCTCTGTCAGTGCCTCTGCCCTGGATCCCTTGTCCAGGACACCTGGTCTTGTACAAAATGCTCAGGGAGAACCGGGTGCCAGCTGCACTGGGATGCAGTAAGGCTTTACCAGCCACAGGCATCCTGAGGAGGGCAAGCACAGAAACCTGTGCCATGTGCTGGGAGAAAGCCTGATGGCACTACACTGTCCTGGGAGAGCAAGGAGCAGCACCATGCCTGAGCAGTGGGACAAATAAAGCAGGGGACAGACAGAAGGGGGCTCTGGAGGTGCTGCACTCTCTGCTGGGGCCAGTCCCTCTCGCAGCCACAGCAGTCGCACAGCCCAGGCTGAAGAGCATTAGATAAGCAGCTGTGCATGAGAGAAACAGCTCTCTGCTGGGAGAGAGACACGCAGCCGCCGAGATCAGATGTGACTACAATGCATCACAAAGAAGCTGTGTTTTTCCATTCAGGAAACTGGAATTGGGTACAGATTTGTTTATCAGACCAGCTGCTCAGCCCAAACTGAGTGAGGCCCACGGACACCAGATGCCACCAGCATCAATCAGAGAGCCCTGCCATCAGAGACAGCTCGCATTTCTCATCGCGCGAGACAAACAGGCACGGCAACAGGCACATTGCAGCTCTTTGATTACATCAAAAATTAAAAATCTGTGCAAGTGACGAGCGTTTCTCAGAAACAGCCAGAATTCCCCTTTGGAAGTGACAGTGAATGAAACGTCAGTAGAAAGTATGAAAGGAGGAGCCCATGCAATAGGTGTTCAGAGGCAGCACTGCTATTGATAACCTGTGGGCGGGAGGGTGCTCAGGAGGAGCTTTACTACCAAACATTCCTCGCTTGCATAGAGCCCAACAAGGCCACCATGAGAAGAAAGAAGGAGCAGGAGGTACTGAGATCTTCCAGGACCCTGCTGTCTTTGAGATGCTTCAGATCCAACCCTCGCCCGTTCAAGCCCCAAAGAACAGCACACCACAGGAGGTCTGGCAGAATGGTGGGGGCATGTAAAGCTCTGTGACCTCCTTCACTCACTGCCTTGGCTGACTTCTTGCATAAGCAAGAGGTGCCAGCCACTGAGCCTGCACAGACTGCTCCTTGCTTTGCCATGGCTTTTGTTTCCCTGCCTCTTAGGCTCTCCTTTCCTACCAAACAGGGGAGGTGGCCCATGTCAGTTGTTACAACAGGCTGCAGCAGAGATCAGTTTGATGTTTCAGACAGCTCTCTGACAAAGGCTCTGCTGTTGGGAAGGGGCAGGGCACGCTAGCTGATGGAAATCACACAGGCTGCAAGTTGCATTTTGATCCGTCTTCACCAGATAAGTGTGACTGGCAGCTGGCAAAGGAAGGCAATAGCACCAACAGTCTTACCCCAGCAGTGCAATGCACAGGTGTAAACCCTGAAGTCTGCTGGTACCTGACTGCATATGAACCTGCAGGCATGGCAGATCAAACAAGCCTGAGACAGAGACATGCCTTTCTAACTAGTAACTGGTTATCTTTTCCAGGTTGCACAACTTAGTATTAAGTATAGTAGGGGCTTTTTTTTCCCTGTCTGGTATCAGCAGAGGTAGCATGGCACCAGGTCAAAAACAGTCAGGGCAGATTCATTGAAGCCAGCACAAGGAGGAATGAACTGCTCCTCTGGTCTGAGGAGCTGGGGTACCCCTTGTGGATGTGCATGTGATCAGCAGTACCCATTCCTGTTTGTTTTTTTTCTAGGAGGAGCCATGCTTTTCCTGTGAGAACATTTCAGACAATTGTGCCAATAAGAACTGCTGACAAGGAGAGCTCCTCAAGTGTGGGGCTCTTGCCTCTGCCTCCTACACCTCTCTCAAACCTCAAGAGCAGAGGTGCAGCTCATAAAACACAACGGTGAAAACTTAAAGCAGGAAAGATTTATCAGCAGCATGGAATTCACCAATGCAACTTCGGCTGCAAACTACCCCCAAGATTATGAGTCCAGGAGGATGCAAGAAGGCTGTTGTTGGTCCCTTCTCAGCAGAGGCCTGACACTGCTTTCTCTGAGGCTTTCCCACTGATTCCAGTAGAAAAGCAGAAGGAAAGAAGGTTTTTCCAGTGGCTTTCACCACTGTGACATAGCCTTTGAGCAGAACAATGAGCTGGGGGAGATTTTGACATTTCAGAGAAAGCTGCAAATCCATGTACAGCTGCCCAAGTGCCCGAAATGCACCACAGAAGGCTCTCAGAGAAAGCTTCTCTCCTCAGCCTCCAAGAGCTAAACAACACAGTAATTACCTGCTGAGCTCGGTGCCTTTAGCAATGCTTACCTGTGCGAGGAGTCCTGGCTGGATCTGAAGAGGCTGGGCCCCAGGAGCCTGAGTGACAATGGGAACGGCGTTCTCCATCCGAACCGAGTACCCAGCGTGCTTCGAAGGTGAGGCTTGTAACCCTGTTCCACCAGCACAGAAGGTACAGCATGAGCCACCAGCAGCATTGCCAGGAACAGGGGCTGGCTTTCAGAGGTGCCTAAAAATGTCCACTCCAACTGCAATGTTCAGTCCCTCTGAATAATCAGCTACCAGAGCGTCACAAGTTCTACCCTGGCCCAAAGATGTCCATCAAATGTTCACAAACATGACATGTGTATAAGGGTGCAGAAAAGACATTTCCAAAGGCACTAAGGGATTAACTGAGTTCATATTTTTAGGGCACTTCAAATGCACAGGAAATATTGCAATACAGTGTGTACAGGGAGAAAAAGAAAAGAGGGGAGTGAATGGCTTCTCTTCCCCATATTCTCTGGTTTAACAACAAGAAATGCTCTTTGTCAGCCAAAACCCATTGCTATGTGAGAATGCTCTCTTTACACCAAAGTGGGATGGGGATCCAGAACTCCATACTCCCTCAGCCTTGATGGGGACACATGATCTTCTCTCGCACAGTTTCTTGGGACTCATACTTAAAAGGCTCTAGCACACCCCAAACTCCAATCACTACTGACTGAGCCCCACATTAGCCTAAGTGAGCTGGAGGACACTTCCCTCTCCAGCACTTCAGTGCATAGCACAGCCCGTGCTGCCTCCGCCACTTGGGAGCCTTCTCAAGGCAGCAGGCTGAAGATGGTGGCTTACATACTCCACTTCTGAAGTCTAACCCTTGAGATGCATTTTAACTACATAGAAGAGGTCTAGCTAAACTTCTCTAGTTCAAAAGAGCTTTGGTAATCTTGCAGAACATTTAACAAGTGCCTGGAGACTAATGCACAGACAGGCTTGTAGGAATGAAGAGCAGAAGTTGCACCAGCTGAACTGAGGTCTATTTAGACCACTTCCTACAGACACTTGGCTAGTTCTCCCAAATTGCTACAGCATGTAAAGTTAAGAGAAGGACAAGTGGTTAACTGAGCATCTCCCAAGTTGTCTGACAATAGTACCTACCACTAGTATACGCAGGCAGAGCTGTTTGCAGCAGGGCTGGAGCTGAGGGAATTGTCCTCATAAATGATCATGAGCATCTGTTATGGGGGAGAACCCTCTTCTCCACCAGCACCACACTCCCTGCTGCATTACCCTCCCGAGCTCCCCTTTCAGCACTGAGAGTCACTGCGAAGTGACAGTATGACCCATTACACATGTACTGATTTACTGGTATTGTGTGGGAAAGCTTCCAAGTTTACCAAAGTATGGCAGAAGAGCCTCCAACTTTGTTCAGGGCAAAGGATGAGAAGTATCACATATTCTCCCCCAGCCCCTTCTCAGTGTCTGCCCCATCATTTTAGACCAGCTGCCTCCAGCTCAGGATGTTAGAGGTGCCTGCAAGATCCTCTGCCAACGCAAACACTTCCATCTGCAACAACCTCACCGCTCTGATTTACTAGGCCAGCCCTTTTTCCTGCCATGTGACCTGCACTGAGAAAGCTCATTTCCAACAAGAGCTGGATGAAGCAGCAGGCCGAGACCTGGTGAGGCTGTCACTTACCTTGGAAGCCTGGTGGGCAGACGATGAGGGCTTGCTGTAAGGGGTCTGGCCGGGCACAGATCTGCGCTGTTCCCGTCTGCAGGGGCATGCTCCGCTGGGCCACCGCAGCCATGGACGCCGCTGAGGGCTGGTAGAGTGCAGATTGGTAATTTAGTATGGAGACCTCAGGGTTGGCTAAGGAAATAGTGGCACTGGAGGAGGTGGGAGCCAGGTTGGTGGTCTAAAGGAATGACGGGAATTAAAACAAAAAACAAACAAAAAATGAGGGAGATGGGTACGTTGGAAGAAGCAAAATCCAAAAAAATAATAAAGTAAAATAGTGTAAGATAAAATAAAAACCAAACCAAAACAGCAAACAAGGGGTAGAACAGGACACTGAGGAGCAAAGAGACAAAGGCAGTGCTGGGGGAGGGATCACTGTCTGCCTGAGTAACCACAGCTGTACCACGCCATGGGACCTCCAGCCACACGGCGCTGCTCAGAGACACAGCACATTCCCTACAGCAGGACTGCAGCCCCATTTCTCACCCAACTGGCTCTGATTTGCAGCATGATGAAGATGGGCTCAGAAAATGTTGCTATCCACAAATCACATTGTTCACTCATCATGTACATAGCTCTAGAAGCTGCTCACATTTCTTAGGTAAAATAGCACCTCCATGCCCCGTGAAATCTCATCCTCAGAGGGAAATCCATTCTGGCCTTTCCTCTTAAATACCTTGTATCTAAGATGGCACATGCCCCTTGAATTATGTCTGGAATTTGAAGTAATCAGAAGGCATAACAGGAGGTAATGCTAATACTTGCGAAGTCCAAACTTCGCTTGACTTGTCTTTAAAATCTCTTGGAGCAGAAACTCCAGTAGGGGATGTTTCAAAGCCAAAAAATCAGCCCAGAGTTCTGCAAAAATCTAGAAATCTGAAGACTTCTTTTTTCTTTAAATTTGGACTGAGTCTAACAGCTACAGGCAACTAAACAGCTCTGCCACTGCTCTAAATATATGTTCTTTGCATGCATGCCTGCCTAGGGAGCCAGACACTAACAGACCAGAGCCCATCCTTCCCCTCTGTCCAAACATGCCAGCAACACTGCTGGAGAAAGGTCAGAGAACACTTTCTCATGGTGAATGTATGAACCCAGGAGGAGGCTTTGATCAAGGTGCAGGAGAGAGCAGACTAAGCATTTTGCACTGCCCTGGCTGTCACTGGACCCATGCTGCACTGCCACAGCCACAGCCATGAAGGATGTGACAAGAAAACATTTCTTCCTCCTCCCCATCCCCTCTCGGTGCAGAGGCTGTGAATTGCAATCTGCTCTCCTGTGCAGCACACTGAGCAGCAACCACGGCAGCTCCCACCCTCGTACGCTCAGAAGCCATAACTGGAAGGAGGCAATCCCCAGATATTGTGCAGAGACAGGAAACAAAAGAAAGCCAAGACGAGTGGTATGTTGAAGAGAATTGTGAAAGGCTTAGAGCTTGTTCAAATATAAACACCCTTCCTGGAAATATTTCTACCAATTCTTCTAGGAACACTGGGGATACTGGTTCTGCTCACAACACACACCCCTTACGAGAATTCAGAAATGACCACAGATCTCCCCAGCCAACAACTGATCGTAATGTCAAGTGAATTGCGAGGAAATGAAAGCAAGTCTGCCTTTCGTACAAGTAACAGTGGTACAAACGGTGTCTCTGCCCTGCAGCTGGGGCCTAGGGGAGCATGTAGCATGCATTTCTTTAGTCAGCATCTCAGAAACAGCCTAGAAAGGGAACTGGTGTTTGTAACTAGTACCCTCTCACACTAAGTCATGACCTATCTCTGTCTGTACCTGCTTGAATTGTTTCAAAAGACCTTCTGTGATCACATGTATCAAGACCCGAGTGATGAAGTCTGGTTTTCTGACTGACGCGGGAGCACCCTGCACATCTACACAGACTCCTTTTGCTCCCTTGCTTTCCAAACACCATTTCTGCAGTGCCACCTGCAATCTCTAGAGTGAATCTTGAGCAGCCTGTTCCCAAAAGGCTTCAAAGACAGCAGCTATTTCTTGAGCTTCAGTCTCCTAAAGTGCTCTCCCTGGAGAGCTTCCTTTCACTGCTGTAATACAGTACCACAGCAAACAACTTAGCCTGCTAGTCACATAAAATTTAACACAGCACCCCCCAACAATGGGGCAAGTAAAACTAATACAAAGCATGAGCCCCTCAAACTAGAGTGCAATGTGTTCGCAGTGGGGTCACATGCACATGGTCCCCACATCAACAGTGGCTCCTGGAGTAAAAGCAATGAGAGATAAGAATGAACATTATCACTAAACTCTTCTTTCCTGTTGATCAGTTACAGTGCTGTGTCTGTTACTGAGGGTTTAAATTCATTTTACTTCAACGCCAATTTGAAGAAGAGCTGTAAGATCACAAGTACTTCTGCCTGACCCAGGGAGTGAAGTACTGCTTGCTGCATTAAGGGACTAATGAGCTTTTCCCCATAGCAACTTCCCAAGTAAGCAGGATTTATCACCCCAACAACAACATAAACAACGAGGGCAACATTTCACCGTCGCACAAAATGTCACAAGATTACTGCTTGCCTGAAGAAAAGAGAATGAGGAAAAGAGCAGAGGAAGGAGAGCAAAAAGGCACCATCTCTTGGCAGGCATGTTAAATGGGACGCTACTTTGCTTTTCATCTTCTAGGCCCTCCTGACATAAACGTTTCAAGCACTGGCTGCTTGTGATTGATGCCCTCACCTGGTTGTGGACTGTGTTCAGCTGGTTGTTAAAAGTCATGGTCAGGTTGGTCGATGTACTTGGGGCTACGTGGGTGATGAATGGCGTCTTGCTCTGGTTCACCGTGTCGTACATATTCACCCGCCGCTTGCAAATCTCCATGTTCTGGAAGCAGGACTTGACACTGCGCGGGGAAAGGGGGGCAAGGAAGGCAGAGAAAATCAACCAAGCGACTCACACAGGTAACAGTTCATCACAGTGGCCCTGCAATAGGTCTCCACGGCAGGCTTAGCACTTTCTAGGCTCTTAAAGCCCTTTGCTTATTACTCCTAAACGGTGAGACTCAGGTTAACCCTGTGCTGAAGAAGGCCAAGAGGAGAGCAGCTGCCCTGGGACTCCTGGGTGCCCTCACTGGCCCCTGCACTGCAATACAAGTCACAAAAGAGAGCAAATTGGTTGCTCTCTAGGGGACAGGGCAAGAAATACAAAGTGGCTATATTAATAGACTGAAAGAGACTGAGAGCAAGAAAGGGAGATACTGGTTTTTTTCTGATGATTGAGCCCCATAGGGAAAGACAACTCATGCTTTTTGCCTCAGTGTAAGCATAAAGACAGTTTTACATGTCTTTTTCAAGGAAGAATTTTACTGTTCCTGATCACTGAGACACCCCTAAAAAAATCATCCTCGTTCCTTTTAAGAAATGGTTCGCTGAGAGCTGAGTCCAGACAAGCAGTTAAAACATTGCCCCTGTCTGGCTAAACGCTTGTGCAGATGCTTATCTTGAAGCATGACATCTCCTCTTGCAGTCAATGGGACAATTCGTATCAAAAAGTTATTCCAAAGCAAATTCCTCAGTGCCCTGAGGGAATCTGGTTCTGAGGTTATCTCACACTGAGAACTGGATCTCTGCGGGAATGATTACAGCTTCTTCCTCTACACTGACTTTCCCTTAAATGTTATTGATATAGCAATGGAAATTTTGAGAAGTATCCTATTCTGTGCCCCAGCAAAGGAGTGGAAATACTCTCTACATTGCTAGACCACAGTAGGCACCTGGTACATGAAACTGTCCGTATTTCATTTTTATAATGAGAACACCAAAGCATACAGAGGTTAAGAGACAACAATAGTGAACATGGGCAACACTGTATTTTTAGTACAATCTCATTTTTTGACATCTAAAAACCAATACAGGTTTTCCACAATAACTGATTTTACAAATGTGACCTCAGAGTCTGAAACACAACCTCAGAAAGCATAAAGGCATTTATTTTATTTCTGTTATCCCAACATAGAAAAAAGAGAAATTCCAAGCAGTGAAAATCAGCTGTATGCTGATCGTTTTGTAATGATCTAAGCTGTTGGAGGTAGGCGGCATATCCTCAAAAAATTTTTTAGAAACAAAGTGTCCCTTCAAAAGGAACGACCTTGTATGACCCCTAAGGTTGATCATGAAGAGGACCTAGGTCTTTTTATCCCTGTCTTGTCTCTTACTCAAATGGCCACCTCTCTTTTCCTACAAGTAATATCTTGGTAACTGGATCTGGGCCATGAACACCTGCAGACAAGCCAGGCTCTGGACACTGTGCACAGCTGCCCATTATGTGCATTCACTAACAGAACTATACCTGTTGGTCACAGAACATCCAGCAAAATCAAACACTTGTCAAATAAATAGAGAAGGCTATTGGATCACTTCTTTTCAGTCACGTATGAATATAATTCCCCCTGCACAAAGAAGAAAGCACTGCGAAGAGTGTATGTCCTGTACATGGTGAATAGTGTGTGTTACCAAATGGTTTTATCTAACAAGGTGTAAGCCCTACAAATGCAATACCATGTTCTCTGGCTTTACTTTAAAAAAAGGTGGGGAAAAAAACCCAGCAGGGACAAAGCAATACAAACAGAAAGTCTGAGGAGTACTCAGCAATTTAAGAGCCAGGAAGTTAAATATGTGAAATGGGAAGCTAAGCTCACTTCGCTGTCTGCTTGTAGGAAAGCAGAACAGCCCCTCTTGAGCTGCTCAAACTTGCAGCCTCTCTGAAACATGCCACAGCAGACATTCCTTCCAGAAGCTACAGCTTCTGTATATTCTCACTTTTTCTGCTGCCCAGTTTATTTCCAAGAGAGATTATAGCTCCCTGCATCTTTCAAGGCTTTGAAGTTTCTATTCTCCAAACCACAGGTAATCACAGACAAAACTTCCATCCACTTGCCACGCTGGTTACAGCTTATTGCTCTCTTTGCCAGTCACCTCTTCCAGCGCGGAGGGGCTCGCGGGGTTACGCACCCGGCTGGCACACATTTAGTATTCAGAGATGTGATGCTGAATTCTTTATTTGGGTAAAATTCTCACTGCTGTTGGCCCCAATGATATTTTCAATCTCTCTGGGCCTTTGCCTGAGCAGCCACAAGTGAGCACTTCAAAAATGAAGATGTGGTTATGGTCTGTTGCGTTAGTGGAAAGATGTCTGACGGCAGTGCATTAGGTCACAAGTCTCTCGTATCTTACACAATCAGTTGTTGCACAGTCTCAGAAGGGCTGTTGCAAATTAAAAGACCTTTGTCTATGATGTTCGCTTAGTATTTTTACTGCCATTTTCTATTCATGTATGTCTTTTATATGAAACTTTACTTTCTTCCTGTTTAGCACAATCAACCCCCATCTTGTTTTCATTTATCACTTACTATCTATTTATAGGTAACAATGCTCAAAGATGGCTCTGCAGGCTAAGTCTGGGTCTACACAGATCGTGCACCCACCACCTTCTGGTAAGCAGCTGCTCTTATCTTGTGATAAATGTAACAAAAAGGCAGCTACAGCTCCTTCAAAGAGGGAAAGCTACCTTAAACAAACTCAAAATACTGCAGCCACACATACAGGCAGGGGAGCTGACACAGTTACCTGTTGCTCTGCAGCACAAAAACATACTCTGCAGCTCTTCAAGCAGCCTCCTTTAATTTTGTACCTGAGCTCCTGACAGGCTTTAAAACACTCATGCAAATGGCACCCAATGAAGTACAGCACTGTGCCAATAATTGTTCTCCTGTCAAGGGGAAGGGACAGCCTGCGAAAGCACCTTGAACTGCCAAGTGCTGTAGAGCAGGATGCTCAAAGCTACGTGTCATGAAGGCTTTGGAAAACTCCCACTATGTGTCTACCTTCTCCACTTAACGCCTGAGAAGCCTGTCCCTATGTGAACTGCACATGGGCAGTGGGCTGGGTGCAGGTATCCTGCATTTCAGGCTGCTGTGCTCAGTAGTGCAGCCTTAGGAGAAGGGGCAGTCAGGCTTGCAGGAGTGACTTCTTCTCATCTCCATCAGGCAGTGAAGCCTGTCCCCATTCCACGCGTGTCAGCTGAGGTCAGAGCGTGGTATTTAAGGTGACACAGGTGGACAACAACCAAGCTGAAAACTGAACTCCTTGTCCTGTTGCTTATGACTGTAAAACAGCCTGCTGCAGAACAGCTCTTCCCTTAAAAAGCAAACAGCCCCAAGCTGACTCCTGGCATGATGGGAAGGTTCCGGGAGGAAGGGTTGGCTCCCCACTGCAGATAAGGTTGATTACTCCAGTAACAATCAGGACTATATTACTTTGAAATAGACTGATACTTTCAGCACTAATTGCATAATTTCTTCTGCATTTTAATGCAAAAATATGTAATTACTGAATATTTACATAATTAATGTAGCACACACTGCAGCGTTTTAAATGCCAAGCACCTACAACACAATTCTTGCAACCTTGAGTTGGCAATTGTCTTTTTTTTTTTTTTAACCAGGAAAGGATTAAAACTTAGGGATTAAACATCTTAACAAAGCCCCTCAGATACACTTGGTCTCCACCACAACCAGCTCTCCTCTTCACCCCTCAATTCAAAACCCCAGGGGAACAAAAGCCACGTACTGTGTGCTGTGAGGGAAGTCGAGCAAGTGCGTCATGGTGACAAAAGGGTGGCTCAGAGTTTCAATGGGTGTTATCCTCTTATCCGCGTCTATCGTCAACATCTTCTTTAACAGATCTATGAACTCCCGCCGGTCTGCCTTTTCCACCAACATATCGCTTCCTTCCAAATCCGTTGTCATGTTTACCTAAAGGAGAAGGGACGGGAGTGAGCGCCAAAGGGGAAGAGCAGATGGTCGGGTCTTCAGCAAACTGTGTTTACTCCTCGTTGGAGCACATGCCCTGCGAGCCTCCCTGTCTAAAGGAGGAGCTGCTGAAGAGCCACGGCAGACTCCTTGGTGGCCACTCGTCTGGCTCGTGCATGTCACATCTCCAGACAGACTGTTAAGTGTTCAGCTCGCCTGGGTCAGTGGCTAATGAAACACTTAGTCACCCTCCACTGAGGATGAACAGCTTCCACGTGGTAGCAGGAAAGCTCTGGTAATCAGAGGGTTTATCATATACCATGCCATCAGATACTTATCTATGTGTCCTGTGAGCAAAAAATATATAAAATACATAAAAATTGTCAGTAGGTTTATGAGAAACATCCCATTCATGTATCAGGGAAAAAAAAGACTTGTTATATTATTTCATGCATTATCCAGTCTCCTCTGATTCCAGTCCTCGGCTCCTGCGTGTTTACATGTTTACTTGCTACAAAGTCTAGACCTTGCTAGCACAAACTCCAGTTTGGTGCTAGAGCTGGGACCGTTTTGCACACTGTTTTTTTTTGTCAGCATGAACTCCCATCACAGGAGTGGTTATGCTGGGATCAGCTCTCACAACCACATGGAACTGACACAGTGAATTAGTACTTCTCATTCTTGCCCCAGCCAGCCATGTTTTACAGCGAGTACACTCTTCTGTGGTCATGGTGAATATTTCCACTGTCACCCTTTAACAAATGGAAATATTAAAGCACAGAGAACTAAGTGATTTGACAGTGGTCATACAGGAGAGCACTGGAGAGACAAGAGAAAATGCAGGATTTAAACACTCAGAGACATGCCTTAGCCACTTTCCAAGGCTGCTTTACTACAGCATACATGCCCCTGTGTGCAGTCACCCCCACAAAGCAGCACATAACAGCTAATTTGGTAGGCATAACCCCGGTATTTTTCAGGAGCTGGCCCAAGGATAGGATACACAGAGAACTTATGTAATTCCCTTTTGTTAGTGTTGCTGGAAAGCACGTAAACAGTCTTGCTGGTTACTCACCAATGCTCTTACCTGTGCCATATCATCCAAACAGTTGAAAATATACTTTCTTGCTTCCTTCGACTTAATCCCCGTCTCTGCCTCATGATCATCTGGCGTCTGCTCAAAAGGAGGACATAGGCATTGACCAACACTGCCCTGCAACCAGCTGCAGATTATGTGCCACTTCCCATTTGTGCCTCATCGTGTCCTCCTCAGAGACCATCATGTCTCTCTTGCCTGACCAGACACCATTTACACGATCTCTGCCACAGTTATGTGACATCTTTTATGTCACAAGGTGATTTATCTCTTCTCTTTCACTTCTGAGGGCCCTCCCAGCCGTGGTGGGTCTCTTACATCCACCCCAGTGTGAGGTTCAGCATCCCATTCCAGCCAGAAGCCCACTGGCCTCTCTCCTTGGGGACAGCATGCAGCCAAACACGCTGGCACAGGACACTCAGGGCTCACTAGAGGTTTTGACTGTAGAATTAAAATGCTTGCCTTTTTTTTCCCCCAAATGAGTTAGAGTAAAGTCTGCTCACTACACACCAATTCATTGACTACTTAGAGGGAGATTTCCAGGTCAGTTGACTTAAGTTTCCTACATCGCCATGACAAGCAGGTGTATTTTGGGCTCCAGATTTTGGGGATGGCAGTTTTACCTTGGGCAGTACCCACCCCTGTGTCTGTGCTGCACTGCAAAAAGCAGAACCTTAGGCTGTGAGGTGACCTGTCTCCTCACTTCCACCCAACAACTGCAAGGTAAAAGAAATATGGAAACATCTTCCTACCTTCAGCCTCCACAAGGGATACGGTGAGTCTGTATCCCTGTTGAAAAACCTCGTAGTCTTTGTCCCTGCACTTAACAAATACTCTGCTGGTAAGCCCTGCGTCTGTGAAATGTAGCGAATCTGCAAGAGAAGGGTAAGAGGTCACTGTCTGTCCTGTGAAGATCTCTGGAGGTCTTCCTTGAAGGAGTGCAGGAGGCATTTGAACCAGTGGAACAAACAAAAAAAAGAAGATGTAGCATATAGATAGACTTCACCCAAAAAAACTCAGTGCAAGGAATGAGGGGAAGAGAATTTCTGTATGGAATTCCCTCCATTTATCACATACATCACTGGAAACTTACAGTGCACTCCCACAAGGCCTAAGGACAAAAAGAGGAAAGTCCCTAAGTTTTTAGTGGTCAAAGAGAAGGACCCACAAAGTGATTTCAATGGGGTGTCTCAACACTTTGCACCTTTTTATGTCACCCTCTCCTCTCCAGGAAGTAATTTCAACAATTTGATATTTGCTCTCTAACTTTTGGCAGTTTTCTTCCACCTGAGCCCACAGCTTGTCCTAGGAGCAGTCTGAAGTTCCAAACAGAGGATTATGAAGTGACTACCTTTGAACTGAGGTGAAATATACACTCGAACCAACTGACGCCCTCATGGTATGGAAAGTACTTGTCTCTACTGACTGCATGACGTTATTTGGGTTGCATCCATAAGCATGACCTCATTGGCACCCACACAGCTAAAAGATACTCTATTTGTGTTTCCAGGATGTCAAACTTTTATTTATTTATGAAGGAGAAAGGGTCTGTGATTACACTACTGAAGACCGATGTCACGCACGCCTGGGGTGCCACACAAAACCTTAACTTTGGCACCTCCTGACTCCTGAATGGCTTCATTCTGCAAAATTGCTGCAAACTCTGCAAAACTACTAAAACCAGTCACCTAATCTAGAAAATTCTAGGGAAGCATGGAAAGTGTTTTTGAGAGAAGGAACAGAGAAGGATAAAAACATTAAATAAATAAAGGCATGAAAAGCAGCCGTGATTTAAATCACTTCCAAGCACTCAGGCCCTGGTTCACTGTGCGTGGCTTCCTCAGCTCTGCAGCTCCTTAGGTCCTTCAGAGCTCACACCCCTGAGAGGCACCAGGATCCTGCCTGCAGCCCAGTGCCAGTGCTGCAGCCAGGGGCTAGGATCAGCCCCTACCCCTTTCCCAGCTCCCCAAGAGCTCTTGTCATACTTTACCAGAGGAACCTTTGTGCTGGGCAGTTAAACTGGACAGTAAGGTATGGTGATTTCTTTTTCAGCTGTGTGTTTTATGGCTTTTGGGGTGCAACAGGGAAGAGAAAGAAATCTACTCTTCATGCTTGGTATGTGATTTTCAAATGCTTGTAAGTTTCTCAGCTACATCTGATTTCCTTTAGAGTCACTAATAGCCCTGCCCTTTGCTGCAAGTTATTTCCCCTGCCAAATTTTACCTTTAGAGCTCTGATAAAAAAAATACAAGTTTCAAAAGAAATGTCAAGAAAACATTTCAGTATGTGAAAAACTTATTTATTATCCTGCTTTTTTTTTTTTTTTCTTTTTTAAAAATTTATTTCCTGAAAGAAAAAAAGACCCTTTTCAGGCTGCATTTGCAGACAGCTAAGATCAGCCTGAAGAATACTATGGGAATGTAAAGTATCCTACAGCCCTGGCTCTAGCTGCTGCTGCATTATTGGTTTTAGGACTAAAAGGGCATAAAAGCCTATAGGGAGAAAAGGGACAGCAGCTTATATTAACTGGAAACCTACATCAATGCCAGCGTTCTCCTTCTTGTCATTGCTTTTAATATGCACTCTCATAAAAGGGCTTATGAAATGCAGCCGAGTTCGTGCAGTTTCTTCTAACAAATAAGCCTTTATACAGCACTTGCTGCTACAGCAGAGAACGGGTGCCTGCTCTGCTCAGTGAGGAGAGACATGTACAGAGCTCTCCAGTCAATGGCAGCGTTGACTCTTGATTGAGATTTCACTCAGGCGGCCACGTCTTAAAAGCCAGCGTACCAGACTGCACACTGGTTACCTGGAATAAATACCCCAGATGCATAATGACAAGGTTGACTTGGGAGAGCAAGAAACACACATCCCTCATTAGCAAAAGTGAAAAAGTCAGCATCTGTTCACTCTGACAAGAGAAGGGAAAAAGATGTGTGCACTTACCAGTACCCAGGGTAATATCCACACCCACCTGATCGTACTCCGAAGCTCCTGGGTACAAGGGCCAGCCCAAGAACAGCTCTGCAATGACACATCCCAATGACCACATATCGATTGCTTCACAAAAGGGTAAACCGAGGATGATTTCAGGGGCTCTGCGAAGGAAGAGGTCAGAAAACATCAGCAAGGGGAGCAGAGCCGCTCGGCTGGCGTAGGGCAGCTGGTGCCCATCGTGACACTCACGGAGCTGCCGCCAACAAGTGTCACTGCTCTGACAGAGCTGAGGGACACACTGGTCACAGGCACAGTGCCGGCTAACCAAACATTAGTCGGTGAATATTTATCCTTGCAGAAGAGCACTGTGGCCGTATATAGCCAAGAGACAGCCCTAAGTTCTGCAGCATTTTGTACGGCAGAGAACTACCATTGCTTTCATCCAGCAAGTGGGAATGTGAAGGCACCCAACCAAGGTCCCCACTCGAGGCTCTCAGGCTCAGCCTGCGGTGAAGCATCCTCTGTTCACACAGCTCCGTGGGCTCACAAACAGCCAGACATTAAATAATCATTACAGGACTGGTATAAAAGGATTACTGACTTTTTAAACAAATGGCTGTAACAATAAAACAGAGAAATAATGTAATTAGATCTATTAGACCTAAGCCTTTTCCTCAGGAGGAAGTAGCCAAGAAGCCTTCCTTTCCCAGTCTGTCCCAGGCACCTGATTAGATTTCCTCTTCCCTTTCAGCCCAAACAGCCAAAATGCACCAGCACTCTGGCTATGCATTTATTGCCGGCTCCAGGAGATGCCACCGAAGCACCTCTGCTTCCTCCCCTTCCAGGGGGAATCTGTCCCGCTGCCTTGGGGTGGTTGGAATCCCTCTCCACTGATGCTGGAAAGGTCTTTAGGACGAGGTGAGACGAGACGAATCCTGACCTATGTGCCCCAAAAACTTCTGCGTGAAAGAACCAAAAGTATTTTTCAAATACTGAAAACCTTATACACACAAACACCTTCCTTACTCTTCCCACCTCTGCCTAGATATCCACATGCAGTTATGTGACACAGTTCCTATTTACACAAGGACCCCCTACAGCTTCTCTCCTGTTCTTCTTGCAACACTTCTGAAGCCCCAGCTTCTGGTTTCAGGTAATGTACAGCAGAAAGAATAACTTACTCTCCCATACTCCTCCAAAGAAAAAAAAAAAAGCAGAAGACAGGTAAAAGAAAAACACATTGCTTTAAAACTTTCATCATTTTAAATATAGCCTTGGGATTTCTTGGGCCCTCATGCATATTTTGGGAATGCCTGGGGTTGGCTATTGAGCAAATCAAGTGCCACCATCCAAAGCTCGAAATAGGACCCATGGTTCCCAGTTTCCCATCTGTCATCGGGATAAGATCTGACGCTAGTGAGATCATACTAAGGATTACCAATTGCAGTGGAAAATATTATGTTTTAATCACGCCATTACACAGTCATGTCAAGACAAGTCTTCAGCCAAGAAACCAAGCAAAATGGTAATTTTTTTCCAAAGAAGCAAAGGCTCTGTAGCAAGAATCCATGTCCCATCTTCAATCCATAAACTTCCCCAGTTTTGGGTGGACTTGTAATGATAAAAGTCCCAAACTATCTCTTCTCAAACCAGCAATGCAGAATGTAAAAATTACAGGAAATTCTGGGATTTTAAAGTTAGAATTTTTTGTGTCATTTCCACAAAAAAACAAGTCAGAAACTTAAAAAGTGGCTACCTTAGCCCTTCTAGCTTCATCTGTGCCTGTCACTGCCATACCGTACTGCTCTGTAGTCCACTGTGACAAACTTTTTATTCTAACAGCAATCTCTCCTCATGAACAAGGGGTTAATTTTCCTCTTTTCCTCCCTATTCCGTCATCCCGTCATCCCTGTCATCCCTACACACTACTCGACACCTAGACAAAATGCAGAGAGAAAAAGACAGCTATGGTGACCTGAATCTCATTACTATGTAAATCCTGCATTCAAAGCCATCTGCCTCTCCCTGTCTGCCTTCCACATTGTGAACGAAATGTCCCTGGTCACTAATGAGAGCTCAGCCACGCATCGCCTGAACTTCAAATCCCTCCCACTAACTCAAGTGGAGGGGTGGACTACAGGGATATTCCCAACATGATTTTGTGTGGAAAACTCCCTGTTCATAAAAATCACTTGCACTGCTGTCATATGCAGCACACACCTCCTTCCCTCTCTCCCCACACTTATGCTGCCAACACCTTCAGACCCCTGCAAGAAGGGATGACCTAGAATTTGAAGTTCCAAAATCTCTAATTTTTTTTTTTTCTCTTGAGTCTTTGGCTGTCCAGTGGGTTTTCCTTAAAGCTCCACTTTCTGGAGTGCAGTAATTAGTAGAGAATTTCTTTTTTACATGCAGAAGAGGCTTTCCATCTCTGCTATTGGGAAGAAAAGTACAAACCAATGTCTCTATTATTTAAACACATAAAATGCAACTAAACAGAACACCATTCATTCTATGAATTCTAACAGTGGTGAGAATGCCTGTGAGAAGGGGCTAGATCTAGGTGATATGGCACCTTATGTACACCAAAGCCAGCACTTGCTGGGGTTTTCTCCCAGCCTTCACGTCATAATTGCGATTTTTCCATGGAGAGGGAGTGGCCCTAAGACAAAAAGATCTTGTTAACTTAATAAAGCAGTCATTAAGACACCTCAAGAACAATAGGCAATGGACACCACACAGGCTTCCAGATTTTCAGCCAGCAGATACCTCCTGTTTGCTGTGTGAAAGAGGGAGCTGGAGTCACCAGGAGCAGTGCTCTGCCTGCTTGTGATGGCCAATGCCAAGCATTTTGGGGCAGGATGCTACGAGCTCTGCAATGAAATAACCTGTCCACTGATAAAATATCTTTGAACCTCTTCTGTGGTGGATATTGTTCTTTATGCTCAGTTATGGATGCATACATCCTTCTGCACATAGTACCTAACATGTGCAACTCCTCTCTTTCTTAACATAAGCATGTCGGTTTTTTAAGACAAGGTGAGATCTTGACTTCCACCACATGTTGTGGCACAGAGTTCCACAGGCAACCTTCTGCTTTCAATAGCATCTTAACTCAGCTGTTTAAAGCTTGATTTTCCTTCATCAGGTTTACATTTGTCACCTCTCACTTCATGTTCACATAGATTGGTCTGGAGGTGAAGATGGAAGTGATTGAATCACCTGTCCTTTAACATAAGTTATTTTTGTATCTCTGCCCTGTTCTCCCATGTCTGCAGCAGCTTCTGGCTTCTCGGTGTACCATCCCATGGATGTTTCAATCCACTTCCACTGCCTGACCCTACAACTCCTCTTCCTGACATGACTGCTTGGAGACAGGCTGAACAGACCTAGAAAGAGTTAAACATGAGGATATTCCCCAGACTTATTTTACACTATTTGCAGAATGCTTTCACGTTCCAGTCTTCCCTAAGCTTAATATTTTGTTTGCTTTTGGAGTGACACGAGGCATTTCAGCAGATGTTTTATCTGGGAGATCCTCTGAGACACACAGTCCTTTCTCCAGAGAAGCTGCAGTTAATTTAGGACATAGAATTATGCAGAAATAGTTCATTTTTTGTCTTCAAATGTTTACTGCCTTTCAGTACTGCACTGATCTGGCATAATGTTTTCTGTAATCTAGATCAAGTCCTTTAAATGCTCCTCACTCTTTTCTGCAGCCTAACCTAAGCAAGTCTGTGATATCTGCATGCTTGAACACTTCACTACTGGTCCAGCAGTTTTTACAGATAACTAATACATTAAGTAACTCTGGTCCTAAAATGTGCATGCAGTCCACAACTGACCCTTGTCTCCCTAAAAGCACTCAGATTTACCTCAGCAATTAAAATGGTGTAATTATTTTTCCCAAAGGGAAAGAAAACAGTTTCCATGTCTTAACCAGTTCTTGTGTGGGATTTCTCCATTCTGTAGCTGCTAACACCATGTAACAAGGGAAAATGCCCTATTAAAGTGTGCACATCCAAGTACTGCAATCACAAATCGGAAGGACGATTCACGTGGCAGCAGATCCTCCCGAACAGCACTGAGATCTTCAGCAGATCTCTCCATGGCTGCACAGGGAATTATTTTCTGTACCAACAGTACAGGTTTTTTAACAGGGGCTCACCAAACCTTTCGATTGTGGTGAGGATCTTGTCTGCCAGATACCTCAATACATGCAAGAACATCCCCGTTTCCCGCTCTCCACCCATTTCTTGGCTGTGCATCTGCAACACTCTTGGCACAGTAATTCCTGCCTCCAGTTCAAGACACACACATGGAAAACAGAAAACTTTGCCCTCCTGTCCTTCCTCTCACATGGGCTGCCCTCGATGTCTTCCAACAAAAGGCACTCCCCTCCTGCATGCACAGGCACAACCTGTTCTACAGCTCACCAGCTCACACAGATCTCACCACCACAGACCAAAGGTTTAGAAACCACTTGCCACCAGCCTGGGAAAGGCTGAAGAGCTCTGCCCAGAGCCTCTATCTCCAGGACAAAAGCAGCCATCCCATCCCCACTTCCCACATCTCCTACCCCTTTCCAACCAAATTACTTGCCTGGACAGCAAAGGGTGACCTGTTCCTCGGCTCAGCAGTGGGTCCAGTCAGTCCCCCATCCTTTGGAGCCCAGCTTGAATGTGCCTGTGTACACCAGAGAGCTGCTGGTGACAGTGCCCCAGGGTGCCAGGGTCCCCGTGCTGGCAGCACCTGCAGGTCCCCAGAGGCAGAAGTGCCATCTCATCATTTGCTTGCACCTCACACACGACCCCGTCCTGCTTTCAGGCCTGCTGCTGGCAGAGTATTTACTTTAGCAACCCTGCTTTGTGGCAGGGTAATTTCATTGTCTGGTGTTTCTGTCAGGAAAATTAATTACCAGTCTAGCTTGCTGGCTTTTTCACCCACACATCACAGGACATTAAAAACAAATGCCAAAAAAATTCAATTCCACAGACTGGGATTCAGAGAGCTGGGCTCTTTCTGAATTTTAAAACTTCCCTGCAAACTGCCCTCCTCAAGGATAATTTACCACCTCTGGTAGCATCCCATGGCCAAGCGTGGTAGTCTCAGCAGAGTCCTTCATGGACAAGTATACATATCAGACAAAAATATAACTCAAAACTTGATACTTGCTGGCACCTTGAGCAGAGAGTGCTCCTGCTCCAGAAGAAGGTTGGGGGCAGCTGCAGGCAGTGCAGACAGACCTACAGTGAAGATGTCTCTGAGCTGGTACACACAGCTCCTGTCTTGCTCTATCTGCTCGTCTCACCTGCTAAAAGCCTGAACTCCTGGAAGCAGCAGATTTCACATCTCCACTCAGAACGCCCTGGGCAGAGACAGAGAGGCAGGAGCTGAGCTCCTCTGCCCAAGCAGGGATGTGCTGACCAGCTGCATGCCCAGGGCTTCACCCCACTCAGGGCTTATGCCCTCCTATGCACCAAGATGCCACTTGTGAGGACAAAGAACTGCATCCTGTGTGTCTTACAAAGGGGTTTTTATTCAAGTGATGGAGCTCTATCCTCCTCTCAGATGAACCCTCTCTTTGGCATCTTTATGGACTCCTTCTCATACCTGCTCACTTGTATTTTGTGGCGGTGTCCACCTTTTATTGCCATGTACTGTAGAATGCAGAGTACCCTGAACTCTTAGGTAATGGAGGTGGAATGCACACAGAACCTTTTTTTTGTTCCTCTGTACCTCTCAGACTCCAAATCATTTCTTAAATGAAGGGATGTAAAAGGAGACAGGCTCATATTCTGGAAGTAAAAGGTTACAGTTGCTATTTCCCTCACCCCTCCACCTCTCCACTCACACAGGCACCTGGAAGGGATGCAGACATCAAATATGGATGACCCTCAGACTAAGGCCACCCTCTGCTCCAGGGCTGGGCATCTGCAGACTTTGTGTCTGTGATAAAGGCAGCCACCAGGGCCAGAGCTTAACGTCCCTACAAGCATCCACAGCTCCTGCTTGCTTACTCCCCATCCCATGCAGTGGACAGGAGAGCAGCTCCAGGCCCCACTTGTGTCACTCAGCAGGGAAATGCTGGGCTCATCCTCACTGCTGGCCTCACAGCAGGACTTCTGCATTTCTCCTGCATCCCTGAGCAATGGGCAGCCCTGGGAGTCAAGACTCACCCCAGACCATGCAGGCACAGCATGCCTTTCAGATTCCAGCATCAAGTTCCAACCGTGGACAGGTCAGTCAGGACAGGGTTATTCCTGAGGGAGGGAAAGGACCACTGAGGAATGCCACCCAATCGTTCACAGTATACTGTTTGCCCACAAAGATGTGTTGGTCTGAGTGATAAGGACAGACAGTGCCTCTACAGGGTCTTCCAGCAGGCTCTGTAATTCACAGGTCAAACACAGGTACACCTGGTTTCTGGGAAGGACTGTGGGTGTAGCCAGAGCCATTTCCAGGGCTGCCAGACCACCTGTACAACCACCACTAGAGGGGAGCTCCAACACTGCACTGCTCACATTGCCCTTCCCCATCCCTCAAGATTAGTCTGCAACACTTCAAAAAATATCTGAATCAGCTCAAAGGACTGGAAGCTGGATCCACTCAGCCCTCGGTGATGGTTTATGTTACAGGACATAAATATAAACTGGAGGCTGGTAACCAGTGAGGTACCACAGGGGTTTATCCAGGAGAGCCATGGTGTCCCTGACAGCAGCCTGCTCCTCCTCCTCTGCCACATGGAGAAAATGGTGCCAGGCTCTTGCCTCAGGTGGGTAGCAGAAGGCAAAGATGACAGACAAACTGGAACAGGAGAGTATGCCTCTGGGAATGGGGCAAACACCTCCACGGTGTGGATAAATGAACCACCAGCGCAGGCTGCCCTGAGGGACTCTGCAGTTGCTATCCTTGGAGGCTTTTAAGGCCCAGCAAAACGAAGCCCTGATCTTGATCTCATGGCAGACCCTACCTTGACCATCAGGTTAGGCTAAGTGACCTCCCAAGGCCCCCCGTCACCTGAACTTCCCTAACTCTATAAGGTCCAGTAACCATACAATTCTCAATAGGAAGGTCACCACGATTCCCCTACACACAGGCGAAATCCTACACAGCTGGGAGTGTCTCAGGTGGTACAGCTGCAGGTCCCAGGGTGCTTTAATCAAGTGTACATACACACAGTTCTGTCTTTTAAAAACAGAGAGCAAGTTACACAACAATTACTTCTGAACTTGACTGGAGTAATTATCAACTGAGTCTCGTGAGCCTCTCACTGCTAGCTGAGGGTATTTAATAGCAAATAAATCACAGAAGCAGAGTAGATTACCCACCCCTGGACACTGCTCGTGTTCCACCAGGGTGCTGACTGGGAAGGGTGAAAATACTGCAGAGGATGGTGTCAGAAACAGACCAGGCTAGCCTGGAGCTCAGGGAAGTCACCCACTCCCTCCCTGCCCCGATCCTGGGCCATCCAAGCAATGCCTGTGTCACTCCTGGCAAGCATTCAGCTAGCCTGTCTCAGAGACCTCCCACAGTGGAGCATCCATAAACTCTGCCGTGCCCCAATGGACCTCACCCCTTGTAATTTTAAGGAATAATACAGCTGTGCATAGCTGACTTTATGTCATGCTTAATTACAACTTGTTGTCAATCTGGCATCTATGTAATACATATGGAAAAACATAATTTAATGCATCTCACTTGACTTTGCCTATACCTGGCTTTCTGCCAGGCTGCACCTCCTCCCTCTCCTCACTCTGCTTCGGCCTCAACACATACTCAGTACCTATAACCTTGTCTCTTTTCCTCTCTTGCTCACTATGTCTGTCTCCTTTTTCCACTTCATCTTTTCCGCTCTCTTCCCACACTTGCTGAGGACAGCCCACACAGGAATCCCCCAGCCCCATGAAAGGGGTGCACACCCTGCACCTGGAAACACAACCCTATGCTGTTAGGGGTTTGCATCCATCTTTAAAATTGGGGAGTCACACAGACGCATCTCAGGCACTCCAACAGGATCCCCCCGCTCGCTGCCACCATCCACCAGGCTCTCGGAAAAAGCAATTTCCATAGGTTAATCCTGGAAGACTTTCAAGTAAACCACACTGACATATCAAGCACTTGCCATCGCTATGCACCTTTCTTGGGATTAAGAAAGCTGGATTCAGCCATGAACAAAGCCTGGGGTTTGAATGGGGAGGGAGGGGTCCCTGCTGGGAGGCTCTGCACCTCTCTGCTCTCCTATATACATTGCACATACACACTTCATTTAGGTTAGGGCCTTAAAGAAAACCTCCTGCTCTCTTCAGCAAGAGCATGGGAGCAAATAAATGACTGAAGCCCAGAGCTGGAGAAGGCAGTGCAGCTGTTTGTGGAAACAAGACAAAAGATTTAGAAACACTTGCTTTTTTTTCCCCCCTCTCCCATGTCAGGCTGTTTACAGAAACCAAGGGATGAAATTTTGCAGACAAAACCATTGAGAGCAGCCTGTCAGTCTCGAAGGGAAGGAGAAAGGGAGGGAGAGGGAGAGGGAGGGGAGCGTAGGCTTCTTTCAGGATTATGGATCATTGCTAAATTGCTCTATCAATTATTAAACCCATCACTCAAAGCGCAGTAACCAAAATATAGCAGATAAAGCCTTTCTCATCCACTCTCTACCAGCTGCTCTCCTCCTCCTGAAGCCAGAGGGGAATGAAAATTCCCATAGTTTATATTTTATAAAGACAATTTTCCCTGTGCCTTGAAAATAAAAGATTTTCTGGACAAGGTACAGTAGAACCGAGCCCGCGGCGGGAAGATATTAAAGGAGGAATTGCCCTTTTGACTAACAGACCCAAGGAATAAAACAAAATCTCTCCAATCAATATGATTTCTTAACGCTGACAGGTTAAAACATTTGTCTGTGAATAAATGAAGAGGCAGGTCTCAGCCATCAATAGCTGTTAGTTGCTGTTTGCTCTTTGCCACTGCTGCTGAACAGATCTGAGATCAACAGCAGGGTGGGCATGGTCCCAGGAAAGGACAGGACAAAGGGGCACGAGGCACCTGGTCTGGCCAGTGGCTCTGTGGAGAAGGATGCAACCATGCATCCAGGGTGGGACAGCAAGCCCTGGGTGAGCAGTGCTGAGAAAGAAACACACAGGGAGGATGATCAGGACCTGACATCCAGCTGGAAAGGCTTCCATGTGACTACCAAGGTCTGGATGGGTGTGAGTTTTTAGCAGCACTGCATGCACTTGCTGGAAGCATTTACCACATGCCTCATCTGAAGCAAATACATGCCTGAGTCCTGGCAAGGGCCTGGCTGCAGCTCAGGTTAAACATGCAAAACACATAAGTGTTTTGCTGAACCTGAATCCCCTAGCAAGTCCTTGCCGTGATTGAGCTGGAAATCATAAAAGGCAAAAAAATGCTATTAAGACAAATCACGGAAAAGAGAGCCAGGCCCTGGGTTTGACCAAGAGCCTGCTAAGCTTGTCCCAGCCAAGCATCTTTGTGCATCCCTGGAGGAAGCCCTGCTGGACTGACCACAGTTGTACTCACCTCTTTGGAATCAGAAATGCAGGACTCTAAACTTGAGAGGAGGTGCACAGCAGGGAGCACCAGGACCATCGCCCCGGGGGTCGGCAGCTCCACGCTGACCCAGAAGCACAGAGACACGCAGGGGGGGTGATGCAACAACAGCTACATTCAACACAGCGTGACCCCTGGTTGTTCTCCCAAACAAAGGGCCGTGCACGGGGGGAGGGTTGGGGCTTTCCCAGGTTATGGAAGAAATCAGAGAATAGAAAAATCATAATTTGAAAACAAAAGCCCTATCCATGCCAGGCAGTGAATGGATGAGCCGCAACGTATTGGGTGCAGCAATCCCCTGAAGGAGGCATCTGATCAAGAGGGGAAGAATGCCAATTATGTGCTCCCATTCATGCCACTGCAATGAAAGCATAATTCTGACTCTGCTTTCTGACCCGCAATATGCAATTTATGCAAATCCAAGCTGTTCTCGCTTCCCTCAGAGCCAAGTGTCCACCAATGCCAGAGCTGGCTCTAACTTTTTGTTTTCCTTTTCAAATCTATTGTTTTCACTGCTGAATATTTAAGACCTTTTGTTGTTGCTGTTGCATTTCTTTGGAAATGAAATAATAATTGAAAAAAATCCCACAGCACACAGAAACAAACAAAAGTTGACTTCTCCTCTCTCCAGCCATTCTGCCACGCTCAGTTCCATCCCAACCCCTTATCGTTCCAGCCCAGAGCCTTGCCATGTATTGGCCAAGTGAAGCTTCTCATGTCTGATCTGCAACGATCCTGACACTTTTGTTCACAGCAAATACTGAAAGTTGCACCAAGCTGCATGGTGGTTTTATAGGATTAGCCCGAATACTGAGCCAACTGTCAATAAAAGGCTCCAAACCATTTCTATCCCTGGCAAACACGGATACGAACCAGACTCAGGCCATGATCCTAAGATTGGCTTCACAGAACAAGTAGCAGGTCTGAGGCTAAAAATATCAAATTACTGCAGCCTTCCTTTATTTTTTTTCCCTTTTTTAAATCATGTACACTGGCTGCCTTTTTTGTTTTTTTATAATTAGAAAAAGACAAAGACAAAAATAAAGTACTTATCCTGCCTGCTCCTTGGAGAAAGGAGCATTGCCCTTTACTTATCTCTGAAGAGCCACACAGATTTAATACTAATATTAGCCGCAACTATTTGTATTTCTGTGGCACACAGAAGTCCCGGCAGAGCCCGGAGCCTCACAATGCTAGATGCTAAAACACGCCATGCTAAGGGACTGTGTCTGCTCCAGAGAATTGATGATCTAAGACGATGTGTGGTGACAGGGGAACAGATTGGTGGAGCAGTTCGCCCAAGATCATACGGCGAGAGCACAGCAAAGCCAAGAAAAGAAGCGGGGTCCTTGTGAACAGTGTGCCCTATCTATCAGACCACGTCTTCTACTTATTATAGCAGGGAACAACAATAATAATGCACGGATTTGAAGGCCCTTTCGAAAGAGAGGGTATTACTGAGGTAAGGCTGATTTTAGGTCAAAATGACCTGTAGGTATCACCCAGCAAGACAGCAGCCATGCCGGGAATAGCTCATGAAATCCAAGGCCCACTTTTAAGCCCCGCCTGGTGACTCACAGCACCCTGCCTACGCTCCGAGGACCTGCTTGGTCCACACAGAAGTTTAAGGAAAAGCCCGGGAATGCCTGCTCATCCGCACACGGAGATATGTGTGGCAGGGAACAGCAGGGACACCTCGGAGCTGCCCCAGTTGGCCATTCCTGCTGCAGAGAGTTGAAAATTTCCACTCCCAACTCAAGCCCTACTTGAGTCAGCACAGCCGGCAGAGCAGGTGACAACAGCCCCCTGTACAAGCAGCAGGGCACAGCACAGATTGCAGAAACACAAACCCACTCTGAATTTCATTTATTTTTATTACATTTATATTAGGGCTAACATCTGGAAGTGTTAAGTAGAACCCTACTGTACTAGATGATGCAAAAAAATGTAAGAAAACAGTCCCTGCACTAAAAAATTTGCAACCTAATTTGGGATCCCTCATCACCCTGGAAATAAAAGCTCTGGGACTTGCTGCTCAGCATCTGCTAAGACAGGATCTGCAATCAAGCCTGAACAAAACCCAATCCCTGACCCACTGGGGTGACCACTATGAGTCTACCTCCTGCAGCTACCATATTTTAGGGCCAAAGACTGCAATTGCTCCCTTGTCCAGAGATGGAAGAGGGGCCTTGTAGCTGTAGTAGAGGAACAACTCTGACTTTAACTGTTAATGTCACACATCTTAGTGGAGCCGGACAGAGAACAAGGGTACAAGCAAGAACGCAAGTGGGGTGTGCAAACAGTCCCAAAGGAACCGTGATGCTTGCGGGAAAAAAGGCACCGCTTCAGAAGAAAGACTTTTAAAACAAAGTCTTCTGCAAAGTTAAGTTCATTCTTTATTTAAAACCATCGCATGGAAAATTCAATTGTTCTCTAATGCATCTCTGTACCAAACCAGGAGCCTAAATTCAATCATTAAAGTGTGAAGCTGATGAATTTATATCCATAGTAAGTGCAAATTTCAACACAATTTTAAGTAAGGAGTCGCTCCCAACACCTTCATAACATGTCAACACATAGTCATATATTTGTTTCTGGGACTCTTGAAATGTCTCCTTTTACTGTTTCATTTTTTTCTTGCCAAAAACAAATTCTTAAAGCTATCCCAATGTTCTGAAAAAATATAAACATTTTCTGCATGTTAAAATCTAAGGTGGCCATGACAGAAATTTTAGAGAGACAAATTTGTAGGGGGGGGAAAAAAAAAAATCATACAAAAGAAACTTTTCACTATACACAAGGGGAATCTGAACTGATTCCCATCTGATTAATTTTAACTTCTAATTTGTCCTTGGATCACACTGCAGTACGGATGTCATTTTTTAATTTCACTGTTTTGTAAGTAGCCAGTACCGTCCTTGTAAAGGGCGAAGAAACCCCCATGTATCAGGAATGCTTTTGGCTGAGAGGAAGTTTAGTAATTACTCCAGAGAAATAAATACAACAATCAAAAGTACTTCCCAGGACATGAAGGCAAAGATCCACCCTTTCTTGAAAGAAGGGGCTGTCTTACGTATACATTCCTATCTTCAATTATCGTGATGGCCTGTAACCATTTAGCTCTCTGTTAAGTCAACTGCAGGGTTCACGAACATTTCCTGACATTCTTCACATTTTTCTTGCATGTTGCAATTTTATCTGGTGTGTATCATATGCTTCCCCCCGAAACGCCTGAACCAAACCCTCTTCCTCCTGACAGAGGAGCTCGGGCTTCGTAAACTTGACTGCAGCTCTGAGAAACCTCATCACTTCAGAGTTGCATTAGAAATGACTGAAAACAGAGCAGGTTTGGCTTTGAGAGGTAAAACCACTGTACGCTCAAGCAGCAGGGGATGCAAATGAACCAACGCCTCCCCTAAAAACTTTCATCCAGTTCTAAGCCTGTGAATTTAATGCCCCAATGTTTTGGAGCTTCCCTGTCCCTCCATCCAAAAATATTAGTGTACGTTTCATTACCTTTACTGCACCCTTCCACAGCTCTATCCCTGCAGCTCCCCCGACACCCATTTTAATTGAGGAAAGACATCATTTTGGTTCAACTGGGGCTGTGACAGAGCTGGTGCCTGCAGTGCATTGGGCAGGAGCCTCCGGCTGGACAGGGGCAGGATAGAAGGGCCCTGCATGAGGGGCAGCTCACTGCCCACCTGTGATTTACTACCAGCACATAGCAATATTTAGGGTGCAATAATAAGGTGGTACACGGGTGCTTTACCAACAAACAAGATGGGGAAGGGAATAACTGTATTTCCCCTGTTGTTCTAAGGGGAGGTTCACCAAAAGGTTAGCGAGAAAACAATGTAGGCCCATCGATCACCGGGACAGCTACCCTAGAAAGGTTACCCCGTGTTCCTGCCTCATTTTTCACATCTATAATTACCCTGCTGTTGTAAACGCTTCTCCTCACATCCCACCCATCGCCAGGCAGCAAATGCCAACCACCGCTGCTTTATTAATTATGTATTTTGCTCACGCCCATTGTCGCCGCCCCACAAGATGCTACAGCGGCTGCAGGATTAAGCGGTACGACTTCTGTGATCTCCGCAGGGTGGCGTGGCCAGGGAAAGGAGCTTGAGGGCTTTCCTGCTCTTCCTTCCCCAGATAGGGGAAGCTACCAGCTCCATATCCCATTGAGGTGGGATGGAGGTGGGAGGGATGCAGCTCTTTACATCTGCCCTGCGAGAGGGGGAAGCAATGTAGGGGCATATGAGGGAAGACTGCTTCCATTCATGAAGGGCTCAGATTTCTCTTGGATCTTCATCCAACTGAAACAAAATGCCAATATTGCTGAACATACTTAGCACCTCCTAAAGTGCAATCCTACTCTGAACAGTGCCTGTCTAAAAACAGCAACGCCAGGCTCCTTGTTTACTGTGTCTTCCTGATGCCCGATCTGAATGTCTCAGTTTAAAAGGAAAAAGAGGGGAAAAAAAGTAATTTTTCTATCCACCAGTAGCCCAGCAAACCCAACCACAGCTTCAAGAACCACTCTGGACTCACTTCTTGCACATTTATGCACACAGACACGAGCAGCCAAATTAGGAGTTATGCAGAGATAGGCAGGGAAAGTGCAAGGCAATGATTTGAAGACAACAAATTTGCAGGGAACTCGATATGTTTCTACTCAAAGTACAGCATCATGTTTCTGATTCAGGGGAGCCTGAGGGGTTTTTTTTTTTTGCTTTGAGGAAACCTAAAATAGCCTCCTTTGAGAACACGCATTCTGTAATCACCACTTCATCCTTCTGCAGTATTTCTGGATCCAGGCTTTTCAGTTGTAGAATAATAGTAAATATGTATAAAATAGGGAAAACTTCTGCTTGATTGAGAAGTATTTTCTGTTCTTGTTTTTATTCTGTCCCACCAGAAACTACAATTAATTTATGCTCTAACAATACTAAAATAATTATTTTCTAATTGTAACCATATCTGCAATAGAAGCCAGGGTTGATGCAAAGTGAAATAGAAAAAAAACCTGCTGACAAAAGCAAGAAGATTGCATGACAAAAGCCAGCACAATGACACAGAGTTGCATGCCTGTCCTGTTTCGGGCCCCAGAGAAGTTCACTTACGTTGAATGGTAATGAAAAGAGAAACACCCTGGAAAAGCCAGTAGGAATAGACTCAAGAGAAAATTAAATACAGAATTTCTCTTGAGAAAAAAAACCTACAGTGAAAGCTTTTGCAGTCTTTGACGCTGTTGAGCATTGAGATGCACACCTTAGGATCCTGATAGCAAAGTGCTAGGCACAAGTAGGATCCAGAAAAATCAAGAAGGTGTAGTTCTCCTTCACACTGCCAAGAAAAATCGAAAGCATGGCACCTGCCGACCTGCTGCCCTTCGAGACTAATTCACTGTGCCAAATGTGCTCCACAACACATCCCTGAGACTGGAGGTGATCCAGGCACCTCTGACAGACTTGGTTGATGGCTGAAAGCAAGGGAAAACCCACCAGAAGCACTGGCTTTTTGCACTGATGCCCATCCTGCACACAGAGAAGGCATGGGTGGCTCCTGACCAGAAGTCAGAGTTACCATCAGCAGAAAACCTCTATCACAGAGCTCATTTGAATGCAAGAGAGTGAAAGCCACCTACACCCTCCATCCACACCCCTTGTGCTGACTTCTACAGTCAGGCCTGGTTTATAGTGATCTTCTTTTTTTCCAGTGGAGAGGGACAGTGTCAGTGCAGTGCTCATCACCTCCTGAATCCATAAGGCAACGCTGATTTGTCACGTGAGTGTGAGGACTGACACTGTGCCCATGTATGGTTTGTTGGCCTAAGAGGGGAGAGAGACCTCAAAAGTGACCAGGAGATACCTAAAGCTTCTGGTTTTGACACAGCCTGCGAGATCCTCAGGAGAAGAAAAGGAAATGCCTTTATTGTGTTTTCAGGGCAATTTATGAGAAAATGTTACTATCTCATGCATGATCAATTAAAAAAATCTAAAATTCAAAGATGGGAATTTTCTTGCTCTCCTGATTAAGCCCATTTACAGTTCTTTCAGGTCGATGGTTTAGCCATAAGCTGGGGCATATGTGCTTGGGAACATCTCTTGGTTGTTTCTTTGAATTCCATTGTTTACTTACTTGTTACAGAAACAAAGAACAATCAACAGCATGGTACAGAGCCACATGCTCTAGAGTGGAGCAGCAGCCACAGACCCTTCAGAATTGAGATGGGTCCTCTGAGGATCCATCTCACTCACTTTTAGAAAAATCCCTGCTTTCCCACTTTTCCTTGAAGCAGCAAGCCAGATGAGGGAAGGATTAATTAGCTGATGTTTCTAAAGCTCTTTGAAGATGAAAAGTGTTATTTTTATTTTCAAGTCTCACCAAATGAAAAAAAAAATCAGAAAAGAAAAGGCCAGAGAAAGACTTCTGCTGTTTCCTACAGAAAGAGGTCTCAGGACTGAGCTCCTGTACAGAGACACTCCTCCAACACCATGTATTAACTGGCAAGCCAACACCACAGCCCTTCCTCTGGGCCATGCATTAACAGGGGCTCTGCCCAGCTGCCTATTTCCACGGAACATGTGGAACTCAGTACCACTGAGATCTCTCCCCCTGCATCAAAGTTGCTGAATTTGTTCACCAGATTCAAAAGTTAAGGGGAACACAGCAGCAGTGTGATCACACACACCTCGTTTCCCTAGAAAAGCAGACTAAAAGCAAATGAGGAAGGCCCTTGAATACAGATGCAGAGTGTCCAGCTGCCCAGAACCCTGGTGGGCTATTTTTTCCTGAAGTGTAAATCACAGAAATTATCTATCTTTCTTAAACACTTTG
Source organism: Dicrurus megarhynchus (assembly GCA_013399195.1). NCBI lineage: Eukaryota > Metazoa > Chordata > Aves > Passeriformes > Dicruridae > Dicrurus > Dicrurus megarhynchus. The sequence continues at coordinate 294,412 of VXAD01003533.1, forward strand.
TACCTCCTGTTGGAATTTCTGTACGTCTCTATTCTTTTTTTTTTCCTCCTCTTTGGCATCGTGAGGATGCACTCAAGCAGCAGAGGCTTGCTGTGGGGAGGACTAGGATCCCCTGGCAGCTGGAGAGCAACAAGAAGCTTACAGGTAGGCTGCCCTGCCCTAGGAAGACAAAAATAGCAAGAAGACAGACAGGATTGCAATGTATTAGCCAAGCTGTGCTTAACACCCAAGACAAGGACGACAATGAGCTGTTACAGGTCAGGTCTGAAATGAGCTGGAAACCAAGAAGGGAAAGATTCCCCCATTTACAGCTCCTTCAACTCCGTGATCTCATCAAAATCTCACCGCCACCAAATATAAACAGGATGCTTGATGTGAGTTATCCTGTTAGGTAACACTGAATATTCATCTCACTGATGCCTAAGGTCCAGCACCAGATATATTTGTTCCCCCTGACCAGGCAGGGCTGGCAGCACCTGTCCTGAGCCTGCTTTCACCAGAATTCCTCTCCCTGCTCTCAGCTCAGTAAGGCACAATGCGCAAGAGCTGAGAGGTCCTGCAGAAAAACAGCCATCTGGTGAAGGGGCAGGAAGAACCAGTTAAAAACAGAGTAGCTCCACCATATGGAGAAAATAATTCAGTTGGGCAGTGTAGGAAGAAGCAAACCCTATTATAATAATTGTGTTGCCAAGTGATGTTGCAGACTTGTTTTTCCCCTCACGGCTTCTGCACTGATTAAGAACACAGCTTCCCCCATAATATGGCACAATCCCCACAGCAAGATCACACTGTTCCCCCAAGTGACTTGTGGGAATACCAGGCTAGTACCAAAATGTCCACAGCATGAACTGAGCATGGAGACAGGAGCACTGCAGCCCCTACCACCTTGCCTATCCTTCCATTCTGAGTTTAAACACCAAGACTTTGGGATAAGCCAGCCTGGTTCAGCTGGAAGGCATCCCGAGGAAAGCTGACTCAGACATAGCACAGGAGGCAATTACACTAGTGACAAGCCAGGTTTGGAAAACTTCTGGCCCACCAAACCCAAGGACAGGTAATGCAAAACCTGCTTGGGGCTAAGGCACCTCTCTTCCTACACATGGGAATTCTGGTCCCCCTGTAATCACCCATGTATTCAGAACAGAGCAACTTAATAAAGCCCTGATTATAAACAGGTCCTTCTAGAACAACTCCCCCTCTTTTTCAGGCTGTTGATATAAAGGTACCAGGTGTGGCAGCTCCAGAAGTACTCCTTCCCCTGCAGACTGAAGGTGACTCCTGTCTGGAGATCACAGTAATCCCCCCCACAAGAGCCATTACTACGTGGGCTCCTAGAGTCCTGCAATCAGATTATCATCACTAAGAGCTAACTATGTACAAACACCGAGTTTCCAATGTCCCTCCCTGTCTCTCCTGGTCACAGTGGCACACCCTTGTTGGGAATCCATCGGGCAAGGGATCCACCTCCTCTGCTGCTCCCTGCCCACTCTCCATGCTGCCCCAGCCGGCAGTGCAAGGTGAGGTGCTGGCAGCATCCCCTCGGTTAGCACACGCTGCTGCTGAGCCCGGCAGAACAGCTGCCCAGGCCAGGCTAACTCTGGGGCAAGGACAGATCTGGATGCCAAGCACAGCCACCACACTTTTTCCTTTGTTTCCAACCCCCACCCCCTTTCCTCTTTCTTCCTCCTCATCCATTCCCCTGCTGTGGCTTTCTGCTGGCTGCATTTATTTCCAGAGACATGCATGCTTGTAAACAGAGATTTCCTTGCATGAGCTGCCTTGCAGCTTCCATCCAAAATGGACAAACCCACTCATGTCTCCAAGGGCGTGGAAGACAGAGAGGGAAACACAGCCTCTTGCTGCAGACATCTTTCCCAAGAAAGCAAAAACCCAGTCTGAGGCCAGTTAACGTATTAGTCATTAACTCTGGATAAAAGGAAATGTATTTGCATGGCCCTGCTTAGACAAGACTGAAATCTTAACATGCCCCTCCCCCTTCCCTGCTCTCCTTTAATACCTTATTAATATTATACGGCAGCACAAGCCAACATGCAAATAGAGCTCTATGCAAATACAGCTCAACGCAAAGACAGCTGCACTTGGTTCAGTGCGTTACTGCAACTCCAGGGGAATAGCCAGGGGAAAAATAAATCATATAGATGATAGAGAAAGCATGTCTTAGCTTCCAAATTTCCAGGGAGAAAGCCATGTGTGCACGTCTGTCAGGGCAGAGTTTACCAAGTTTCATCAAGGAGATAAGGAAGTTAATACTTTGCTTAATTAGAGGCTGCAGTGTTCTCTTTGGGATGCCGAGAGGATTGCCCTCAAATATCTAAGGCTCTGTCTTGCAAAACCTAATTCTAAAGTGGACTTAGAAGTACAACTCTGCTCACTTAAAGGAATAGAGTCAGCTTTCCTGTACGTTATTTCTCTGTTTATTATTTCACATCAGATAGACTTAGTTTCTAGACAGAAGCCTTGTTACAGGTTTTCCCCAAAGCACAGGCCTGCAAACAGAAACCCTGAATTTGAAAGTCAATCACTTCCATTCCTTCCCTAGCACTGCTACCAGCATTGCATTAATTGCTGCTGGCAATCAACAGGTCCCCTGGTATAACACTGACGAGGGGCAGAAGTATTTCAGCCGAGAGTGTTGAAGAGAATGAACAGAATGAAAATTTTACTTTGACACGTTTGTTGTCTGGCCCCTTGGAGCAGGAGCTAGATCAAGGGTGCTCTCAGAGCTGCTGATAACTACCATAGCTGCCTGCAAGCAGAATGAAGTTCCATTTCACTCTAGCTGTGAGAAGCAAGCCAGCAGGTCAGCCCTTAGGATGTGGGTGGTATTAGAAAGGCTCAAGCATTCTGCATTTCCATGAAGACAGCTGCTGGATTTTCAGAAACTTTAATTCACCCAGGTAAGGCAAGTGCAATTTATTAATCCCATTTTATGGCTGGGAAGACGAAGAGATGCAGCAGAAAAATAATTACAAGATCACAGAAGCAAACAAGGAAACAACTTCCTTTGTCCCAACCTTGTATGTTAGCCAAAAGATCATCTTTGGATACAAGTGCCAAGTTTAATAGTAATGCACATCACTGCAATCGGTGACCTTGCATTTAGAAATATTTCTCAGCTGTAAAGGACAGCTGAGAATGCATTAAGGTCACTTGGAGCACTTTTTGAGAACAAGCAGTCCAAGGAATGTGATTTTTGTTGAAGAACTATTTGGAAATGAGGTTCCCAGCTGGAAAGCTCATCTGCTAGAAATGGCAAAGGAACGAGGGCATCTGTCTTGCCCAATAAATACTGAAACAACACATCCCTGCTCCTAGCCTAAGAACTGTGAGTCTCCAAGGAGCTGGAGTTCAGGAAAGAACTGAGCAGAACACCTTGCATCCCTTACTGGCATCTCTTCCAGCTGACACCACTTCATCAGTGAGCCTGAAGGAAGGGCTTGTAGAAGTTATCTCTACATGCTTCTTCCAGGCACCGGGTTTTAGATTTTTTGCAAATACCAACTTCAAAATGGGAGAGAGAAGAAGGTTACAAAACAATGTAACAACTGAAATCTTTGCAAAGCAACATCCTGTCTCTGGTGATCATTGATTCAAGCCCAAGATGTGTTACTTTGCTGTTAACTGTACTCCATACTATTATCCCACATACTGCTTTTTATTACAGATAATGCTGTAGATCCATACCTGCTCCATGGGCAGGGCTTGTATTTGGAAATATCCATAGGCAGACATCTGGCATGTAGCAACACATCAGAAAGGGCGTCAACAATTTTATTTTTATTTTTTAAATTTCAGTGCAATCAGTCTTTTAGCATTTTTCCTTCTTTATGTAACTGGGAAAGGGCTGAGGTGAGAAGGATCCCACACAGAAAAAGAGCTGGCTTGCAATGCAGAAGAATGAAAGCACTGCTAAGAAAATGAGAAGACAGCTGGCTGCCACAAAGGGTGCCAGACCTCGTGTCTAAAATTAAAGAATCTCATGTTCTGAGGAAAGCACCTAGTCTCACCCTTAAGTAGAAAATTAAAAAGCAAGAACTGGAGCACACCATATTATCACTGGTGCCCAATGAAAACCTCACACAAGCTGGGATCCAGACTGAACCCTACACATGTTGGTAGTACCTGACAGGCTTTATTCTTCAGTGGCTTGTTTCAAGGCCTGAATGAACAGAGATCAAAAAATGCCTGGTCAATGGCCAAGAGCTGGACCCACCTCACAAAGAATAGTCACTTCTGGTAGCACAGCTGGGCAGCCCTAGAAAGGCCAAAGCCAAGCGAGTCATAAGGTTGGCTTAGCCCTTTACCTAGATAAGATCTCTCCAGGCCACCCAAGACAAAAAAGAAAACAGGCATTTTACCCCTGCTCCAACACCGGTCACACTACCACACTCTCCACCTTCCCAGTCTGCTTCCCCAGCAGGAGCTTAACTGTTCTGGATTGGAGAGAGACATCCTGATTAACAGAGATAACTAACAAAGAAGGTACCACCACAGGCAACTCCTGTACAGCTCTAGTCAGACATCAAGAGCAAGTACCACCTGTGGACCTGGAGTCTCACCTCCATGCAAAGCTTGGGGAAGCACAGCCCCAGCCTGGCTGCTGTGGAGGCTGTGGCTTCCACAGACATCTCCTCCTGGTGGCACTGCTGTTTTAACCAGTCTCTGCCCCAAACCCCAGACTGCCTGGCTGCTTATGACAAGCTGGTACAAATTCTCAGCAGATCCTGGGCGGGTGGACCGGCTTTGACGCGCCAGGGAGGTAAGATGGGGAGGGAGGCAGCAGTGCTTAGGCAGCTGCTATCACCAAAGGGCAGGTTTGTGAGAACGCCCCAAGAAGACAACTTGGTGAGCTCAGGACCAAGCTATCACACACAGGTATGTAAAAATCAAGCCAGAGCAACGAGCAGAGTGATGGAGATCAAAGTGGGGGAACACATCGCCGGCCCACCGCTCATTTCTCCTACGCTCCCGGCACCGTGGTCTTTCAGGTGGTGCTCGGGGGTTTGGACATTAATCACAGATGAAGGGTATTTTCTCTCTCATGAAAGCAGAAACCCCCCAGAAGGCAGCCTGCCAGAGCAGGCTGTGATTCACCCAGCACTCGGAGGCATGCACCTCATAAGGGAGCACAGACTTTGTGCTGTCCCCTGTCCTCGCCCGCGGAGCCGCCAGGGAGGCAAGCTTGGCTTTTCGTATTAGCGCATAGTAAATTAAATCTCTTTCTTTTTAGAAGGAAGGGGGAAATTGCATCACCTCCCCAGTTTCCCAGCACTTGAATCTTGAATGTGTTTCCCACCAACAGCACAAGCAACGCGTTTCAAGTTCAAAAGGCAAAGAACAGGAGTGTGAGGGAAACGGAAAATTTACCACTACTGATCAGGTAACGAATACAGGAGAAAACCATCCCTGTCAAACAGTCAGAAGGACTTTGGAAAAAAATCTCTTATGCTTTACCAAACTCTTCCCAGATTGCTTCTGTTTACAAAAAAAAAAAAAAAAATCAATGCACTGCCATTGATGGAATTTTGAAAAATTAGTTTTGCACCTACTTTTCTTGAATTGCTTTAGCACTGACTTGGGAGTTCACATACTACTCCAGTCTTTACAGATTTTCTTTCAGACATATTTTCTCCCTGGCTTTGGGCCAAGCCCTGGTATTCTTTTTACTTGGGGAAAGTCCTCAGGAAAGTCTGTCGCAGATTTGTTTCGAATTATGGGTCTTTGCCTGTAAAGATTCATCTCTTCCCATCACTGACTAACACGTGAAAACAATCAAGATCTGGTTGTTGGGAATTTGGCAGGATCACAGAAATTACCTAGCTGTGGCAACCTCGGCCGCAACAGGCTGGGAAATAACCTTCACACTCCACGGGTCAAACTGCAAGAAGCCACCTGAGAATTCATGTACACTGTTATCGATATTAATATGAGAATCAACACTTATTTCCCCTGCTCCTATTTTCCTGGAAACTATGATGACAAGGTCCCAGGCAGCAGCTCCCTTTGCTCGTCTGGTGGGCAACCAGCAGAAGGTGGCTGCAGACCTTCTCCCTTGCTCCCCATCCTGCTGTGCCCCCTGCCCAGTCACCCCCCAGGTCAAAGTCGCTGGAGGCCTTGGTTCTTATCATGAAATGTTCTGCCAAATCAAATGTAAACAAATGACATGCACAGTTGACATGGCAACAAAGCAGCCCTGCACGCAACGCGGCAGCATTTAACTCTGCTGGGCTGGGCACAAATTTGCAGAGAAAAAGACCAGAGCATGCAGGAAACTGCAAAGGTAAAGGACAGAATCTCCTCTCCTTTCCCTGGATGCCTGGAGAAATACACTGCTCAGCACCCAGGGGGGTGCTGAAAGAACAGCCAGACCATCTCCTGCAAGATGTCTTCAAATTTCCAGGCACTTTTGGGTGGCATGAGAACTCCAGAGTGTCACACATGCTTATAGATCTCAAAGCCCCTCGCAAAGGAGTTCAGCATTTCAGACTAGTCTTTCCTACTGACGACTGGCAGCATATCCCTCTTCCCTCATGACCCACCCTTGTCTATAGGCCACTCGCAGGAGCAGAGCCCAGGCATCCACCACACACACAACAATGATAAAAACCAGGAGAGAGAGTGAAAGGGCTCAGGGAAGGGATGCAGCAGCACATTGGTACAACCACTTGGTATACAATATTACATTATTTGCCCAACTTTCAAATCTCCCACCAAAATACAGCTCTAGGCACATACATACTTAATAAAAGGTGTCAGAATAAAAGTTAGCACTGCACTTGGGCTCACCCTGGACTGTGCAGTTTTGTCAGCTCCCTTATACTAAGTCAGATCCAACAGAAGCTTGGAGCCAAAGGTGGGTGTTTACCTGCAAGCACTTTGGGGCAGGGACTGCAGCAGTATGATTTGACACTGCTTTTCTCTACAGATCTCATAATCTTCTGATTTTAGACGCCCAGGACAATTTTCATGCTTTGACCTGATAAAAAAAACCACCATGTGCTGCTAAAGAGCATCTTATTTTTATCATGGTGGGAGCACTGTTCCAGATATGGGGGCACAAATCCCCACAGAGCATGCACAGAGGGTGTAAATACTTTGGGAGCCTCAACACTGGGAAGCATCTCTTTTGGAGCAAACTACTTTGGTTTCACCTCTCTGAGGAAGGCTTGCAATCGCCAAGAGCCCTTCCAGGCAAGCCTAGCAAGGCACGTCAAGTCTGCAAGGCAAAGCCCCTTTAAATAAAAGCAGCTGCTGATGTTAAGATAAGCATCCAAGCAGTAAAAATAATGAAGCTGGCTCTTAAATAATGAGTGCTGATGGCCCCCTCTGCTTGCATTCCTAGTCTAATTACTTACATGGTTAGCTCAGCCCTACACGCCTTTCAAATGCTGCCATTTAAAAATGAAAGTTAAATCCACTTGGAGAGGACAAGAACTAATGGGAACTACAATGTGTGCACATTGCTGCTGGAGGTGAGGGTCCTGCCACGGGGGCCTTTCCCCTGCGTCTCTACTTTCAACAGGAAAACACTATTTAAAAATCAAATGAGTTTCCAGCTTACAGATGGAAGAATAGCTGTTTAAGATGGAGGAATCCGCAGCTTTTGAGCTTGGGAATTCAAACTGTTGCCTAGCCTGAGATACTGTGAGCCTTGGGTTATGGTGCTTACGCCAGGGAAGGCACGAGGAGCAGCTCCTGGTGGTGGAACCACAGGCCCAGGACACAGCCCCACTGCTGCCCTGTGCTGGGACCCCCTTCAGCTCTGCCCAGCTCCAGCACCTGCAGCATCCTCACCCCATGGGGCGCATGTCCCAGTCACACGGACAGAGCACCGCTGGCAATGGACATGTGTGTGAAATCCCACCAGTACATCTAGAGGGCTCCTGGCACAGCTTCTGAGAACAAATTAGAGAGTTAAGGGTTGCTGGGGGGGAAAAAAAAGAAAAAAAAAAATAAACACAACCACCCAAGAATAAGATAGGACTACACATACTGAATGGGATGAGGAAACAGCAGGAAGAGGGGCAGATAATGGTTTTGGTGAAGAGGTCAGGGCCCAGAGCATCGTCCCACCACCACAAGAGGGGTGCCCACCTGAAGAAAGGCTGCAACCCCATATGAGACACCCCTACTGGTGTCTCATATGTGCTCTTCCCATTTAGTTTGGCACCAACATTTTGGCTCCAGAAGCTATCCTGGCAACAAATTCTTTCCTGAAAATTTATCACATGCCTTTATACAAAGCTGCCAGAATAATTTATAGACGCTTACCTAACAATATCTGCTTTTGCTGCAGTCATTAAAGAAATAAACAGAGGCTGGAAAAGAATCCGTTTGGAAAAGGGGCCTCTACTTAGGAGGAACAACAGGCTCGGACGAGCGAATGCTGCCCTGCCTCAGAGACAGGCTAGCGTGACAACAGTGATGGATTATGGAGAGGGATTGCTTCTCAAAATGACGTCCAATTACTCTTCATGCCCAATCAAACTGGTTTTAAGTTATCCCTCAAGTGAAAGAAGCATTCCTGACCTGGAAGAGAAGGCAGGGGCTTTGTGTGTAAATAAATAATTAGAAATAAACACAGGCTGATGGTGCAGTTGCTGGGGTCTATCAGAGAAGAAATGAGAAAAAGCAGCAGTAACGGATTGCTTTCTGTCTCACATCTGTGCGGATTTTTTCTTAGATCTGTAATTTATGACAGATTGTTTTTATCAGCCAGTAAACAATGATTTATAACATTAATAAGCAGCAATAGGTAAGTTCCCCAAATATGATTCCCCTGCGTACTTCCCCATGACAGGGATGGAAAAGATTTTCCTTTCTAACAGGAAGAGTGAATCTCACAAAACCATTAGCACCATCCAGTAACCACAAAAGCAAGTCCTGTGTGCTTGTCAGGGACACAAACCCAGTTTGCAGCCTGCCTTTGTCCCCATCCCTGAGTGCTCACCCCGGAGCGAGGAGGAGGGAAATGATGGCTGGGCTCACTCACGCATACAAGTGCATGGAACTAGGGCTCCTGGCTTGCAGTGTGCTTGGGGATGTGCTGTGCCTTTTGGAAATAAGGCACCAGCTACACATCTATGCTGCTGGATGTATTCATTGCAGGCACTACATGTCTCCAGTGCCAGTTTTCCTGCATTTAACAACTCCAGAATGACCCTGACCACTTCAAGAAGGATATCGAAGAGAGCCTGACAATTACTTTTCTTTTACAACCTAGATTTGGAATAAACGGCTTGGAGGAATCCAGAATAACTCCCCTTGCCCTTTTCTCACAAGTCCTCACAAATTTCATACCTCCAAAAAGCACCTGCAAACAGCCAAGGGCTCAAACATAAAATGTGGTCATTAATGAAGATGTGCCCCTACTTCCAGAATGTAATTCATTAGGAGAGGAGTGAAGAGGAGGGCAAGAAGAAGGAAATCAAATGCAGCTCCCTTAATGTTCAACAGTATTCTGTGAGTCCAGTTCTGGGGAATACGAGTAGTAAATTGCTGAGTGACTTTCTAATCTAATTATTTCACTTGCAATTCAAATTATTTTCCAATTAAAACCAAGCTAATACATTCTGAAATGTAAATCAGGCTCTATTACCTTTTTTTAATTGCAATGCCGAAACTATTCCCCTTTTCCCTTTAATTGATAGAAGTCAGGGGGAGATTTCCACACTTTCTCTTGCAGTCCTGTAGGGTTACTCCATACTGGCCTTGCCGGTCTCACCATCCTTCACCCCTGCCCTTGTTTCCACCACAGTGGAGGCTGATGCTCTTTGCTTAATAAAGCAAAAAGCCTAGACAAAAAGGCAGAGGAACAGCTCTCTTCTCTCTGCCTGATGGCAAAGGCACAAAGGTACAGACAAAAGATTTCCATCAAGTGCCAGCTCTTGCCCTAGAAACAGGCTGTTTGTCCCCGGTCAGTGAGGACCAGGCAGCCCTGGTGTGGTACACACAGCAAGTTCCCGTGGCTTCACTTCTCCTGCACTTGACGGCTGCCTTCGCTCAGGAAAAAAAAAAAAAAGAGGAAATAAGTACAGAACATTTTGTCCATTGAGCCAGCCTAAGTCAGATATAAATACATAAAGAATGAGCAAGGAAGCCTCTTCCGTAAAGGGAAGCTATTTTTGATTTAGGCAGGGCCCTTTCCAGACTGAAAACTTCTGAATAAACTTGCAATATCTATATTACTTCCCTTTTCTCTCTAATTGACAAAACTAATCCTGCAGATTATCTCTGCCTTTCAGCCTCTCTCACATCCTACACTCTCCTTCTTTTTCTCCAAGTTTCTTGCAATTTTGACCTCAGCAGCCACTCAAGACCCTCTTGCTCCAGGGTGGGTGTCCCCACTCTTCCCCAGTACCCCTGGTGACCTCCACAGGAGCTGGGCCACTGCATCCCTGCACAGTGGTGCTGCCTGGGCAGCGGCCCATCACAGCATGCCCACCTTCCTGCAGTGCTGGTGGGGAACACAAGGCACTCACTGTCACCGCCGTGGCACGGGATGGGAGCGGATAAACCAGCGGGGAACAGCCTGTTCCCTCTGCAGTCCACGCCTGCCTCAGCCCCAGCCTTCCCTCCTGACCCCCACGGAGCACGATGTGATGGACAAAGCTAGCAAAGGTGCCATGAAGGGTGGGTGCTCATCCCAGAATGAATGCCTGCAGGAAAAGCCAGTGAAACCAAGCAGAGTCACACCCCGGCTGTGTGGGCAGCTGCTCCAGCCAGGACGGGCTGCGCTCTTAAGCGTTCCCCTTCTTGAGTCAGAAACTGAATTAAAGTGAATTAAAGGGAAAAAAAAACCCCAAAGACACAAGAATATGGAGTGGCTGACACTCAGCCTGGCAGACAGCAACTGCACTGACAAGAGCAGCATGAACCCTCACCTGTATTCCACTATTAATGGAATAAATTAATAGGGACTGCAGATGTGGAAAGGCTTGCCTTGAATCCAGAAGGTGCCTAATCCAAATTCAGTGTGGCTTTATACTTCCCACAGTCACACTGCCTTCAACAAAGCTAATGCAGATACAAGTCAAAGGGAACTACCTTCCTCTTTGGTGCAATACGCCCTTTTCTGGCGTTTAACTTTTCAGCATTATCTCTGAAGTGCTCTGGGAATTTTCAAAATACAGATTCACTTCATCCAGCAAACATCCATTCCCTGCTTGTTCTCTTCCTAAAGTTTGATGTTAAAGCTTGTATTGCTTTGTAGTTTACATCACTACAACACGCTAGAAATTATTTGGAGAATACAAATTATTAATTACTTGCCCTCTCACATAGGCAAAAAAAAAAATCAATGGTTTATGATTTTTTTTTCAGGTTAGTCCTCAAATGAAGTGTTTAATCTAAAAATTTTTTTCTCTAAATATTTAAAGTATTTAATATATATACAAAATATTTTAACTTTATATTATGCATTTAGATTCTTGAGTCAGAGAATTAGCCAGGCAGTTAGAAATTTGGATGCCTTTTGAGTCTGAACTACCAGCACCTTTTAAAAATTGTATGTGGAGATATTTAAAAAAAAAAAACCCTAGCCATAACACATAGTTTTCCAGAAGTTATCTCAGCAGATGGGTGGTGATCTGTTGTTATAGAAAGCATTTTGGACTTCTGGTTTACTGTATTGTTTAAGAAAGGTTCAAACCCCCAAACCTTACACATGAAGTCCCCATTTTCAAAGTAGCAGGGAGGAAGGAGAAGCAAAAATCCCTAGTGGGATTTTTATGTGTTTAATAACTCACTGGCAATCTCTTCATGATCCAGGTCATGGCAATCCAGCCTGTCTCTCCCTCTCGAGGACTTCAGCGGCTGGCTGCAGCTCTCCACGCCACAGGGACACCCCTCAAAGCAGCTACAGCCCGTTCTGTTTTTCTCTTCTGGGTTTTCGGCCATGTGTTGCCTGGTATGGCCAATGCATAGATGAAATAACACCATGCTCATCCAAACCCCTCCTTCCCAACTGGTTTGCGACTGCGGGGTGGTTTTGTCCCTCTTGGGTGCCTGTGGTTTCTGTGTTTCATTGCTTTGGTCTCTTCCACTCCTCCTTACTACGAGCATATTTCTGAGGGAAGCAGCAAGCGCAGGGGCGAGCATACAGGGAGGCAGTGGAGGGTTTGGAACTTGGCATTTGCAAACAAGGAGGTTTCAGGAAAAGAACAGAACAGGAATGACCTTGTGCTTCTCTTCTGCTCCAGGGTTTCGTCTGGCACCTGGCTGCCCCACCATGAGGGATTCCTGGCACAGGGGTTATCACCTTCCCCCCTGGTTCTTCCCAATTTCTTCCCACAATGGATGCTGAGGATTTTAAGAATCTGAAAGGCTCTGGGCAGCTGTGCACTGAGGAAGGATGCCCACCTGGGCAGCTTCCCACTCACCAGGGCCAGCGCTGGCAAACAACATCAACCACCCCAAACCCCTTTTCACGGGGGCCTGCCCAAAGCAAAAGGGGTAGAAAAAACACTGGCCCTGGGACATCCCCCATGCAAAGGGAGATTGGTCTCTAAAACTTAGAAAAGCACAAAAACCCCCAAAACCCCAACCAACCAAAAAAACCCATACCCTGGACTTCCTCAGCAGCTCCTTTTCAGAACTCAGGAAAATTCTGAAAGCAGATTTTCCAAGAGCTGTCATTTCAGTGAACCTGAACCACAAATAACTCCACAGCTGTTGCACTGGAGATGCATGGATTTAAACCAAGAGAGAAGCAATTCCTGTGACTTCCATATCATGGAGAATCAGAGAGGTATTCTTTTCCTGCAGGCTTTCTCCCAGGAAAGGATAACCTAAAAAGTCACCTGCTAATCACCAAAATCATGAGATTATAACTTTTTTTTTTAGGAACGTATTCAGTTTTTTATATTGAGCTTGTTTTCAAACTCCTCTTTGCAATAACACCGAGATCTAGAAATGCTTTGCTGCTTTTTAAAGTTAAAAACCAGATTCTCTCAGGCAGGTAGAATGTCCTACCTGAAAAAAACCCAAAAAAAGAAGAAAAAAAAACAAAACCAAAAAAGCAGATTATAAGACTTGATGAAAACAAACTAACAATAGAGTGCAACTATTTCAGTTGGGCACTTTTGAGGTAAACCTCTGAGTTGCTCCCACTGCAGAGTGGCCTCAGAGTGCACAAATGAGCATTCACCCACTGAACGTGACCTAGTCCAAATCAGCCACCCCTCAGAATGCCCCAGCCATGGCTGTCAGGTCCTTGACAAAGGATTTGCTCTCCAAACCATCTCCCACCTGGCCTCACTGATTGCTAAGGTACACAGAGCCACGGACTCGTGGGGTCCCACACACATTCCTTGTTCCCTGCCATCATCCATCGGGAGTCACTTTACGTTTCACATTTCTGTGCCTGCACCCAGAACAGTGTGAATTTTAGTGTGAATCCCCCTTTACGTGGCAGAACAAAAGCACAGGCCTGATTTATCACGTGACCCTTCATTAAGCCCATGAAAGGATTAACAAAATTAATTGAAAGGGTTAAGATATATCTGTAACAGGCTATCCTGGTTATGACATTTAGCTTCCCTGCCACAAACGAGTTATCCGGTCTCTTCTCTAGAGCAGAGATAAATGTCAACAGACATCAGCAATCATGTATTATAAATATGCAGTGCATAATTTTTTTTCTCCTGCTGTTTTGAAGCACTACTGCTTTAGATGACAGGCATGAAATACTTAGAAACTTTTGGAATAAGATGTTCTGAATCCTCCTAAACTTTTAATAACTTGCAAATTGTGCTGTCACCCACAGGACAGCACCAGAAAGGTGCCTGTGCCAAGCAGCAACAGCCAAAAACCAGTTCCACTCTCACTGCACCAAGCAGGCACCACTTCCCACAAAGCAGGCGTTGTAGCTGCTGGGTGTCAATTTGTTCTGCTCAGACAGTGGGGTATTAAATGCAAAATAATGCAAAAGAAGATTTGCAGAAAAATCATCCAAGTTCAGTAAAATCTTACAGAGAGTTCTCAGTCCAAATGACGCTGGCTTCTCTCGCTGTCTGAGAAAGCATGTAGAGCCCACACAGGATATGCTTCTACAGAGGAAGGCAGGATCTGCTTTACAGTAGGCACACATGTGCTAGATAGCTGTTGTTTACTAGGTCATGTTGATTTTGCTTTCAGCTATGTTTTCTTAGGCACCCACGTCTCTTCATGTAGGAGTGCCTTAGAAATTACAAAATATTACTCCCACTCAACATGCACTCGTGTGTGTATACATTGGGTCTGTGTGTACATAGCTACAGAGATGCCCACCATAAACAAACATTTGCATCCATGAGCCTTCAGAAAAACAAAGGTATTTTTCCATCCCTTCACAGGAAATGACTGCCCTTGAAGAGAGCAAGTGCTACATCCTCACTGCTTTCATCCATTCCCTTCATCCCAAAAGTACTTTGGGATCCCAACTCCTCCGTGCCTCACTTCCCAAGGGACCACACTCAGCACAGCTCTGTTGCTCTGTTGACCTCCCTCCTGGGGCAGATGGAGGAGCAGAACGGGTTCCTGCTCCGCTGAAAGCCTTTCCCTGCAATGCAAAACTCGCTTGCAACTCAGCGTTTCCCCACAGAGGGGCCTCCAAATGCGGATAATTTCGCTCTTCTCCTTCCCAGCCTCTGAAGCATCCCTTCTGCTAGCTGTGGAAAAGCCCAGTTTCTTGGAAAGCAGCAGATTCTTGCTTAAGATAGGAATTCCTGTTACGGAAGCTGATCCCGATCAAGCCCTTCCCTTCTGCCTCGACCTCCACCCCAGTTTAGGAAATTCACCTTCCTGGAAATGCCTTGGCTATAAATACAGCCCTAAGAACAGCCTGTGACATTTCCCCCTTTACTACATAAACTTTCCACTCGCCGAAATCATTCCAGCAAAAGCCGGCAGGGAATATAAAGCGGGGAGAGCCGCGCTTCCCCGGAGCAGCGGCGCGGGTGGCAGCAGGCAATCCACACACATCCATCCCATCGCACAGCTTCCGCCTGGAGCTCCCCTTGCGCGTGGATTTGCGAGATCCATAACCCATCCAAAGGATTCAGCCCCTTGTGCTCGTCCCCTCGGCCCTCCCTGCTCCCCACCTGGCTGTCACGCCGGGTTTGTTTCATTTTGTAAGCGACGGCTTTACGGGAGCCACGCAGCAGAAGTTATTAATGCTGCTTTGGTACGGGGAAAATCTCATTAACGTCAGCAAAAGGAGGAAGAGTTCTGAAAAGCTCCCAGCTAATTTGCTTTCTTTTAATTTCTTGCAATTACAGTAAGCAGCATAACGCTCTCCCAATAAATGAGTCTTTAGCATTGTGGCAGAGTCTTCTCTCCCCAATCAATTCTCGCTCAAACTTTTAACTCTTTGCTGGATTGCCAGAGAGCAGAAATGACTATGAGGTGCACGTTCCCAGAACAAATGGTTTTCAGACATTTCCAGTAATTTCTCCACATGGTGGAAAATCCCTGTTTTGGCTGTGCCTCCTTTTTTTTTTTTTTTTTTTTCTTTTTTTTTTTTTTTTTTTTTTTTTTTTTTTTTTTTTTTTTTTTTTTTCTCTCCCACCCTTTCCCAGTTTNCCTTTTTTTTTTCAATTTTTTTGCTTTGCAGCCATCACAGCAGTACCAAGCTGGTGCTTCCCACATCCTTTGCTTGGTCTAAATTCAGTTTCTCTTACAGTAAACACAGTTCCTAAAGGCTGCAATCCAGTTCTTTTCTGAAAAGAGGTTCAGTGTAGCATATCCCACACACTGGCTGATTTTTAAAACTCACTGTGTGATCTATTTTCCCTTACTGCTTTGAAAAGTTGAAGAGCAACAATTCTATTTCAGACTGCAGCTTATTATTTTTACTCCACTGCAAAAAAAATGAAATTAAAATTAAAAAAAGGAATAATGTTGAAGAATGTTTAAGCATACAGTCTGGAGGGTAGTAAGAAGATAAGGGTTTGGTTTGCTTTGTAAGAAAAAAAAAAAGGGCAAAAGTTGTCCTCTCAATAAAGTAAAACTGGATTGGTTTTTCAACCACCCAAAAATGGTACAATAAAGCCACCCCCAAAATGTCATTTACTTAATTTCATTCATGGTGGCAGGTTTTCAGTTAAAATGGAAGAAAAAGGTAGGGTTGTTGTTGGAGTTTTTTTTCCACAAAAAATTTGAAGAAGTGGAATTTTGGAGAGAAATCACATTCTGATTAGCCTTACATGAGATCTCTTATTCACATCGAAACAAATTAGAGAAGACCAAACACTACTATTACTATTATTTGATGGCTCTTTCAAAAAGTCTTTTTTTTTTTTTTTTAAATTCTCAGCTGTGGATTCATCAAAGAAGCTTAGCTTTTCATTTTAATTCAGTTTCTCATCATAGAGGCTCCAACCCAAAAAATCCCAACCTGAAATACAGAAGAATCTGTTGTTATTTTTTCCCTTACACACAGACTGACCAACATATTTCACCCATTCCTGTACTAGCACACAGGGAACCTGGGACAGCAGGAGTCCCTGGGAAGGAGCAGAACTCCTGCTTGGACATTTGGAAGTCTCTGCCCCGGTCTAAGCATTGGCCAGCCCTCCCAGCAGAGCACACTGCTGACACTGGAGAGAAGCAGCATGAGAAGCTTCTTGCCCTCATAGTTCACAGAAGCCTCTCCACAATAAAAACGACCTATCTGTCCTAGGGACTTCTCCAAGGAAGAGGAAAAAGCACAACCTGGCATATTCTAGAATACACTGAGTTTTTTGCATGGCTAATCAGCACACCAGTACATATGAAAAAACCCCCACTGTATTGATTAAACATTACACGTGGAAATTAGGTGGTTAAGGTACTGCTTTATGACTGGACCCTTTGCTGAACACATTTCAGCCAAGGGAAACTTCTTGCACTGATTTGCAAGTTGCAGAAAACCCCACTGCTGCCAACATTTGAAAATAATTAAGTAGGACCTTTGTTGTCTGTGGAAAGAAAATAAGCCAATAAAGACACATTTTTAGCTTCTTTTAAATGATATTTAATGAGCACCAAGCTTCTTGCAAGGATAGAACTGTATTTGCACAGTGAAAAAGGGGGTCCACCAGTACATACACACGTGCACCAAGCCCTGCACTGAGAAACGAGTCGTGCATCATTTATAGCTACTCTGTGTACTTCATAATGTATGCGTGGGTGAGCTGTACCGAGTGCAGGATACTTAAACTGTCTCATTTGTCCAGGCCACTCACAATCACACAGTTAAAGGATGGCCATAAAGAAATCCCCACTCCAACAGAGAACAGGAGGAGAAGATTAATTTCCTTGTTTTGTTAAACATGCAACCCCCCCCCCTCCCCCCCCCATTTACAAGTGAAATCCAGGAGCGACAGGAATTTACAGTATTTAAAACAAAAAACCAATCCAGAAATTAGAAGTGGGTCAGGAAAAGCAAAGTCAGAGGATTTCACTGGACAAATCCCAGGGTTGTCACCCCGGCAGAAGCTGCTGTCAGGAACCAAACACCAGTGTAAGTTTTCCTCCTGTTTGTGGAGATGAAGACATTAGAAACACATGTCTTCCTTTCAACTCATCACTACCCCAGCATTTTAAAATGAAGTCTTATTTCATCTTGAAAACATATAGCACCGAACAAACATCTTTTGGTGGTGCAGTCAGTAGGGAAAGGTCCCTTCTTGCCACCCCTTCCTGTTAAGGACCCAGAGCTCCTCAGCTGCCAGGAGCATTAGAAAACCCATTCTGTCATACAGCCAGAAATTTCTGCTCTCACTCTAAACACTGGGCTTGCTGTGCTCCCAACAAAGCCGTGTTCAAAACAAGCACTGGCATGTGCATTTATGTGAGATGACTGAATGGCCCTGCAGGTTGATAAAAGGTTCTGGAGTCTTTCACACACAGCTAAAGTCGTCGGTTTGAACCCGACCCGTGTCAGTGGTGTCTGGAACTGGCTGCAGCTGGAAGATTGCTGTGTTTCATCTCCCAGGGTCAGTAGTATCACTCTATCCCCTGTAAGACAAGCATACACGCTGTTTTGGGGTGCTCTGCACAGTAAGGACAACACTGGTGGCATGGATTTTGATACACCCTCCACAGCTAAGTTTTAAATGAAAATATCCTCCACATTACCATTTCCTTACAGTCCCACGAATCATCTACCACAGCCTCATGAACTCACGGATGACACTTCAGTCTCCATGAGTACATGCTGGAAGAATCTATTCCTTCCACACCACGCAATAAAATCCTCATAGCGTTAAATCTGAAGATCATCCCTGAAGAAGCAGTAAATAAAAAAAACCCAAAACAATACCATCCACCTGGAATCTGCCCTTCCCTCCATCTCCCAAGGCCACGACCAATTCTGCCAGTCAACTTTCCCACAACAGTTCAGTATTAGTACACTCAATCTGCCACAAAAGACAGATACATGAATTCCCCAACCCATTTGTTTGTATATAAATGCTTAACCTGAAGGAAGCAAAACCCCATTTTACCTGAAACTCACTTCTGAGAGTAAAGGTCCAATCAGGCTACAGTTGGAGAACCCCAAAAGATGTGGCAAAACGAATTGTAAAGTCATATTGAAATAAAGCACACTTTGGATTAAACCTCATTTTACTGGGATCTTCAAACCTGCTATGGGCACTCAAACTGGTCTGGTTTTAGCCCATTTTAACAGCCTCACACTGACCACTTCAAAACTCTTATTAACCTGGTGAAAAGTACACCCTAGGCTTTACTTTCTAAACAGTACCAAGCTGCTTGTCAGCCCCTACCAAAATGACAGAGAAATAAAGAGTGATCCTCCCTGTGTGAACTACAGGCTCTGCCCCAGCCTCGCTGAGGTGGCAAACCCTGCTGGCTTGCTCCCATTCACACAGACCTGCACATGCTCAATAAGACCATTGATTTTGTTTGTGCAGGCAGAGAGAATCCAATTTTAAAAAGCCACATTGATTCCCACCCATTAAAAACAGAGCAAGCTGCAGCATTTGCTAAATGGATAGAAAAAGACTGAGGTCAGGGTGGAGGGGTGGGAATAATGTCATTACGCTGAGCTCGTTCTGAAGGACGGAGAATTACAAAAACAGATAATAAAATAGTCACCATTTGACTTCTTATTATTTGCTGTAGTTTCTAAATTACAAAAACAGCGAGTCAACAACCAGGGAGTGCCCAGGCGCAGTGACAAGGGATGCACAACGGAAGGCATCCAAGAGCATGGAGCTGTGATTAGTTGCATTTGGAGCATGAAGACGCACACGCACACAGCGAAAGAGGGCACAGACAGAGGAACTGAGAGAGAAGCCCTGTGACTATCTGCAAGGACCCTGTCTGCTTTTCAGTTCTTTGTTTTAGCACATTAAACAAACAGAGCCATCACACAGGTCACCACAGATCCTGCAACTGTGGCCCCAGCTGCACTGCACACAAAAACTATTATTATTCTCTAATGACTGCACCTTTCGGACAATGATTCAGTGTTTTGGGGTTTTTTTTTCCTCCTTTTGTGCAATGCCACTTAGTCTTCTGCTTCATTTTATGTTTTATTTGCACACTCTTGAAATCTTCATGTAGTGACTAAAAATTCATGAGTCAGCTTTAAGTAGGAGCCCCCGCTTCCCTCCCTCCCCTTTTCCTATCCGTAGCAAGCAGCTGAGGAGGTACTGGGCATACCTCGGTGCTGCCGCAGCAGCAAGGGGGTGGGAGAAGCTGCGGATGGGGAGGGAGACGGTGCTGCAGCCCTGGGGGTGCCTCCTCACCCTGCATCTGGGAGCACAGGCTACAGACAGTGCCGACGCTGGGCACTGGGGCTCATCCGTGCCCAGCGAACACATCCCAGAGCAGAGACGCCCTGTGCTCCATGTGCTGGCGGTGCTTCAGCTGCACACCACGCACTGCCCGACCACGAGCCTGCCCGCGTGCTGCACAGCAGTCATTCATCTCTCCAACTTCAGCCCAACAATGTGAACAGGCAAGCGCTTGCTAGCATTAGTGAGGCTTTCATAATTGGTCCCAGCTGGTTAGTTGTAACACGCCTTGTTGTTGAGCAACTACCTAGTAACGCTGTCAGACATCCCCTGGTTGCATAAGGAGGGTTAGTATCTTCATTAATTACGGGCTGCCACCAGCCTGTGTCACTCTCCACAGATAAGAAAGCCTTTAAGCTCCTGGTCAGTCAAGGCCTCGTTGGAAAATCTTGTGCCAGCTTCAAGCAAAGCAAGCTCAGGCTGTAGCCACAGCAGCCTCCTGCCCTCCTGCTGCCAGGGTTGCTGCTCGCCTCTGGCTGCCACGGGGGCTTCTGCCAATGCCAGCTACTTGCCAGCTCTCCGGCCACCACGCGGGCATGCAGGAACCCTGGCTCACTGCGAGGCACGTGGGGATGCACAGGCAGAGCACGGCAGGCGTTCCAAAGCATTGTGCAGAAACGCGCCCCGGTGCCCGGCCACGCTGCCGACGAACACCCCGACGGCAGTGAATACTACAGCGTGGCACAGCTCCAAAGCGCCAGCAAGGCAACGCAGGATCAAGCAAATGCACCGTTCCTGGCGGGGAAGGAAAAACCCAACAATGTGGATCTCTCAAAAGGCAAAAGCGTGGAGGAAATGTAATGGAAGTGGCCATTTCACAAGGTACTTGAGCACAGCAGTGGCTCTGAAATCCTCAGTCAAAGTTTGCAACCATCCCCGCTCCCCCAGCCCTCACTTGCCAGGCAATTTGATCTGTGTGATACAGAAAGTCAGGCACATTTTCTGCCGAGAACCAAGCACCGTGCTCTTCTGTCCACCCTGTCACTGGGCTGCTGTGACAGCCCCCTTACAAAAGCAGTGACTAGAGTTACATCCTGCACACAGGATTCTTACACAACTTCAAATGTCATTTTGTGGGCAGTAATCAGATCCTGTAGCCCCAGGCTAAGGTAAGAGCTGTGAGTGTGCCTAGGAGCTAGAGCTCCACAGTTGCTCAAAAGCACGCACCTTGAACTGGAAAGGAGCCTCTTCAAATCCCATGTAAGACCAAACCACAGGACTGGGCTGTGAGGAGTGGTCTGTACGGCTGTGTTGGCTATCTAGAGCAACTCTGACCTTTGCCATCCTCTGTTTTCATCTGAACCAACCTCTCATATCCTGGGTTTGCTGCTGCTTTTTCTCTCTCCAGCTTCTACTTTGGCTGCCCTTCAGAGCTGGAGATGGGCATGAGGGTGCTGGGAAAAGATCCTGACAACTTACATGGGGCAGACACTGCTGCACTTCGAGAGCTGCTGGAAAGAAGTAGCTGGCAATTCTTCATCTCTCTGATGAGGGGGCTGAAGGCTTGGGCTTGTTCAAGGTCCACTCAACAGCAGCTGCCCATCAAAGTGGCACAGGGTGGGGTCTGTCAACTGTGTCTTGATGCTCAGCTGCCACACACTGCAGACAGATCTTTTCCCAAGGCATGAGCTATCTCCCTGTGCACGCCCAATACACACATATGAACAGCAAATCCACTGCAACACTGCATGCTCATCACTACCACTGCTCATTTGAGCAGCAATTCAACATGTGCTTTAACATTACCCGTGCCTCTGGAAGTCAAGAGGGCCATCCACATAAACCTAATCTTAGTTACTCTTGCTGGATCATAGGTACTGATGCTGGAAGGCAATTCTCTAAATCCAATGTAAATGTTTAAAGTTTATTCCCAAAGGATTTATGTAGACATAAACATACAGATTAAAAACAAGCAAGACGTCGGGAGCTTTTTACTACCTTCTAAAGTAGCCAGGCACATGGATATTTTATCTCTCCTTTTGGATCTGCTTTCTTCCAACAGCACAGTTCAGAGACTTCATACAGATCAGAGGCAGAGCTCAGGCTAGCACTGACAATTTCATTAGGAAAAAAAAAAAAGATAGAATTGTGTTTTCTTATGTTCTCTGCTCTTTTATTGCTATTTTCAAAATGAAGAACAGACCCTACCAAAGTGCTAAGGGCTGAAAACATAACTCTAAATGATACAGGAAACCCAACTTTGTGCCAATCCATTTTTATCCTCTCTTTGTGGCCATAACAAAGCTGAGAACAAGAGCTAAACAATGGAGAAAAAAGAATAATTTCAACATAATTTTTTTGCTGAAAGTAACATCAGTGACAATAACAAGAATCCATTCAAAAGACAGAATGTTATCTTCCAACACAGTTAACATGCCTTTCTTTCTGTCGCTCATTATATATCTTACACATCAAGCTGTACTTTGACCTCCTTACAAAGGAATACATTTGGAGCCACCACGTCCCTGTACCCATATTGGCATTGCTAAGTGAAATCCAGCCCCTACTGCCATTCTCTTCCCTGCTCCCTCACGCACCTGCCAAGAGGAGATAGGTTATCAAATGAGCCTCCAGAAAAGCATTTCCAGAAACAACAATATGACTACCTCCTGCTCTTGCTTGTGCTCATGCAGCCCTTCAGAATCCAGTCCACTGATTTAACAGGCTAACAACGACATGAGCTGTATTTCTGACAACTGTGGGGATGAGATCACTTAGATAAGCTATTATTTCTGATACAGGCTGTCACCATTACTTCCTTCCTACTGAAATCAACTGGCAATATTTCATCATTAACTTTTTAGCACAGTACACAGCAGATTCATCTAGCCTCAGCTGAACCTGTTTACATTTTAGATTTCATCTGCCCCTCTTAATACTGTTGTGAGCATCAAAGAAATACTCCATTTTCCTCTTGGATGACTATTTTCTGTTTGCAGTGTCCCATTGGCAAGTAAAACACTCTTAGACTAAATATACTGAAACTTTTCTTAACTCGTCAGATGCTCGTTCCACGCCCCCATCCCCCTCCCAGACGTTGAGTGCAAAGCTCTGCATGGAAGCAACTATTGGAAACACAAATTCTTACCCTGGTGGATCCAAAAAAGGCCATCAGCTTTCCTTCTGTACGCCAGCTGTCACGTTAACACGCGTGCTACCCCTCATTGTCATATGTACTGTTACATCCTATTACCCTTTTGTTTAAGGGCCTCAGCCACAAAAATCTTTGTGCACGAGGTGCTGTAAACACAGCCCTGCTTCAGCAAACACAGCATTCCAGGAGAACAGCACAAGGTAAATGGTACAGACACCTACATCTAGGCTGGAGAGTACAGGCAGAAAACGTGGTGTTGCTCAGCAGTTACTGCCACGAGCCATCCAACCACCCTACGTGCAGTTAAAACAACTCAATGCAGTACAGCTCCTCCTGATGTCAATTTAACTGAAACACTGCTAACTTCTCCTTGTCTGCCTCTGTGTGAGCACAAGCATCAGCTGCTAAACACAGAATTTGCCTTCTCCTCTAAAAGCTTCAGCTGTTGACCTTCCTGTGCTCAGGAGCTGTGCAAGTCACTAGAGTTATCTGAAAACTGCCCCAAGCCTCTCACAAAGGCAGAAATTCAGCGATGACACTATAAAATTTTTGGCACTTTTCATGTCTTATCAGGCCTGGGGTGTTACACTTGCATTTGAGAACTTCTGCTTCAAATCAGCTGCAAATGGCAGAGGTTAACAAAAAGCAAAATAATGACAAGGAGTTAACCCAATTCTTTGAACTGCAGAGTTTTCAATTCAGAGACACTCCAGTGAGATTCACGTCAATTCCCCCCCATCTACCCCACCTCTCTCCCTGAGCAGAAGCCTTTGCAGACAAACACTAGATTTGGTAGTGAGTAGAAGTCTGCTACTCTCAGGCTAATGCAAACCAGCAGAACCAGAGACAGAACCTGGATGTCCACCCAAGTACTGATCCCAGGTAAAACAACAAATTAAAGGTAAAGCAAAATTGCTCGTGTCTGTGCAGGTAAAACAATGTCTGCAATTACTTTTGTCCTTCAATAAGCAAAAAGCAAAGGTCAAGCTGCCACTCAGGGACTCACAGATTACTTTCCAGGCCATCGCAGGAGAGGGATGCTGTCCTGTTTGGAAATTGGCTAGCTCTGGCCTTGAAATCTTCAAATAGCAAGAAGGGTGAAACTTCATCTTCTTTCCTCCCACACCTTTCCTTATATGGGAAACAGCAACTTCCAGGTAACCATGGCCTGTAAGAGGATTCCTCCTCTGCCCTTCCCCTCTCTCAGTTCTTAGAGCCACTTCCCTTTCCCTTCTTCCTCTTAGAACTGTGAATCTCTCACAGTGTGTATGTGTATATATATATATATTTATATGGATGCCTCTCTTCTGCATTTCTTTTTTTCTTGTAAAGCACCACAGAACAACTCTTGTATGATCTGGCCAAAAAGGCAAAGGACATTTCCTCGACCTTCCTTCTTAAACAGGTAACAGCTGTGGCTATAACTCAGCTTAAGTCAGGCCACAAGATTAGTGTTTTTCAAGCAAGATAACCACTCTCCGCTGCTTGAGAGTTACTCCTTTTCCCCAGCATGACCTGGAGAAGGAGGTAGCTACTGAGCCCCCACCTGAGAATAAGGTGCCTCAGCAAATGGCTTGAGAAGAAAGGAACTGGGGACTGGAATAATGTCATTCAGGGGTCTGAAGCTGGGGAATGTATAACCCCACAATAACTGCCGCATCTTCAGGTAATTTTTCTCTTCTGGTAATGACTCATTCATTTATAAACCAACGTCAGTCACTTTTCTAACCTCATTGCTAATAAGCAGCAGAGCAGAAATACTTTCTAACCAGAAAATGCTCTTCAGTGTAATACAGCCTTCCAGTACCGCTGTGCTGGGGCCTAAAACTTGTGAACCTAATGAATGCACAGACATACACAGTAAGCTTCCTCCATGTTGCATTTACATCTCTTGCCTGCACTGAGCAAATGTACAGGGGAAGGTAAATCCTGATAGGATTTAAATACATGGTACTTGAGCAAAGTATCCCTGAAATCCTGTGCAAACTGTGTTGCTAATGCTTTTTCATACTCAGGAGAGGATGAGGAATCTCACTACTCATAATTCTTTTATTTTCACACTTGGAGCACTGATCTCATCCCAACAGCCCCCCACCTCATTTTGCTTCTCAGCAGCCACCACTGCCCTGACCCAAATATGCATTGAAATAAATGTAGAAAGACACAGAAAATGCTACTAGTGTGTGACTGCAGTGCACTCTCCCTCACTGGCCACCTATGGCTGGAGTAACATCTGTGGGTCACCACACCACTGCTCCTGCGAGCTGCTGCTGTTTTGTCATCAGAGCTGAAAAGAAGAGCACCCTCTCCTTGCTCTGCTTCCTTTGCATTTGGTGAGGAAGCGACTTGAGTGGGAGGAGAGAAAGAAGAGCAAACACAAAACCACAGGAGTAAGCAACTAGAAGCAGAGACCAAACTTTATGCTTTTCATACACGTGCAAACAGCTGTCTCTGACTGCAGCTGGCTCTTGTTG
Source organism: Dicrurus megarhynchus (assembly GCA_013399195.1). Classification (NCBI taxonomy): domain Eukaryota; kingdom Metazoa; phylum Chordata; class Aves; order Passeriformes; family Dicruridae; genus Dicrurus; species Dicrurus megarhynchus. The sequence continues at coordinate 319,785 of VXAD01003533.1, forward strand.
CAGCCCTGTGAATTGCACCTCCACTCACACTGTCGCTGCAGAAGCAACTGCTTGTCACTGTCCTGAGCTTGGTCATGTCCCAGCCCCTGGGCTGAGCACAGGTATCTTTACCAAAACACAGTATGTCTTTTATGTACTACAGAGATGGAGTCGGAGTGCTACAGCCAATAGCTGCAATTAGAAGGGCTTTGATTTCTTGTAGGTAAAGTGGTCTTTTTAAGTAAAACAACCTGGCCATTTGCAGCTGTTTCAGGCTTGCTCTGGTACAGTAAATACCAGAGTGACCTTGATTTTTCACATCATTTTGCCAGGCTGCAGCCTTAACAGGACTTACTGTGCTTACAAAGCTTAAGAGAAGAAAAATAGACAGCAGGAAGTCCTGTGACAGGCTTATTTTGGTGGTGATGAGAGAGAAACAGTAACAGGAGAAGACAGGAAAAAAAACCCCACCAAAAAAGCCATAAACCCAACACCTGTAGCCAAACTACAAGTGGGGAGAGTGTGACTTCCAAGCCACTCCCTGATCCTCACAATGCTACTGAAACTACTCTGACAGCAAGTATAAAGAAGGTAGGGATTAGTTTAGGATTCTCTGCTGGGTTTAAAAGAAAAAGGTTTGTGATGTTCATGTTAGAGTTCCCAGATGACCTCAGGTGCCAGTACACAGACTGGTAACAAGTGTATTGGCACACTGCCTCCTCTCTCCAAACCCTCGAAGAAAGCACGAGGGAACTCCAGCTTAGCCCCATTTGAGGTGTTATTTGTTTCCAAACTGTAAGGTATTGCTTTTGGGGAGGTCAGCCCCAGGCCTGGGACTACGTGGCACCGGGAGGTGCAAATGCCCATGGAGGGAAGGTTTCTTTAAACGCTTAAGTTACGGAGTAGAGAGGGTGGAGGGAAAGGGAAGCACAGTTCCAAATGATGTCCCTCTGGAGGTGGTATGAAGAAGGATGAGGTGAGTTACCCCAGTTTGGGCAGGACCTGTGTCAGAGCTGGTGGTTGACCACTGAGCCCTGGTCAGCAGCCACGTCACCGTGGCTCTGCTCCTCCTTCTGTTTCCTGCCCGCACAGCACTGCCTGGGCTGTGGGCAGTGCCCCTGAGGGTGAACAGGGCTGCTTGCATCCAGAGGGCTGCCTTTTCCTTTGCAGAGATCACTGATGTGCTTAAAAGCTGCAGCAGCCTTGGGAAAATTACATTTACCTTCTTCTCCCCAGCTTTGTTTGCTCTTTTACACCAGCCCCAGAGCCCCTCACCCGAGGGGTGGCAGCAGCTGATGGAAGAACAGTGCTTTCGACCCTGGTACATCTCTGATCCACAACACCCCTAATGAATTGATCCCTGCCAGTGGACACACAGGTTCCTTCCTTTCCAGCCACCAAGACAAAACTGAGATCTGCAGGAGTAATTACTGTCAGTGCCCCGTCTTTGCCATACAGGAGCTGTTGCCAGAGAGGGGAGAGGGGACTGAAGGGATTGGCTCAGCACTCAGTTGAGATATTTGATTTTCCACCTCTCGGACGCAGATGAGGCAAAAGGAAACAGCATGAGACTTCTCCCTTCCTTGGTCTACCAAAGACTTTTCTTTGCTGGGAAAAGGCTCCCTGTCAGGTTCCTTGCAAGCAGCCCTTTGTTACAAATCTTCTTGGGCCCGGAGGCACGTAACTGGGCATATTTTATCCACTTGGTTAATAAATAAACAAAGCCCTCCTGTGTCAGACAGCCTTTCTGACTCCACACAGGGATGCAGGGCTCCTCTCGGAGCAAGGCCAGCATCACGAGCTGGAGCTGGGCAGGGAGGTGCTGTGGCAGCACAAGGAAAGGGGCACATCACCAGCTTTGATGAGATAAAGGAGGAGCTGGCGTGTCTGCTCAGAGCAAAATAAAAAATACTAGGGAAATAGTAAGATGGTTTCAGCAGAGAAAACACTAAGGAGGGTCTAGTCTGAGGAGATTGTTTAGGCTGAAATACAGGCTTTTCTGTTTTAAATTAGACCCCAGATAGGGAGTACAGACAGCATGAATCTCCTGTTGGACACACCGTGAGCACAATGCTGGTTTACCATCCCTTCTCCAAGGTGATTTATATACAAAGGAACTTGGCTAAGAACTATCTTTGCTTGAGTTCTCTAAAACCAAAAACCAACCTGGCCTGACTATTCCAAAGGTGGGCCAAAGCCAAAAGCTTTCAGCTAAAAGTCTCTTGCCTTCCAAGACTTGGTGGTCTGGGTACAATAAAACTGAGATTCAATTAATCCTGACTTTGGTTTTGAAAAAAAAAAATCCTGCTGAATTTTGATTCTGAAAAAAACAACTTCAGACTCCAAGTGTCCTTGGGAAAGAAATTAACAACTGCTTAAAATAGTATAGCTTGAAGTCTGCTTTCCTCCACAAAGTCTTCTGCAATGTATTGCTGGATTTGCAAGCCTGCAATCCTACCAGGCATGATCGTCACCAAGTGAAACAGAGCTTAGACTTCAGCAATGAATTTTGTGGTTTCACTCCAGTCCTCACAAGAAACTTTCCTTCTCAAACCATCCTGTGCTTTACCTTGGAGATGCAGAGTCAATAAAGCAGTGAATGTTACAGGTAGGACTGAAACGGAATGATGTGGCTCCCACAGCTGCAAAAGCAGTCAAATCTGAGATAGAGATGTTTTTGCAAGTCCAGAATGGCAGAAGATTTTGAAATATAAGTGCATTACACTGTTATACAAGGACATAGCAGATGCCAATTCAGTGAGTAAACAAACAAGCACAGCCCATCCCTGTGTCATTACAACTGCCTCACTTAAAGGGCAGTTTTGACCAGGATGACACATTTGTGAGTCACACAATGGGGAATAGGTTGTGACTTTGCTCAGAAATCTACCTTGCTTTGGCTTCCTGTCAGCACGGCTGAGGGACCGATCCCTGTCATGGCACAATGTCCATGTGTGGCAAGACGGATCCAGTTTAGCCCCCTGCGTCCCCCAGGACCTGCGCTCACCCAGCTAAGCATGCAGAGCCAGTTAAAACCCACGCCTGCACACAGCCTCACTACACACTCTGTACGGGCAGTTGACAACATGCACGTAGCCTTTATGCATGCATATTTTCTTGCAGTGTCTGAAACTAGACTGATAAACACCTCTTCAAACTGATACTCAGCTTCATTCTCTGTTATCCAAACATTTCATCAAAGGCCACTTACCTACAAAGCAGACATCTCAACCCAAGCCAGACAAGCCACATACCAAAAGCCTTTTGAAAACAAGGAACCAAACCTGAATTTATTCACTAATAGTGAAGGGGTGACAGCCGTTATTTTATATCTGCAATATTTTGCAAATTCTGAAAGACTTAAATCTCATAAGGTGATTACACCATTAATTAGCAAAACACTATCACCCCTGAGGTGCCAACACAGCAGCTGGCTCAGCTGAACAGCAAAGAAAGGCCAAGAGGGCAAGGTAACAAACTGGTAGTGCCCCCATGAGCAGCCTGACTGCTCCAGGCACCCCCACGCTGCCACCCCATGACAGGGAAGTGCTCTTGTTCCAACAAGGGACGACCTCAACTCTCTCTTTACCACCCCAACCACCCCTGCCTCCCAGAGGGCAGTAGCCCCTCTTCCACCTGGGTGCATGAATGGGGGCTCTAACAAAGGGGCCATCTGTTGCAGCCTGAGCCCTGTATTTCTCAGGATGTGGGTTTTCCCAGGAAGCTGTTCATACATAGCTTATCAACCTAGAAGGGATCTCTCTGGTCATTCATTCCTCTGACCCTCTGCAAAATGGAGATCATAGAAACTAGCTCAATGATCTCCCCTTCCAACTGCAGCATGAAAAGGAGAAGGACAAAAATAAAATCCCAGGAAGATACCCTGTGATGCAGAGGCTATCACAGCTTTTTGATCCATTACTCTGTGAACAGGGCTTCATTTCTAGCTTAAGCATGTCTGGCTAAAACTGCCAAGTGCAGAGCGCCGCTCCTGCTCTGCGAGCTGGGCAGAGCAGCCCTCCATCATCAGCTTCAGTTCCTCACACAGGCATTTCCAGACCATGGCCACGTCACCACAAACCTCCCTGAAGGGTCAGTAATCAGGCCCAGGTTGATGCAGCTGGTGGTAGGGGACAAGATGAAGGACGATGGTGACTGGGGGGGACAGGCTGGGACTCCTCTCCCAAGCAAGGGACTTTTGGATGGCTACCAGTCAGGTCCTACACATGCTGGCTAAGGATACCATGAGAGAAACACTTTGCACCACAGTGAGTTTTGCACCACAGGCTGAAGATGGGTTTGCAGAAGAAGGATGATCCTCTTCACAGCACTCCCCTTTTAGATGACTACTCTGACCACAGACTGTGGCTGTGATGTCCTTTGTCAGGTCAGGCAGGGCCCATCGTGTGACCCTGCTGGGGCTCATTCCCTTCTCTTGAGGCCTGCAGCAGGCACTGGCGACACAACAGCACTGCCCTCCCAGAGAGGGGTTCTTGGCAGCGAGGGAGCTCCTGCAAAGCCCACCTTAGACCATCCTGTTCTACCTCCTGCGGGCTCCCTACAGTCAGGAGCAAGGGAGACAGATCTCCAGAGTACCACTTGTGGCAGCAGATCTAGCTTGGAGGAGGCTATATCCTCTTAAGAAGGTTGGAAGCTAAATTCTGCTGTACTAAAGACATTTTGATACTTTTCACCCTGCTCTGTCACCTCAGTACCATCACCATCCTTCCAGAGAGCATTTGCCTAGAAATATCTCAGGTGGGACAGAGACAGTTCTGGGCTTGGGGCACCCAGTGAGGGCCCCTGAGGAGTGCCAGCAGCACAATGGCAAGTCTGCTCACCATTCCTCCCACAAGAAACTGGGCTGAGGGATCCCGTTCATCTTCAGAGCACGTTACACGACAGCAATGGCAAATCACTCATGTGAAGTCTGCAAGCAGCCATGGGGCTCTCTTGATTTATGCTGGGTTATGCAGATTCAGGTCAAGAAAAAGCACAGAGTTTGTTTAAAGACATTTTGTCCTCCACCTCCAGGAGAAGAAAACAGGCCTATCATTTACAGAAAGAGGAAAGGCCTTATATTACTCTGAGAAGGAGCAGGATCCCACACACCTTTCAATCCTTCAAAGGATTTGGCCATCACATGCTCAAAAATAGTGATAGGAAAAAGAAAAAGCAGGTTGTTAATAAAATATGGAGACAACTTAGGAATTTGCTTGCAAAAGTCCACGATAAAAAACCTCCAGCTGAGATCCAGCCTCTACTTTATACTCCCCAGTGCTCTGCCTCATCTTTCTTTAAATGCATGGGGCACAGGGCTTCTGTCACTCCTTAGCATGACTGCTTAAGAGTCTGAGAGATTTTACTAGTCTGAGGAAGCTTTTCCTTCACATTCAGCTTAAATGTGCCATTTCTTGAAGTCATCCCCTTGTCTTTTATACTCTAGCAAGCAAAACAAGTGTAAATTAAATGGAAGACATATGAAAACTTTATAAAGCCCAGTGTTTCCCGTAGCATGAAAGTTCCTTCATTTTAGAGTGGAAGGGGTCTTACTCTGTGCTGTATTTTCCCCATCAGAAAATGAAGAAGAACATAAATTTTCCTCATGACTTGAATTTAGCTTAATCAGCAGCCCCCTGCTGATGTAATTCCACCCAATGAGATTTTTCTTTTTTTTTTTCCTGGTGAGCTCCTGTCCGTTTTCCCCTCCTCCCACCAGTTCAGGCATGGAAAACAAGGGAGGAATTAGAAAGACAGAACTTATTATCTATATCAAGCTGCAACTTCAGACTGGGCAGGAATAACATTTAAAATATAAAAAGCAAATTTTATCAGGCCTTTTCCTCCCCAGAGACTGCCACAAAAATATTCCTTGTTTGTCACTGAGAATGAACCATTTTTCTCTTTCATTTCTGCTTTCTGTCACATATTTCATTTTGGCTGCCCCTTCTGTCTTTCAGCTAGGGACCTAGGCTGCTAATGCAGAATCACAGGTAACTCAACAACAAAATGCCTGTATTGTCTTTCTTTTCTTTTTTTTTTTTTTTTTCCTAGTCTGTCAGGTAATTGCAACTCTAAAAGCTTTTGCATATTTACCACAGAAACATGTCTCTCTAGGAGGATGGGACTGTCATCAGGTAGAATATCTTATTTAATAAGCCTCTTCTGAGGTATAAACTAGGGCTGGGGATTTTTTCCTGGCCTCCTTCAGAGCAAAGGACAAGCAGATAAAAATCAGCTGCTGCAGTGCTACACTGTCAAGTTCCTGTTCCTGTGAAAATTAACTCTCTCCAAGCTCAGAGTTCAGGTAGGCTTTGCCACCATTAAGTTTATGAAGTAGGAAAGGGGTCTGTTATCAACTCACGTTGGTTGTTCATCCCCAGTCCTCCCCGTGTATCAGACAGATTTCTTTCCTATTTACAAACAGATCAACTACCCTGCTCTTCTGATGAGCTGTGGATGCTGCCAGGACTGATTTTCATTAGATCAGTCATCAAGAAGGATCGCATTTTCTCTCTTTGCTCCTGCTTCACAGAAGTACAACAACAAAAATGTGGTCTGAACATTTCTAAATTCAGCTGTTATCTAAAGACAAATTCCCTTCACCCCACTCCCTATTTCCCCCCACCCCTGAGGCAGCAGTAGAATTGCTTTTCTCGGTCCCTGGGATGCTGGATCAAGCTGACTGGTACTAAAGAGAGGGTCTGAGAACATTTACAGAGAGACTTTGTGTCTTGGAGTCAAGACAGAGGGTGAGGATGCCCCTCCAGGGGTTATGAAAAGAGGCTGCTCTGCTGAAACAGACTGAAGAGGGCTATAGCTGGTTCACACATTTCACTTCAGGCACGCCTCTGCAGAGGTCAGAACTCCATCCTAGCACGTAACAAAGCCCTGTGAGTGGAAATCAAGACAGCAACAGGTCCTCAGTCCAACACCAAATCACTGACAATACTCATTCACCTCCACCAACAGCTTCCCACGTGGCCATAGGTGTTTCCAGCCTGGCCAGGCTGTCTGCTTGCCTGGAGGAGAGCAGACAAGAGCCAGCCAGAATACTCCCATTGACTCACAGCCTGTGTGAAAACTAATCCTTGACAAACCATCTTCTGCATCCATACAGTTTTCCTGTGGGCCAACCTTGCACTTGTAAGTCCCTGGTTTCATATAAGAGTACAGACTGTAAGACACGTTTGAAATATGGATTGATTGTTTAGGTTAAAGTAATTCTGAAATGAAGAACCTATATCCATTGACTTGGAATGGAAACGTGGACATCCCCTCTTCTGGAAACAGTTCCAGAGAGAACAAAGTACTGACAGAAGTGAAAGGCTTTCTGAACTTTAACGGGCAAACTCTGTTTTTACAACACTTTATGATTATTTACTAACTTACAATGGTTTTCAATGCAAGTAAACTCCAAGAGGTTACAACATCATTTTTTCTTATCATCAACAAGCCATTCTAAGAGCCATCTCTGTTTAGGATTAAGGGATGACTCTCATTCATTTAAATGAATGTAGGAAAATTTCCATAGGTCAAATACTTCTCCTAGTAGTGTTACATGAGCCCAGTCTCTTACCTGTAGTATCTGGACTGAAGGTAGGTAGAACACACAGCTTTAGACACATGGCTAGCTGAACCAAAGTCTATGACCTTGACCCTATATGGCTGTCGGGATGGGTCTACCAGCATGATGTTCTCTGGTTTGAGATCAGCATGAATCAGTCCCAGGCTTTTCAGCTTCATTAGGGCAGTTGCTACCTGCTGGAGAATTGGTCGAATGTACTTAAGGGGCAAGGGACTGAATTTATTTTGTTTTAAGAAATCATAGAGGTTCTGCTCCAACATTTCAAATACCAAGCATGTGTGATTCTTGTGCTGGAAGCATTCATAAGCACGGACAAAGTTGTAGTCATCCGCACTTTCTGTGCTCAGCCGAGCCAGGATGCTCACTTCAATCTGGCCTTGCCGGGCATAAGAAGGGTGGTTTTTTAGGATCTTGATAGCCACAATCTCATTAGTGCCACGTTTCCAGCATTTGACTACTTGTCCAAAGGTTCCACGGCCAAGAAACTCTAACACTTCGTACGTGTTGGTCATGGAACAGAGCACCTCATGTTGCACCAGCTGGTAATCCCCTTCACTGTTGGAGCCACTGTTTTTGGAAGTGGCTGTGGAGGTGGTGGCGGTGGCTACAGTGGCCCCACTGGCATTGTTCTGAATCATTGGTGGATGCTCCTCGATAATCTGCACGCTGCTTGTGTTCTCAATCTCCTCACTCTTGCGCTTAAGTCCACATTTTTGGTAGGTGTCCAGAAGGCTCACAGTGCTGCGACGCATCAGGTTGTGTGGCCCGCCCAGCGTTTGCCCAGACACTGCAACCACGCCAGAAGTGCTGTTGGCAGATGTAACCACGATGTGCCCCGTGCTTGCTGGGAAGATGATGGTCTGCTCGTAAGGGATGCTCGGATTGGGGATCTGGAGGGAGGTGTTGACGGCTGCTGCGGCGGCTGCTTGGGAGGACTGCACGTTCTTGCTCTGGTTGTAGACTTTGCTGTGTGTGCCGTACCCAGTCATATCCCAGTTTGAACTCGGCTCCACTTTCAGTTTCTTCACGCTACAGAAGGCACTTGACTGAAGGGTATGAGGAGAGAAAACTTGCACATGCGAGGCCATACCTGCAATACAACATCAGAGTGAAACCACGGTGTCAAGATGCCTTCCCCAGCTTTTTCCATTTGCTCAGTGGCAGGAAAGGGAAATGGGATACAAGCTTCAGATACAGCACATGCACACAAAAACCAAGTTCTTCCAGATATGTGTATTTGACGCAAATAAAATATTATGCTCTAAAATAAATCCTTACCCCGGATTGAACTGTACTAACTACATTCAAGATTTCTGCTCTCTTGCTCTCCCCCTTTTCATTTTTAATAACAGGAATGTACATGTTATTTTTACCTCCTCTGCCTAAAGAGACTCCTATTCCCATTGTCTCCAGGAATATATCTAGCTCTCTGGAAGAACTCATGTCAAATACCGCAAAGTATTCTGACTACAGAAGGCAAATCTCAAATCCTCAGGCTCATCCAATCTTAAGCAGTTTGGTGGATCTGACTTAAGCCCTCCACTTACTCCCATAAAACCACTGTGTAGCTTCTGGCCTGCAGAGAGTCAAGATGGGACCAGGAGATGATAAACTCTGACAAAATGGAGGTGCATAGATAAAATTGAGGAGCCAAAACAGAAGAAGATGATGTTTCAGATTGCTTGCCAAGTCTGTGAGTGGGAATTGTGCACAATGCTAGTCTGTGCTCAGGGACACTGGAGATGGGAGTTACACAACATGAGCTTCACTGTGTGCTCTTAGTGCTCCCAGATTTATGAAATTGTGTTCATCTATTCTTATTCACAGTGACAATACCATCACTGGAAAGCAGATCCCCTGGAAGTGAACAGCATTGTTTATGAAGCAACATACACATTAGTATGTGGCAGAATTAGCTCCTTGTGTAGCTTTATTTTTACAGAAAAGACAAAAACCTATTTTAATGCAAGCTTATTTGGTTTCAGAAGAGTTAGTAATCTTCTAAATATTTATTAAAAAAACCCCACACCATCAAAAAACAACCCCACAACCTCATAACCAAAGTGAAAATAATGTATCACTGAGACAGACTTACTGAAGGATTCTGAGTAATATTCCACTGAAACAGAAAATGCGCCTATTCAGAGAAAAAAGATGTGGTGCACGGAGAAGGAGACAGCTAAGTCCTGACTTGCTGCCAGCTTTCCCTGCCCAGGGTAGGGATAGGACTGCTGGGGCAAACGTATTGTGAAGAACACAAATCCATGGGGATTCCTGGGGAAGGAGTCAGTGCCCAGAAGGAGTTAGAGCAGAAAGGCACAGCCTCCTTCACCTTTCTATCTGTCATCAGTGTTTCTTTTTAATAAACCAGAATGACTAGGGAAGAAAAAGACAATATGCTGAGCTGGCACCATTGTTGAATTATTAAGCGCAAACATAACCTTGACTTGTTTTCAACTTTAAAAAGTTAAAAGCTGAATGAATGCTTCAGTAACAAAACCACAACAAACTCTGCAGTGCACATGGACGACTTCTTCATGTGGAGGCCTGACAGCATCTGACTTGGCCTCCTCATACTTCACTGGTTCATGTTCCTCTTCAGAAGATTTTCTGGAGCTCATGTGTACATGCTCACACGCACACATGCATAAACTTACACACTCATACAGAAAAATACAAATGTCACTCCACGCTCACAGAGCTCAGTAGTCAAGTAAACAGATCTAAACACACCCAACACTCTTTTTCCAGTTAATTCCCAGCAGCCCAAAGGCCAGGAAGTACTCAGGAGAGGGGTGGTGTGGTGAGCCAAAACCCACCATGAGTAACTACTCAGAAGTAACCAACCAAGCAATCACTCCAGTTTGCTTCAACACCCCTCCCTTCGTCCCTGCTGCAGTGATGAATTTACGAGGACAGGGCAGAAGCAAACGAAAACCCCATCAGGACACACGGGGAAACCCTCACCTGGGCTTGAACACACAACACAAAACCCCGCTGACCTCTCTAACAAGGAAGCCCTGCAAACCACAGCGTGCTGCCCTCTGCAGACATGACTCCTGGCTCTAAGGGGATTTCTGATTGTTTGCTGGCGTTCCTTTTGACTCCACTACCCCCTGCTTCCCCAACCTCCTCGCCAGCAATTTCCAAGGTCCCTGCAACTGGGTATTCAGACGCCCTCCAGCTCTTTGCCCCTTTAAGTACCTTCTCTCCTCTCTCCTGTCCACAGGGCAATGATGCTGTCACGAATGCCATGGCATGTGGCAGGCGGTGAGCTCGGAGAACCACAGCAGTGCTACTCAACTTGTCATCCTGGACACAAAGATCGCATGTGAGTGAGCCAAAACCATGTTTGTTTTTCCACTGATTAAGAAGAATCATGGTGTTCCTTCTAGTACAGTACTGACCTGCCTGGAGAGAGGGGGTGGTTTGATGTATGTTTTCCCCCTGGACACGAATAATATGGCAGATGTAATTGGTAACATATTGTGGACCTAGCAGAGGTGTAATTTATAGTTTTATGGCTTTCATTCCACGGTGTGCTTGAGCAATCTCTCTTTGTACAAAATAAAAAGGGGAAAAAATGACTGATGCAGAACAAGGAGAGACGTTCTTCTCGCACGCTCCTCTAAAGATAACACCAAAAGACTGAGGCATAGCAAATTAAAGTCAAGGATGTGAAGCGCAGCAGCTGCAACTTTCTCAGCGCCACTGTAAAAATCAGGATAATCGCCACCATTAAGGGACAGACTTTCAACTGGTGCAAACTGGCAGGGCTCCAGCTGATATCAGCTGACACTAAAAACAAGGTCAGCAGTCACTCAACATTGTCAATGTCAGATGGCAGCCAGTGCCCTTTGGTGAAACGAGTTGTTGTTAGGGGCTGGTTTCCACATCGACAACCAGCCCCTTGCTGTCCCTGAAACACTGCTGGCAGCCTCAGCAGAGGACAGGAACAGGGGATAAACACTGACTCACCCTGGTACCCCAAAAATGGAGGGGGTGGACGAAGCAGCGCTTCTGTGGATAAAGAGAGGACTTTGGACTCTTCTGCTGCCAGTGCTGCCCTCCTCAGAGGTTACATCTCATCACAGAAAAGGGTTATTTTTTCCCCCCCTAAAAAAAACCTACGAAATCTTCTTCCTTACATCCAAAATGATTTTCTCGTGTTTGAGGTTTTAGGGGCATGCATTGTAAGGAGAATAACTCAGTGAGTTCTTCAGCATAGTCCAATACCAAGAAATTACAGGCTGATTTGACAGCTTGGTGATAGGAAAAGGCGGCTTCTGCAGCAAAGTAATTTTTATTGCAAATTTTCCTGTGCAGTTAATGCGAGAAAAACACAATCCTAAGTTTCCTGAGGACACAATAAAACTGTGCTGGTGGCATATTCTTTTTTTCAAAAAGGATTTTTGCTCCATGGCAATAGCAGGAATAGTAATAAATGTGAATAAAAATTGGATGGTTTTGTTACACGAATCAAATTCCTCATTACAGCCTGTAATATGATTTACACCTTCAGCCTTTTGATTACATAGGCTGACAACAGCTTGCCACAACATCCATGAGGAAACAAGCCAGCAGTAATGGGGTGATCCATGCCAGCCAAGCCCAGTGACACTGATGTCTTAGAGACAGTGGGGACACTCCCAGGGAGCATTCTTGCTCCTGGGGTCTTGGAAAGGCAGAGGAGCCATAAGCTGCAGAGAGATGGAAAATGGGATGTTTCACTTGGAAAAAGTTCTTTTAACCCCCCACTCACAGGTCTGACAAGAAACCTCCTGTGCTGGGCCTCTCATATCATCTCCCTTCTTTGCAGGAAGATTCCAGCAGTCACCTTTCCACATTTTGCCTGGCATGCCCGAGGCTGGCACCTGGCTTCTCACCTTTCTGCACTCTGCCAGGAGTGGAGCAGGTGAGGATACTCAGGATGAGCAGCTCTGCCCACTGAGCTCTCCTGCTCACTGAAGCCCAGCTCAGCAGTCCCACCTACCCCACCAAAAGCTTTGTCTGGACTGAGCCAAGTGGCAACTCCAACCGAGCTTGGCATGGGTGCAGGGCAGGCCCCTATTAGCCAGCCAGGATGCAGCCAGGACTCTGCAGCAGCTAAATACATGTCCTGAAGAGTGTAGGTCTAAGTTTTATATCACCCCTGAGTATGGTGAATCTCTGGGCTGGGAGCAGAATCGGGGTTGGGCACCATGCATTAAATAAAATTGATAGTTCCTTTCGTTAATAATGAGTTTAGTGTAGTCATTTAAAGCTCTCACAAAACTGACAGTAACTGGATTTAATGGGGCCTTCCCTGTCCTTGATATGACTCACATAACTCCCCATAGCATCTACATGAGCTGAAGTAGGTAGTGTGCAGCTAGGGGACAGTGTTAAAACAGTGGAATGACTTTTATTAAAAGACTTGAGGTTTTCTGTTCCTGAGAACTCCTCCCACGTCAGCTTTCACTTAATAATAATTTAGCAGGTGCTATTTACAATTCAGATGGCCCTCTTCTGCATGCACACACAAATCACGCAGCCGCCTCACTTGTACTTCTAACAGGTTTCAGGAAAGCAAATGAGGTAAAGTTCCCTATCCACCCACCTCACCCCAAAGGGCAAAAAATACACTTTGGGGACTAAAGAAGGAACGGTTTGAAAGTCACTGATGTTTTCTTCTGGTTTATTCCCAGCCGTTACTGCTGATTTTTAAGCATGGCCCTTGAGGTGGCAAGAGACCAAGCCGGTGCCCTGTATTAAGTAGGAAGTCAGACCTTCTGCAGTTCCTGCAGAGCTGCCAGTGCTCTGTAACCAGAGGCTGCTTCCTGGCTGCTGCCAGAATGACAGTGCCTGCTTGAAAAATACTGTAGAAAGCACATGGCGTGTGTTCAGCATATAAATGATGCTCACAAGACAATACTGAAATAAGTATCTTCCACTTCTCCCCAGAGAGGCACAAGCCTGCAAACCCATATACACACCCAGGTTGAGAAGGAAATGAAAAGGGGATCTGCCAGGTATGGCTGATGCATTGCACCTTCAAAATAGCCATGTCTCAAGCACAGCACTCTTCTTCACAGTGGCCTCGGTGTGGCTCCTTTGGAGGCATTGTCCCCAGCACCACTGCACTCTCAGACCCTCCTGAAAATTTATGTCCCTGGAGGCTATAGAAATTCTTTCCCTTGTGCTACCGAATGTTTGGAGACAACCTCAAAGCAGAGCTCAGACCTGAACCTCAGCTCTTTCCTGTTCCTGGTGAGCATAAGATGTCAAGGGGGACTTAGTTCCAGGTGAAAATCTCCCTGCCTTCCTGCTCTGCTTTTCCTGTCCTGCCAGTAAAACTGTCTCAGCCTAATTAGTTTTCTAAATGCCTATGTAGTGCACAGCAGTTCTCAAAGATGTAAGATGTGACAGAGCACGTCCCCTGCACTGCTCCAGAGCTGGATTCACATGGCTCCAGCCTGCCATGTTTGATCCATGTCTTGTGGCCAAACGAAAAAGTGAGACTTCCCAATGCACAGTGTAGCCATAAACAAAACCAAACGGACAAAGCCAAGCATCCAACTCCTTCCCTCTCATCCCCACCCAAAAAGCACATCCCTGCAGTGCACTGGCCAGGGCACTCTCACCACCATCCCCCTCAAACCCCTTATCTCCCTGCCACCCCAACTGCCCTCCTACATATGCCTTTCCTGCATTTATAGCATCAACAACCCTGCCTATTATTTCGTTCCGCATGTCATGACTTTCCTTTATAGGTATGATGAAAATTATCAACCAGGACTTACTTAGTACTCTTGAGCATGGAGGTGGTGTAGGCAGTTACTCCTTATCATGGCCTGATCAGGTTATTTTGGCATGTGCCTCAGGATACTGCTGTCTCTCCTCACAAACCATCTTTATTCCCTTTCTCACTCTCCCTTTAACTCCTTAAATCCAGGGCAACTTGTCTGCTGGCTACTGAAAGCTTTCTTATCTGTAATTTAGAAACATTATGATTCTTATTCATTGTTCTGGTGTGGGCATAGGGGCAGATGAGCCTGAATAACAAGCTATGGGCTCCTCTGACATATTCCTGGTTTTAGGCACATGAAGCAAACTCTCAGCACAAAAACATACATTTACATTTGAATACTTTATTACACCTCAGTGCAAGATTCTTTCAGGGTCACCTCCATCTCCCACTGGAATGAACTGCAGTAATGACAAGAGATATTACAGATTTCCTCAGTTAATCACGTGACTAGTTTATGTTTCACATTATAGTTAATTAACTATGCAACACCTGAGAACACAGGTTAAAACATACCTCACCAGAGGTTGCCCCATCGCTTCCCTGTCGATGCTACAGTAACTGGATCTGACACCAATTTCTAGATCTCGGTGTGAGAAGGTGCAGCAGTCCTGAACTGAAAGATAACCCCTAGATACCTTCTTATGGGAAAACCTGGCACAGCTGGAATAGTGCAAAACTTCTCTCTAGGATGCCTCAGTGTTACTGAGTGGAAAGCAAATGAAGACAGCAAGTGAATACAATTTAATAGTCTACAGCCTTGACAAAACAGAGCCAGACCCCAGTAAGTAAACCCCCTTCAGCATATCTGCCAAAGTTGACAGAAAGATTGTCACCTCTACAGAAATCATGAAATGACACTGCAAATGCTCTACCAAGATGTCAAAGTACTCTCCAAACATAAAGTGAGAAACCTGTGAGTCTGCGGTGCCCATGTCAGGTCTCTGGGGCTTGAGAAGGCAGATCGCAGCCCTGCCAGATGTACCTTCCTGAGCAACAGTCCTCCAAGCCAGGGAGGACTTCTGGAGTCCCAAAAGCAAAATGAGGTGATGAACAATAAAGACAAGGCAGGGGCAGCACCTGAAAGCCTTCAAGGTCTGCGTAAGAGTGTGAAGGAACTTCCACACAACGTAAGCATAAAGACTTTTTAGGAAAGTGGGTGTCAGGGAAGTCAGGAAGAAGTTTTACAACCAAATGATCAGTACTCCCAAGGGCCCCAGAGGAGAAGGAAGTCTGCTTGGGAGTCAGAGATGGGATGAGAAAGAAAGAAGAAGATGAAATCAGACAGGTGGGATTGACAGAAGCCCTGCTTTGAAGCTTTATCTTTGGAGGACACTGAAGGATGTCTCACAAATGCTTTGCTGAAGAAATCCCTCTTTCAGATTTCTTGGAGAGAGGCCCAGCAGAGCTGAGGCAAGTGTGGAACGCCCGGCTGGGGCTGTGCTGCAGGCTGCTGGGGGACCCACGAGCAGCACCACATCTGTTGAAAGAGCTGAAGACTGCAGCAACACCCACAGCACCACAGCAAAATGAGGCATGACATGCTGAGGCTCCTACAATGCCATGCTTGAATGAGCTCCTGAAGCACTGGGTACAGCCAGAGGAGATGGGGAAAGCAAGCTACCAAGGAATGTTTCCTCATCCTGAAGCCAAAATGGAGCCAGATGAGCCCAAAAGCAGTTATTCACATCAGTGTGCCAGGTAGGACTGTTTGGCAACATCGTATGTGTTCTGGCCACCTTCCTCCTTCCCATCTGTCCTCTACAGTCACAAAGTGGAACAAACAGTAATCACGGCATTTCCACAGCACCCAAAGCTCCCTCTGTAGAACTGTACAAGACAGTCTCTGCAGTAAATGTGAAACTGGCCATAGTTTGCCTTGTAGTCCAGCCTAATGTCTGGATTCCTACATTTAACCTCCAAGCAGGTCTGCAAGGCAGGAGCCTCTAGATTCCAGCGAGCTCCATCTCTGATTGCTACCCGCTAACAGAGCTGCATCCTGAAAGCAGAACTGAGAGAAGGATGATCTTGGCATGGCTCTGCTTTCCAGGCAGCATGGCTCAAGTCACTGCTGTTCATCTTCCAAACAGGAGATGACCACAGTACCCCATCTTACAGGGGAAAGAGCGACTTTCTCAACCTTCCTGAGCCCAGACTTCACTGGCCATCCTACCTGGCCTTCTGTTATCTTAGTTCCTGGGAAAGGGTACCAAGGCCTCTCAAAAAGGAACCAAAATGAATTGGTTTTCCTTCGCTGCTCTGGTTGTGCCCCCCCCACCCACACAGCACTGGCATATTGGTGGCTTCCCACAACTGCTTAGTGGAAAGGATATTTTGGCTCTTTCCACGAAGGCTGTCTCCCCACCTGGATGACTTTCCACTTGTAAATATTAACTTTGTAATGTCAATGACTCCAGCTGGCCTCCAAGTATGGTGAAACCACAGGGAATGCCTGACACCTCGCATACCTCACTTGTTAGAAACAACACTACTTGTGAAGGCAAGACATGGGCAAGGCTCACTGGAGTCTCTGGCTGAGCCTCTCACTCCCACAGGATTTTTTCTTAAGTGTTTTATTTGCAAAGAGGCCACTGCATGACATCCAGCCCTTGCTTTGTTTATGAAATCTGAAACTCAGATCAAGCTCTATCTGGGCTGAAAACATCAGTTTGCCTATTCACAAGGTCCCTTCCTTCATTTGATTTCCATCAGGATACAGACCTGCTGCAGAGAAACAAGCCCCTGGTGAGGTCTGGATGGAATACACAGGATCTGGGCTGCAAAGGAAAATGGAGATGCAAGGAGAAAAGTGAGGAAGCTGGGCACAGGGCTCTGCCAAAGCAGAAAATTGAGACAGACTCATTTGTTGGCCTCCTGACAGCCACATACCACTTCCAAGTAAGAATGCCCAACACAGGACCTACAGCACTCTCAAACATGAGGGCTATAGGGTGTTTTAGGAAATGAAGAGAAAGGATACTGCAGGTTGATCACCTGACCTCCAGTTTAAGGAGTTGCAACAATGCTGTAAATAACCTGCCTTCACATCATGCCACAAACACACACCTGACCTCCACAGAGAAAAGCCTTCAGTTCCTCAAGGAAAGCACACCTTGAGCATTTTTCACCCGGTCTTCCAGACTTTATCCTCCTCATCACTTAGGCCAAGAAAACATCCCCAAAGTTATGGCCAAACAGTCAGAAACCTTTTCTTGCTGTCACCTGTGGCTTTTGGTTTGCATTCCAAAGTAGGGCTATAAATCCAGACATGCACGATGTGAAACAGGCTGTGAGCTGGGACCAGAACAGGCACAGTGGGACTGAGCCAGCTGGCCCAAAGCAAAAACCACCAAGGAGACACAGGGTGCAGGATTTGGATGTGGACTCATTTCTCCCCAAAACAACTGTCTCTCTTTGTCCATTCACCTTTGAGACTGGTGAGTGGCTCTCGTGTGAGACCACGGTGACAGGGAGCTGCTGCAGTCTCCATGAGAACGTGGTGTGTTGACAGGTTTATGTGTGGGAACCAATGATTCTGTTTGCTGTATTTGGGGTTGTACTGACCTCTGTCACACAAAACACATGGTCACTCTCAGGCACATATAGACATGTAAACACTTGCACAGCCAGATGACCCATGAAGGCAAGGAATGTCATAATCTCCAAAAGAAATGAGTGATGCTACCCCAAGCAATCCCACAGAAGTGCCTCTGGACACCTGCCTGCCTCACTGCTGGCTGGCTTGCTGGGGCTGGTGCACACCTGATCTCCCACTGTCTTCACAGCAACTTTATTTTTAAGCAAGGTCTAATAGGACAGAGGCCAGATCAGTGTGCAGAGAAGAGGCCTGTTTGGCCAAGGAAGGACAGCCTAGGTGATGTACAAAGCTTTGCTTACACAGAAAAAACTCAATTTAGGCATAGGGATAAACTACATGAAGGATTTCAGAGCCTTGAAGAGTAAACATCCAGAAGCTCAGGAAAGGCTATCTACTTGAGAAAGGAGTATATAGGGCTCTTGTGTGTGATGAAGAAGCTCAGGGACAGCACTAACAGCCTACTCCCCCTCAAAGCTCTAAAAGAAAAGAAATCAGTCCAAGGGAAGTCATTAAGAGAAACAAAACAATAAAAATCTCCACCTGTATCAGCAAAACTCCCTGGCTACCATCAGTCTCTCCCTCAGGTTTCTCTTTTGTGCAGGATATGATTATTTATTGACATATTTATTTACTCGGCTCTGCAGTGCTTAACACCATGGCTGCTGGGCTCCTTGCACTGTCAGAATTAGAGCATGACAGAAGAGGAGTGAAGCTAAACATGGAGATCAGTGTAACACAGGCCAAATGCCCCTGGGGGTGCAGCCTGAGGCATGCTACCACGGAGATGGGCTAGACTGGGGGACCCCACAGCCAGCCTGGACAATAAACTCTCCCTAGGTGTGACTTTGCTCCAGATCACTCAGTGCTTTCAGGAGCCTGCACAGCACCCTGCAGTAGACCCAGACAGCAGAGCATACCTCAGGCCCTGTACAAGTGCTGACCATGAGTACCTGCTGTGTGGCACTCACGGGTAAGGCACCAACAGCTGAAACCAAACCTGCAGAACCAAAAATCCACGGTAGAAAGGAGAGATGGCTGCAGATGACAGACTAGCTAAAGGGGCTGTCAGGCCTTCTTCTCATTCCTGATCCTACATTTAAGAGCTGACATGTCACTTTGCACTTCCAGCAGCATGCAGCCACTTGCCCCACCTCTTCATAAGCATCTTTTTGGCACTGCTGCAATTGTTCTGCAGCCATGTGCTTTCAACTCAGAACATTCAATTCTTTCCTTTTCCTACGCAATGAAATGAAAGGATTCAGCTTAGATGCAATGGGACAATGAGTTCAGAATCACCAATGTGTCAGTGATGTCACAGCCAAGCTGTCCACAGTCACACCTATGGGTTTTGACCAACAGTGTAAGGGAAGTCTGGCCAAACTGAGTCATGGGGGAAAAAAGAGTTTCTGTGAAAATAAGCTCTGTATGATTTTCTCACAAGGAGCAAATACACCACTGTTTCCACAGCTTCCAGAAAAAACAGATTAGCAACAATGTGTGGTCAAATCACAAGAGCTCTCAATAGGTTCAGGAGGACATTGGGCATCTTAGCTTTGCCATAGGCATAGGAATGACTAGGGAGTAAAACGGCCTGGGGTGAGCCTGTGGGTTTTGTTAGAAAAATTGTGACACTCCCAGAAAATGAGAGGGGGAAACTGCCATAAAAAACCATCCCAAAACAAAAAAAACAGCCACGGGAATTTAGTACCAAAAGTCCTGTGAACTTTCATCAGACCTTATGTACTCAAAACTCACTTAGAGCTTTCCAACATCCATATGGATGAAAAGTAAGACGAGACTAAAAACTAGATTCAGCAGAAGCACAATAACTGTGAAAAGAATTTCAGTGGGAAGCAGCACGTTTACACCCAGTCTAAATGCCCAATTAATTCAATGTTTGCAGTACTCCTTTGTGGACACAGTCCTTGGTTTTGGTCATTTTTCATATCTTAAAATAGCCACGTTTCCCTCTTTACTCCTTCCTGGGCTCATGGGAGACTGAAATGAGTCACCAGAGGACCAGCTGAGTCATCCAGCCAAATCTTGGAAAGCAATACAAAATGTGTGGTCATCACATCCACAACTAAAATGTGGATGACGGCAGCACCCCTAGCAACCAACCATGCATTAGGCAGAAAGGGCTGGAGACCACTGACACTATGAGCTGTTACTTTGAGCCAGGAAGAAGAATGCCTTAAATGAAACTAGGACAATGCAAAACAAGAGATGACAAACATGGCCAGAAAGCAGCCCAGTGGAAAAGGACCTGGGGGTGCTGGTCCATTGGCAGCTGAACATGAGCCAGGAGTGGGTCCAGGTGGCCAAGAAGGCCAGTGGCATCCAGATCAGAAACAGTGTGGCCAGCAGGACCAGGGCAGTGACTGTCCCTCCGCAATTGGCACCGGTGAGGGTGCACCTCAAATCCTGTGTTCAGTTCTGGGCCCCTCACTGCAAGTAAGACATGGAGGTGCTGAAGCATGTCCAGAGAAGGGCAACGGAGCTGGTGAAGGGTCTGGAGAGTAAGTCCTATGAGGAGCAGCTGAAGGAGCTGGGGTTGTTTAGTCTGGAGAAGAGGAGGCTCAGGGGTAACCTCATTACTCACTACAACTACCTGGAAAGGAAGTTGTAGCACTTCAGGAGGGGGTTGGTCTCTTTTCCCACTCAACCAGCAACAGGACAAGAGAAAACAGCCTCAAGTTGTGCCAAGGCAGGTTCAGGCTGAACATCCAGAAGAATGTTTTCCCTGAAAGGGGGATTAAGCATTAGAATGGGCTGCCCAGGCAAGAGGTGGAGTCATGATCCCTAGAAGCGTTCAAGAAACTACTGGAATGGCACTTAGTGCTATGAGTTAGTTGGCAGGGTGGTGTTCAGTCAAAGGCTGGACTCGAGGATCTTAGGAGTCTTTTCCAGCCTTAATGATTCAATGACCACTGGTTCTGCACCTGACACAAAGCCCTTCTCCATCCAGTTTCCCCATTCCAGTGGCATTAGGAAAAAGGGATGGCCATCTCCATCTTCCAGATCACAAGATATTCCGAGCCCATTTTCCAACTTCTATGAACCAAAGTCCCAATTTATTCAATTCCTTTAGTGTATCATCAAATCTTAACAAGACTTATTTCGATATGCAATCTCCCTGACAACCAAATAACTGTGACCTTTTAAGAACACAAGTCCATATTTCATTTTTATGTCTATTATCTGCAGAACAAAAGGAAGTGGGGCAGTTGCTTTTGGGCACAGAAAATGTATTTACCAAGCAGGTTTTTTTATGGCAATTATGAAAGTTTAACGAGTGAATTCAGGACAGTTGTTCTCTCTGTGCTGTCACGGAAGAACAACCCCGATTTGCAGGGGCTGGGTCGCACTGCACAGCTGCTCGGGGAACCCTGTCCCTGCACAGCTCACTCTGCAGACCTTGTGCCACAAGCTACAGCTGAGCCAGGCATGGAGGACCCTGAAGCACCAGGGGGTTACAGGGACAGCGTGTGTGGCACATCAATAGTACAGGTCCCTCTGTGGCTCACCCAGAAAATCCACCGGCTGGAGGTTCCCAGTGACACTTCTTTCACCTGGCCAAGCACCAGCAAATGGTGCTCAGGGACTACACGGCACCGAACAGGTTTTCATGAAACTGCTCAAAATTTCCCAACTAATGATGTCACTCCTGTTTTGCCTTGATCCTTCCTGCCAGCTCATCCCTGAGTTTCAGCAAGGCCATGATGTATTCACCTTGCTGTGCCTCTGCTCCCAGCCCTCTGCACCTTCACTCCTATTTCCTTTGCCACAAAAAAAAGCCACTTAAAAACAAAGGGAAAAAAAAGAGCTGAAAGGTTCAGGTGAGCATGAGTGAATGACAAACTCCACAAGACAGAGTAATGCTTGAGCCTTAAGGAAGACAGATGTCAGACAGAGCATAACTGGCATAAACTGGTGTAAAAAACAGGTTTACGTGAAATTCAAGTAAAAATATTCAAAAGCTATTAAAGTACCTAAAATCCATGGGGTTTTGATCCCAGAGTTCCTGAGAACTTGGTATTATTTAGTCTTTTAAAGGCTTAGTGGTAGGGACTCCAAGCTGTTGAAATGTTAACTTATTCCATGCTCTGCAGAGACAGAAGATAAATGTGAAACTAGATCCTGACATCACCACTAGATCCCAAAATTGACCCTCCTGCTTTCTGCTCTGCCTGCTCCAAAGAACATGCTGTTCCTGGAGGAGTTTTGAAAAATAAAGCCCAAGCAAGTGTTCTCATGTGCTCTCCACTTCCCAAAGCTAAGGCCAGCAGCTCGCTTGAGTGGCCCTCCCATGCACATCACCCTCTGTGTCCTGGCACTTGCACACAACTCTGCACCAGCCCCACGGGCTGGCCTGGCACCAGCCACGAGCAGAGCAGCAACCGCAGCGCGCAGCTCAACGCACTCGAGCTACAATAAACCTGTCAGACTGCGCAAGACATGAATCATATGGACTGCCACAACAGCAACCCAGCGTGTGCAGCCCTGCTAGAACAAACAAACAAACAAACAAACAACCCTTAGACATCCCAAAACACAGATGTAGGTAAAAGGCACTCTCCTGAGGCTGCCAGTGCAGTTATACGACAGGGCTTGCTGGAAAAATACACATTCTCCTGACTTGTGACAACTCAGAAATGTTTCAGCAGAGCTGTAGTAGGGGGCCGGGGGAAAACAGGACCAGCACAGTCTCTTCTCACTGGGAAACTGGACCCTGATCAAGCAAATGCCTGGGTTTCCTGGGATGCTGATAGTGAGAGAAAACACCTGTAGCAAAGGCTACTGCTCATCGGTCACCGAGGGATGTGGCTGCAGAGGTTGCTCGGGGTCTTTTGGAAAACGCATCTCTGAATGTACTTAGCTGAAGGTGCTGCTTCCCCCACACTGGCCGGGAAGTTATGTAGGAGAAACAGCAGCATCTTTTCCTGCTTAGGGTTTTCCTGTAGTCCTTGGTACAGCCATGAAACTGAAGCATGGAAATAATGCTACAAGTGCATCTGAGGGACTTGCATGCTGCCTCTGCCCTTTGGGGCAGCCTTGGGAGTGGATGACTGCTCCATCCATGCTCGTGGGCCATCAGGGCATACTATTTCCTACCATGAACCTGTGACTAATAACTACACTTTGGAAGTACATGTATTTTTCACTTGTATCATTGCAATACAGTCAATGGGGATAGTGACCATTTCTCCACTCTGTTTTCCTTCCTGCTATTTAATGACCTTACTGTGTCACCTCTTAAGCCACAGTCCTTCAAACACTTGCAGACATGCCCTCATCTTCCAACCAGCAACCACAAGGCTGTGACCCATGAGATGAATTAGGCAGACAAAAGCACAGGGGAAAGGTCTATGGCCAGTCTATTTGCTTTTCCTGGCAGATTCAGTCCAGAGACTTCAGCTTTTCCAGGTGACAAGTGTCTTCCAAGACAGTGTCTGCATCAGAAGATATTCTATAAAATCCTGATTTAACTGTTCCCCTAGGACAGCTGGCTAGACCCTCACATTACTGCCACATGTGCCTGTGTCTGAGTTTAAGCACATGAATTGTCTTAACTGACTTCATCAGGACAACTCACGCACTGAAAGCCCACTACATGTGTAAGCGTTAGCAGGAACAGGGCATTAGTCATCTGCCCTTGGTTTTTCAAAGGCGGTTTGTGCAGAAAAAAAGGCAAAAAACCTCCATAAAACTTGTGGGTACAATTCAGGCATCCAAGTGATACATTAATCTAAATTAAACCCCTCTCCTGCACTGTCCCTTTTAATAAAGCAAGTTCTTCTCTACAAGTGTATAATCTGTAGTTAACCGCTGCTGACTGATTTCAAAAGAAATCCTGTGGAAGGTAAAGTCTCCAATACCTGTGCCCACCCCACAAGCAGCACACTCAGAAAATCTACATTTGGTTTTCTTGCAGATTTTTCCTTCCCTTCCTTCTCCGTGACTAGCAATATGCATAGCAAAACATGCTCTCTGCTCTTGACAGAGTGGCTGCTGCTGCTGCTGCACGTTCTCCACCTGGAGTGAAAATTCTCCGTTGTCACGGCAGCCAACAGTGATGTCACAGACTGAGTATTGTGACTTCAGCTGGAAAAGGAGCAGCGGGAGCAGATGAACTCCGAAAACAAAGATATTGTTTTGGTGTAAACAGCCTTCACAAAAAAGAGGGGAAAAAAAGAATGAAGTACATATAAACATCTGACAATTACAGTTTTCTCAAAGAAGTATAAATAAATATACGATAAACAGAGTTCTCTCTTGGCAGATATCTCAAAGGCCCAACAAAGTACTGAAAGAATTGTCATTTTGTTTCTGTTCTGTTAAGAACAGAACAGGACCCTTTTAGCTTTCGAAATACACATTTTCTGTTCTTTTTTTACTTTTGTTTTTAATACCTTCTTGTCTGGTCATTGTCCCAGAATGACCAATCAGCATTGCTGTGTAAAGAAATAAGTCTCAGGAAATAATGCACATGTTTGCAAATGTTTCATTAATTCACAGGCAACTTTCAAGTACTGCCTGCATTTCTATGTGAGGGTGGTTGTTTTTCATATAGGTCATGTATTAGTGCAATTTGAAAAAAATCTTAACTCCATTCAACCACATCCCCTTCCACCTTTACACTGAAATCCAGAGGTTGTAATTACACCCAGGAGCAGGAATAAATTAAAACAAGTGCTCATGTTGCCTTGAACTCTTTTTTGGAAAGAAAAGCAATTCCATCTACCCTGCTATATGTGCTCTGTCTAACTCTGAACTCGGCTGGCTGACAGGCAAAGGGGCAAAGAGGTTTTTATGAGGTCAGAGATGAAAACAAGTCACTTTCAGAGGTCAGAAATGGAGCAATGCATCCCATGTTCTAACATGTACCAGATCTTCAGAGGGGGATGTTGTCTTCACTGCCTCACCTCCTGCCTCACAGAACATCTTCAGGCTGTGGCACCCCCGAGCTCTGTGGAGTGGAGCGGGAGGGAGGACACAGGCACCTTGTGGGTTAGACACTTTCCACCCCTTAGCAAGGGTTAGTAAACAAGTGGCACATCATGACAGAAGGAGGGAAGGAAGGGAGGAAGGAAGGAAGGGAGGGAGGGAAG
>VXAD01003533.1:344917-369222 GCA_013399195.1 Dicrurus megarhynchus
AGGAAGGAAGGAAGGAAGGAAGGAAGGAAGGAAGGGAGGAAGGAAGGAAAGGAAGGAAGGAAGGGAGGAAGGAAGGAAGGAAGGGAGGGACTACCATTGCTTGCTAAAACACAATTCCCTAATGCGTGAACAACTGTAATAACCAGCCAGTGCTGGCAAACTGATGTCTGTCTTGACAAACCTTTCTGAAAATTCAGAATGAAAATGCAGAAGAAGGGGAAATACTGGTAGGACTTCAGTTATCACCTTCTCAGGGGACATCACAAATAATAAGCTGTTCCCTCCCCCAAAGTACCCTAATGACATCCTAGCTTTACAGAAAATCGTGCTTGAATATTTTTTCTGAAATATAAAATTGCCACACACAGTCAAAATTAAAAAGAAATATAGGGTATTTTTGAGAGAAATTCCATGGGGAAAAGCAACTGTGAAATAGCCAAACATCAATTATGAAAACCACATCAAGAACAGGCTCTTGTGCACGGGCTTTAGGGTTTAGGGATTTCAAGAAAATGTGCATCCTAGTTTGACTCATAATGTAGGCAGAGAATGAGCAACTTTCCTCAACTTAAAAACAGCTCAGCGAGTATGTAACCCTTTAAAGTCACTGTATCTATACAGCCTTCTTGTATCTCATAGGTCCCACTGATGGCAATCTTTGCTCTCCACGCCCAACTCCTTGGCCGGGTTGGAGTGACAGGCTTACTCCCATCCTAAGCAGGTATAGAAGAAACAGCAGATACTGCTGTGACATGGGCAAAGTTCTACTGAGGTGTGCACCCCAGCCACCCCAGAGCTTGCTCATTGGTGGCATTATCGCGATCTCTACTGCAAACCTTCAACCAGAGCCTTCTCCTCCCCTGCTGCTGCCCACATACATCTCTGAACAGGCTGTGGGCAGCACTGCTTCCTTCTACCTGAGGGTAGGACACAAATGGAAGGAAAGCAAAAGGTAACAAAGTGAACAAAGGCAGAGGGATTTGGGGTTGTTTCTGCCTGTGAGTCAGGGCTGGATCATTTTCCCAAGTTTAAAGATTATGGTCTCATGAGTGTACCATAGGGGACTTCCACAGGGCAAGATCTGGGAGAGGGAGCAACCAGAGCTGGGAGTACCCAGGGTAAAACCAGGAAACGCCTTCCCACAAGACCCAAAGAAAAAGCAATGGCATCATCTCGTTCTTCCTTAAAATAACTTGCCAGTCTGTTGGTTTGTGGCATTGCTGTTTAATGGTAGAGAGCATTATTAGAGAAAAACAGCATAAACCAGACAGTTGTCATAAGGGAAAAAAGACATCTCAGTTAATTTGCTTTTTTTCCTCCAAGCCTGAACTTCTATCTTGAGGGTCACACTTGCTCCTGCACAGAATGTCTGGACAGAAGGCTTCACCAAGAATTTTCCTCTCTGATGACAAACGGCACCAAGCGCTTTCCTGTCTCTTCTCCCAGGAGCAACAGCTGTTTATTGTTCCTCATTCCCACTCTGCATGACCAAACAACTACACAGAAAACAGAGAAGGGTGAAAGCAAGACTATTTAAAGCTGCAAATCAAGAACACAAGGCTTAGGAAAACTCAGCTTTATGGCTACCTGTGCAACCTTCGACCCTCTTTCTTGCCTGTGTACCATGGCAGAGCTGTTAATCACATAATCACAGGCTATTTTTCCACAGGACCTTTGCCTCACCCAGTGCAGCAGGATCCGGGGTGCTCACCTAGCGAGCACCCAGTCACTATTTCATCTTCTTGGCGCTGTTGGAGGTGTGGCCCTGAGCCTTGTTTACTGTGTACCTGCCACACTCTGCTCTGCTCTGGAATTAGTAATTTACTCACGGCCTTTCCTACAGTACGCATTATTAGAGTAACTGAATGTTTCACAAACATAAAGGAATGTATTTTCACACTGCCCTTATAAAGTAAGACACTGTATTACCCATATTTGATGGGCAGGGAACCAAAGCACAGAGAGGTTAATGTGAAAAGCTTTCACTAATTTTAAATGCTCAATTGAAACTCTTCAGTACAAATCCCTCAGAGATATGTTTTGCCAGTTGAGGCTGTGGTGACAAGGATTTTTTTGGGTTGATGCTCTTGGAGATAGTGGAAGTGGTATCCCTGACATATATACCATTCAAATTTTACTGGGTTGTTCATGTGGAGGTTTGCTTTCTCATTTCTTTGTACATTAGTCATATTTAACATGCATCAAAAAATTCAGGAGAGATATAAAAGAGCTGTTTTCTAAATATACATTCTGAGGCAGGTAGCTGGGATGGAAAATTTCTGCCCAGACAGTTTAAGTTTAGTAAAGTTGTGAACAACTGAAAATGAAGGTCTTAAAATAGAGAAGCTGTTGGATGGCCTCAACAGCAGGTCATTGCCATAGCATACACTTTTCTTTCTCTTCTCCGTTGTTGGAAGAAACCACACAGGTCAGATGTTACACTAACAGAATCAAGTCAAACTGAAACTCAAACTGTAACTAGATCTTTATTTTATATCCTGGTTCTGTTCAGATAAACAAGATCAGTTTATTTTTAACTTTAATGCACAACAAAGTCTTATTACTCAATTCCAAATAGCTTAGAGCATGAGCCCCACCTTTCCTCCTGTTCTCTCGGAAAGAGAAACCAAGTGTCAGGCACTGCAGGCAGCACTGGTCACAAGCTGAGTATAGGACAGGCAGATGGACAGTACCCAGAGGTAGTGAATCTTACATTGGTATAAACTGATCCTTCCCCTGATTATTTGCAGGGAGATTCATAAATTACTATAAGAAAAAAAAAGCCCATCTGAAACTTTCAGGCAGGGATTTATCTGTGCTGACACCAGGAAAGAAAGACAGACAGACAAAAAGACAGACGGTGGGGGGGTGGGAATAATTCAACCAACTGCTGGTGCCAGCCTTCTTCAGAGCAATAAAGTAATTTTAGAGACACTTCTGTAGGAGCATAAAATCCAACCTTGCAACTGTGCAGAGGACTCAGGACATACAGACACAGACACGCACAGACACACATACACACACGACACCGGACATCAGTGTGAGACAATGTGGGAGCTGGCAGAACTGGTTCCTCCATCACCTTGGGAACATGCAGGGACAACCCTAGGATAACTCCCAACAATTTCTTTTTGCCACCCAAGCTGTATTCCTGGCAAATGGTGTTATGAACAGTTCCTTCCCTAGACACATAACATATCCGCACAGAGAGGAACACAGACCAAATTTCTCTGTCCTGCACTGAAAACTCTCACCATATATCCCTGCTTTTGAGCTAGTAGTGATGTCTCCTGACTGCACTAACTTTGACTAATTTAGTATTTTTAATTACAGAGGGATTTATGGCACTGCACTACAGTGCTCTCTTTTATTATACCAATGGTTTCTGCTGAATCTGGGTACACTCTACATACAAAGTTGCACATTAGACAAATTACACTGCACATTAAGTAAATCTCTCTCTAGAAATAGGATTAGATGGAGAGGCAAATCTTCCTCATTCCTAGTGCATAAATTAATATCTACAAAATCAATATAAAGTAAGAGCTCCATATCAATTTATGAAAAAAAAAACGTACTCCACAATTAAACAAATTTATGTAGGAGATGCATTCTTTTTCTCCTATTTTGCTTAATAAATAAAACAGCTGGTCCGAGGAATCAGGTCAATCAGTGTCTGGAAAAAGCCCCATTAAAGCTGCTATATAACCTAGTTTCTCAAGCTGCGTAAGGCATCCTAATATTGAAGAGGCAGAAGTCCATGCAGACACAGCATGGATGGCTCAGCTTCTGGCCCTTCAGGGTTATGGAGGATATTTACCACAGAAGACAGCAGTAAGTGAGGTATCTTGCAAAGATCTAAGGAGATAGGCAGGCTCTGAAGGACCACAACAAAGACAACATGATGCATCCAGACCTATACATAAAATAGAGCTAGTAATCTTGGGCACCTAAGTTGAGGTCATCCAACATAAGGAGATGGTAAAGGCCCAGATTTTCACATATGTTCGGATCCCCTCAAAGCTTGCCTAGCCCTGCTGCCACAGTGGGTGATAACACCTCTTCTCACAGCACTCCACCGCTACATGGTTCCATCCCTCCCATGTCACGTGGGAGGGCGAATTCGGCAGTGCCCAAAGCTGTGGGCGTGTTTTGCGGGCACAGAGCCTATTCCAGTGCAGGCAAAAACCCCACAGCATCAGCCCTCCTCCTCCTGCACAGCACACAACACACAATGCCCAGGCCCTCCTCACCTCAGAAAAAGTAGCCCTTCCTATATTCAGTAGGTTTGAAAATATTTTGCAAAGGGTATCACAATCCACATCCTATAGAGATAAAAATGGAGCCAGAAGAAAGTAAAGTGACTTGCTCAAGCTTAAAGAGCAAGGAGCATCAGAACTGGGAAATGAAACCTCCTGGCCCACAACCCTAGGTTTTAGCTTCTTAAATAAGGATTCTCTTTCCTCATTAGGAAACTAAAAATGGGAAGAGAGGGAAGAATATTCTGTAGACAGAATGAACTTCGCCCTCAGAGGACTAATGACCTGATATACTTTTTTTTCCCTTCTCACCTCCATTTCCCCTGCTAAAGTTACAGTAACTTCAAGGACAATCCTTCTTTCTTGGTCTGCTTTAAGCTAGTATGTTGGCTCAATATCGTTTTCCTAACCACCTGAAGCCAGAGACCATCCTTCCCAGAAAGGAGATTACCTTCTCGCTTTCAGTCTCTCTGGACATCCTTGCAACATCCTGGACTGAGACTATTCTGCTTTCTGCATCATGATGAGGGACTCCAAAGTCCTATCCACTGGTCCCAGCCCGTAGTACGTGGCAGCCCGAAAGGGTACCCTGGAGGTAAAACCTGGTTGTTCTCTATTAATTTTTCATTTCAAGAATGGCTCCAGGGAAAGGAGGGAGATATAGGTCAGAGAGTTTGGGGGCTGATTAGTAACTCTGTACATCTTCCTTCCTTTTTTTTTTCCCCCTCAATTTTTTTTTTCTCTTCCAAATCTGGAAACAGAGGGTTTTCCCTCCGTATTTCTCATTTACTCCTTGAGCATCATCGGCATTAGTCAGCAAACTCCTGCTATTTCCTCACAAGCCCCTGACACTTGCAGAGTGACTAACCCTCTCTCCACACACTTTGGTTCTAATAGTTGCATCTGGCTTTTTTTCCTCAAGAAAAATGGATCTCGGTGTTGCACACACACAGCTATCCTAGCGGTCACTGCAAGGGTGACCGGTCACTCCCTGTAAGCTCCCGCTGCCAGGAGCCTGTAAACGCCACAGTTTTTCACGCACAGAGCCGAAGAGCCAGGAGGTGATGGCAGGGCCTGCTTTCAGGATGGTGAATTCATAATTCACCATCACAGTAGCAGCGTCCCTCAAACTAGGAAGAAGTTAGCTCCTGCCCCAAGCACAGGCACGTGGAGAACACAATGGAGAGAGTCTGAAGCCACCTGGCTTCTCTTCGCAGCCCTGCCAGCCACCTGGTCTGTCGGGTAACATTGCCTTCAGGTGCCTGCATTGGCCTTTCCTTCCCAGGACCAAGAGTCTCTGCCCCCGTTACAGAGCCTGGTGCCTGACACGATGTGCAGAAGGCCTCAGCTGGGCTTCTGAGGCCAGAATACAGGGTGAGTGAAAACACAGCTCCTCGTGACTCAAAGCCACCTCATCAGAGCATGACAGAAGGCTCCTCCTGGCCAGGTGGGCTTGCACAAGCTGCCCACCCACAGCCACGCTCACAGAAGACCTCGCATGCAGCTCATGCTCACGCAGGCATACCCACAGACCTGCCCACACTGTGCTTTCGGTGCTGCGCTCGAGCACGCGGCAAGTTTGTTGTGTCCACCTTTCCAGGGTGATGCCAACAGCACACAGACCACTATTCCTTATGTCCAACATGCAAAGAGGATGTCTTGCCCCCAGGGCAAGGCCATGCCCTCAGGCGATGGTAGGCACTACCTGCTGCCACCCGCTCAGGGAACAACCCACATCCAGAGCAGAGCACATCAATAAGGATCAGTGGGAAGGCTGGTGAACTTGGTGCTGGAGAAGTTTATTTCCCATTTAACCTTGACACCCTCACCCCGGCACCGACCCCTCTCCCGCCACCCTTACCTCCGTCCCCATTGTAGGAGAGCCTTCTGCATTGCTGTGCAGGGAGGCATGAAAATAAACCACCGGCTCCAGTGCCACACTCCCTCCTGGCAGATCTGTTTCTCTCTTCTTGACTGTTTCCAAGTGCCTGGCTGTTTTATAATCCCCAGTGAGCATTCCCTTAACTCCTTCCTCACTGAGTCCTTCCACTCTCCCTCGCTCGCTCTCTTCTAAAAGGCAGAAAAATCCAAGGCGAGGTAGGGGGTAGAGAAAGCAAAGGAGGGGGCCTGAATCAAAGAGGGAACATCTGAATCAAAGAAGGAACATCTGAATCAAACTGCACATATTAGTCATTTCCCCAGCCTTCTCTTACACAGACAGACTGACTCTCCCGTTAATGTACTTCTTTTTTTTTTCCCATGGACATTTGTGTACCTTAGAAACTTCTTTGCTAATCTCCTCCTGCTTTTTCATACCATGAGGTCATATGCTCCTGCTGGTAGCACGACTTTAAATCACAGATCAGCATGCCCTTTGAGGTCTGAACAGAAATCACTGTCTTAGATCACAAGTAAATATGAGTTGATGGCTTCAAGCCCAGTGTCACCACCACCCCACTTATGCATATTGCAAAACTGGAGAAGAATCAAATGCAGGTGTCGCTTCCCAATGGAAAGGACTTTGCAATCACTGCAAGGGCTGTGAGAGGGCTGTGTGGAGGAGCTGAGGCAAAGGGACACATCTTCCCCGTTTCCAAGACATGGGACACTGCACCTGCCCTGAAGTGACCTGTCAAGAGCCACACATGCTATGGGTGCTGAAGGCTGTGCACTGAGTGTGTGCCTGCATGCATGTCAGCGAGGTGGGGGAGGGAGTTACTTGGCCTGAGACATTTTAGGAGACCCATAGGTCAGAACTAGACCTGGATAACCACAATGAAGTAGAGGTCGCTGTGTGCCAGGGTGTGCTGGCAGCATGGCGTGGGGTGGGACAAGTACAGCGACCCAGCAGCTTTGGATTTCATTACCCCGACTACGTGCAAAGCAACGTCACAGAACACTCGGGTGTTTACGCTGCTCCTGTCAGAGCATGAATAAAGAAGACGGCCGAAAAAAGCACTGGCTTTCACGTGTCCCCTCTCAGGTGGGAACATGAACCTGCAGCTGGCTGCTGCTCTTTCTCAAAGTCTATGGCTGCTTCTTCCAGTATCTTGAGGTTACCCCTAACAGCTTCCACTCCAAAGTTTGCCAAGGTATCTTTTTCCCTGACAAAATGAGCTATTCTGTCACACAAGGCTGGGCCGCAGGGCTTTTAAAATCGGTTCTGCTGATGTTCAAAGGGAGCAGCTTGCTGTGCAGAGGAGTGGTAGAGTTAATAGCAGTAGGATCAGCACAAGCTCTTACCCTGCCATCTGCCTTCAGCTCAGCCAGGCCTTCTGCTGAACAGCCAGGGTGGGCTGGGGCCACTGGAGTGAGCAGCAACTCACTGACATGAAAGACTGCCTGGGTTAGTTGATTAAGAATAAGATTACGAGCACAGGAATCCTGTGTAGCGCTGGTACTGGCTCAGTTCAGGGATTTAATTCGGATATTTAAGCCCAGTTTTCCAAAGAAGTCTTTTATTTTGCACAGGTGGGTGTTTGTGTGACAGCTTAAACAAGCTCCATGAACGGATGATCCCAGAAACAGGGGTCATCTCTGAAAATGCTATGCTTTCTTCTTTGGTCACCCCCACTGGAAAACAGGGATAAATAACACTTAACTATCTCACTCCCCTGTAATGTTTAAGTCCTTTACACTTACAGAGTTCTGGAGGAAACACTCCGAGCTCTGGAGACCATTGGAATGGATAAGGATGCCTCTCACAACTATGGGTCACAGATCCCTCTCATTCTGCCTTGTGGACCTCTTTTAAGCACTGGCCACTGCCAGCAGACCCTGACAGAGGCTGCTCAGCTCTGCTCCTGCACATCCAGATTGACAGCTGCCTCAAGAGTTCTCCCTCTCTTTTAATAATAGAAGAGTCACTTAAGGCTTGTGGATGACCTCAAAGTACCAAATTGCTGACCCACTACCAAAGTCGGAACCTGCCAATGCAACTGTGAAGAGCAGGGCTTGGTCCCCTAGAGGGATGGTGAGAGCAAAACAGTTCTGTAGTCCTGTAACAAAATACTGAGGTCCCCTCTGATGTCATATCATTCTGTGGTAATACCCTGCAGCAATTTAAAGGACTGCTGCAGCTGATCTCCAAACCCAGGAGGAGACAGGTGGAGGGCGCAGCAAAAGGGTGCTGGTCTGGAAGGGAGATGGGGGATCTGGGATGAGTGAGGGCACAACCTGCCTGCTCTGAAAACGAAAAGAACAGAGGGGCCCCTCCTTTCACAGATGGAGGGAGGAAAAAAGCAAGATGAGCGAAAAGCCTGGACTTAATAATGAAAAACAATAGCTCATCATTTATTTTCATATCCTCTCACTAATGCTGGCATAATGCTAACAGTGGAATTCTTATGGCATGCATGTCATGCCTGCAAATACCAAGTGAATTACTTCTCAGCGAGGCTATGGGCTATGGCACTGAGCAGCACATTCGCTACAAGCGATTGGATGATGAACGACAGTTCCCAAATTCCTCCTTCACAATGCTACTTGCATTAGTTGTAATTTAATGAGTGTGAGAGAGAGAGAGAGAAAGTTTTGGCTCAAAACACAGAAATAATACTGCCTGCTGCTTCTTCCCACTGGGTCTTGTATTAACTCACACCACCTCCACCTCCTTCTTCTCTACCTCCTCCCTTTTCACACCTATCCTCAGGTGCTAAAAGTGGTGTCATGAAACCCATCAGCATGGCAAGAGAGCATGCAGAAGCCCCCAGGCACATGCATTCCTTCTGGCTAAAAGGCGGGAGAGGACACAAACCTCTCCCTCTTCTCTGCCAACAGTCACGGCAGGCTGGGGTGGTTCCTACAGCAGCCAGTCTCTGTGTAGACAAACCACCAACTCTCCTTCAGTTCTTCCCTCCTGGGGAGCCAGTGCAGGTGAAAGACACCGACCTGGCAGCTCTGGGAACAGAGCACGAAGCGCATGACCCATGTTGGTACGGAGCTCCCACCACACACCCTTGCCAGCATGGTCCTCCTGCCTCCCCAGAGGGAGCCACAGCAAGGTAGTCCAGCCTCATCCTCACCTTGCAGGCTGTCTTAGCTGGTTTGTTGCGCTTTTTAACAATTTTGAGATCTGGTAAGCAGCCAGTAAATGTGAACAAAACCTCTGCTAGGGGGTAAGGCCTTCAGCAGTAAAAATGTGCCATCACTGGTGACCCCCAGTGAACCTGGCAATCACTGCCACGATGCCTCCTCCTGAGCTCTTGGGTAGATCTGCACCTCCCGCATCTTCAGCCCCTTTTCTTTGCTCCATGGACCTTGACACAAAAGGGACAGCCACAGCAGCAGATCACTGCCCTGGAAGGAGCCTAACTGGCCAGCATCACCTCCCACTCCTGTGGCAACCCTGCAACAGAGCCTGTATCCCTTCACATGACAGGACATTTATCCATCAAATGACCCTGCACATAAGGCTCACACACCTGAAGCAAGACCCACTGTGTGGGGTCTCATATGCTGGGCCAGAAGAAAGCCGAGAGGTCTGATCTGAGCAGCAGGCTTACAAGTAAGAGACTGCAAATATCACTACTACTCTCCTGGTGTATCCAGTCTCTTCAGTGTTTCCTGCTGACAGAGCCTAAATGACAACCATCCATGGGCTCCTACCCGGTGGAGCATCCAGAACACTTCTTATCCTTTCTGTGCCAACTGTAATTTAAAAGCCCCCCTCCCACATTTTGTGGTGTTTTGAGAAAAACAAATCCAAACAAAATTTACATGTTTCTGAAACGAAGGCATAAGCAGGGGAAGGGAAAATGCCCTTAAGGATTGGAACCAAATGTGTTTGTGCAAATGAGACCCAGGATTTACAGTTACCTTCCAGCCTCCAGCAAGTGCTACAGTCTTAGCTTTGACTTAAAAACAATCTGTTTTCTTGTAAAGGTTGAAAAACACCGGTGATATTTTCTCTGGTGTACTGGCCAAAGTCCCACAGCCCTGGCTGGGAGAGGATGGTGGACACAACGTCACAGGACACTCCCAGGGACATCTGCAGACACAGGTCTGTATGGACACACAGATGCATATCTGTGCTTCCCAGCAATACCGCAGGCACGATGCTGGGGGCCACCTTCAGAAGCTATCTGGACACAGATTTGCCTCTTGTCAGAATCCCCCTCCCAAGCCCACGTGTAGCACTGCACACTCTGTGGCTTTCTTAAAACTATGGCTGTGCTTTAAGCAGTGACCAGACTCTGAAATAAATGAAGACATGCCTTGCTGAAGTGACCCTAAGTGAAAGCAACAACAATTGGCACAAATAAATAAACAAGCACCACAGCTGCAAATGAAAAAGGAAGAAATGGTGAGCCTTATCAGCCTGCTGTAACTAACCTTGTGCTGGGCAGCTCACCCACTCCAGCAGTGTGGGGAGCCACACATCCCCCCAGGGGGCACCAGATAGAAGGGGTCACTTTGCAGACAGCACTTGTGGGGAGAAGGGGACACAAGCATGAGAGGGAAGTGGGGGGCTCCCGTGACAGAGGCCCACCACAGTGGTTGTGTGGCCTTTAGGAGCCCGGCACAGAGGTGCTGTTACCTGCTACCAGCTTGCAAAGAGAAGCAGTGACCAGGCTGGGGAGATGAAAAGCAGTTACCAGGGGCAGAACTATAGGGATGAACATACCTAGACATAGGGAGACCTGCTGGCCTGCCAGAACAGGCCTTTTACTGCAACAACTTCTTTGGGCATACAGTGCAAGCCACAGCGGTCAGAACTGTCAGCCATGATTTATCACATTTACAGTTTAAAACCCAACCAAATCCAACACTTCTGTTGGAACCAAGAAGTTCAGCTGAAGGTTCCTGGCCCAGCTGGGAAGGCAGAAGCTATCCTGCCCCTTGGTTCCCCTCCTGATAAGCTTTTGTGGCTCAGGAAGGGTGAAGCTCAGACACAGCACTCTGTGTCACACTTCAGCTCCCTTTAAGCCTTCAAATTAGGGCTTACACGGGGCTTAAGTGCGGCCTGTCCCAACACAGGGTTGGATTTCACAGCTCTCATGTGCTGCTGGGTTGCCACCTCCAACTGAAAAGGGGATGAGTGGCCTGCAGGCAGCCTGGCAGGCAGTCCATCCACCCAGGTATCCTGAGCAAGGGATGGGGAGCACTTAATCCCAGCAGCCCTTCCCACGTCCCTGGAGAGCAAGACAGGAGGGCTGAGATCACCAGGACAGGCTCCTGCTTCCCTTGCCTCAGTTAGCCAAATAACTCCCAATATCCACCTCTTCAGCAAGCATTTCATGGTAACCACAGAGTGTTTTACCTCTGTGATCAAGCCAGTGCTCTTCTTCCCCCATATCCCTGCTGCCCCGCCATGGCTCACCCTGAGCCCCGGGGTGACCACAGTGTCCCCACCCTGCCGGCCCATGGGCTGGGACCTCTGACACGCAGCACTCAGTTCCCACGTGAAGCCAGCATGTTCTCGATGCACGGCACGCTATGTCCTCGGCCCCAAACACCTCAGGTGGGCTGGTCACCTTCCAGCAAGGACAGCTGAGTATGACAGGGCTAGGCTGGGGAGGGGTGGCACAGGGGAAGAAACTGCCAGAAACAGGAGAAAGGACACAAAATACTCCAGGAAATAAAAGCCCCATCCCCTTCACCAGATCTGCAATAACAAGAAGGCAAGAAGGACAGGAGTATCAACCACAACAAAACCCGAATTAAAAATTATGACCTGCAACTTGCTCCAGTGATGCCATGTAACAACTGTGGCTAGGAAACACACTTCCTAGCTCACCATCAGTGCTGCCACGAGCATCTGCTTTATTGTACACGGTATCAAAAGCATCAGGCATCCCCACCTGAAATCATGCCCTCTCCCGCCATTCACTCACATCCCATCTTCTTTTTCTCTTACACGTTATTTTCTACAGGCAGCAGCTTTTGGCAGAAGTCTCAGTGTCTGTTTGCAACAGGGCATGGCAAGGGAAAGCAGACATCTCCTTCTAAAGCATCCTCTTCCTGAAACCCCTTCAACCCTTCCTGGCTGAGAGGAAATGCAAGGATTGGTAATGACTCAAGTGCTCCTCTGGGAAACAGCAGTGATTTTAGAGGAAGATGAAATAACTTCTAAGCCAAGCCTAGCCCTGAAGAGGGGAACTCCACACTCTGTAGCCTGAGTTCACAGTTGAGCGTGAACAAAGCCGGGATTTAGGCGCCCACCAGCAGAGACACTGGAAAAGATACAGCTACTTTATTGAGGTAGTCTCACCTACACTAGATACATTGTGAGTGATACAGTAAACACATCTGAAGGGATACAGATTCCTCAGGGAATACTGTATTTGCATACAGACCCCAGTTACATCACACCACTAGGTAAAGTCTCAAATAACTGAGGATACAGAGATAGACCTGAGGCACATTAGCAGAGCTGAAGACATATCCAAGAACTGGCCCAGTTGGGCCACCAAAACCTGGCACTGGGAGAAGATGCATAAAAGATCCCTGCCATGCAGCTGTTCTGGATCAGGATAGAGACAAGCTGGTGGATGTGAATTATAGATCATTCTCCGTCAAAATGTCTTCAATGATATTTCTCTCAAGCTTGGATTTCTAGCAACCCTTTTGTTCAGCCTGAGAAGTCACATTGCTTGATAAAAATCTCTTCCTGCCTTTTAAAGGCAGAGTGGCAGTGTCCCCTCCTGAACACACTGTGATTTACAGTCTTCCACACTCACACTGGCAACACGAGCCCTTATGCAGAGGCTGCAGACAGCACTCCTGCCAACACATACGCTGTCACAGCATCGCTCCACGTAAACACCCTGCATTCACCTTGTTTATATTTCCTCCTGTACAGGCTGCAACAGTTCACGAACACACAGAAAGCCTAATTTATATTTATAATAAATCTCCCTTCTTCATTCACTGCAGTGGAAAAGAGCCCTGGTACAAATACAATTTTTTGGGAAAATGGTGTAACAGCTCTAAGGAGAATCAGGCCGCAGTGCTCTTCTGTAGATAAAGAGGACAAAGCCACACCAAGCACGTGTGTACACTCCTACACATGCCTACAAACATGGAAGGAGTCCCACATATACACACACACACACAGATACTCTTCCACCTGTGCTCTCACATACACTGCTCAATAACAGCACCTGCTGTCCCTTCTGACTCGCACGTGCTTTCAGGCAGCACAGACTTTTGGAAGGTGCACTTTTCATCACACAGGTGCTCACAGCCTCAGATAAGAGACAGGAGAATGACACTGCAAGAGAAGTACTGTCACCATCAGTGGGATATACTTGTGTCTGGGTCTCACAGGTCCTTCTCAGGTGGTGCAGCTATTTTAAAATGGGGGTTACAACCCGTTTCTTATCTCCACTTGCTAAATACATGTATATTCTGCTGTTGAAAGAATGCAGAGAGGGAGTTAGGAGGGAAGGCAGATTTCTGGTGGTGCCACTGATAGTGCTAGAAGAGATGAAGAAATTTTTTTATTGTACTCATGAAAAAATGTGATCCCCAGTTTCTTTGTAGACACATGCCTTGGAGGATTTACAAGGTCTTGGGTTTCTCCATGCTGTCCACAAACTGGCTGTAGCCAAGCATTGTCCTTTTGTTTTAATTTGGTTTCAGAGAAAAGGTTGTGATCTCTCTTCTCTCCACAAAGGACCTTGTTGCTGCTTCCCTAGCCTCCATCACCCTGAGGCCTGATTGTGGCAGTGTGTTCCCCACAGGACAATGCTGTCAGCCTGCTCTGAAGCTGGGCCTGGTGTGCCGTGTGGGTGCTTGCAGGGGAAGAAGTCCTCTGTGGTCTCTACTGGCTCCCAATAAGCTTCCATTAAGGTGACCTAACTATTAATTCCTGTCAAGGTGTTGTGTGCTCACATGTCTTCTGTACAGCTCTAACTCCTGATGGCCTTGCAGAGCTTGAGTGACTCAGGCAATTCGTCTGATCTGCCACCTTCTCTCCATCCTGGCAACACTAATCTCGACCAAAAACTTCACTCTGCATCACCACCAAGCACACCAGCAGCCTGCCCACTACCAGAAAGTTCCTGTGCACTGACATATTGGGAGCTGGAGGATGGGCATCACCTAATCCCAGCACTGCTCCGCTGCTGACCCTGGGCTCATCACGCGGCACATCGCCAAGTTCCCATATTGGAGAGAGCACCAGCACACACTGCCCTAGCCAACTGTATCGCTAAGGTGAGCTGACACATCACCTGGCACTGCTGTGCTCAGATCCCCCCACTTCACTCCTCCCTGGGGCACCACAGGGCCTCAATTCTGTTTGTCAACATTAAGGTGCTCAAGTGTGCCGCCAGAGATTTCCAAGTTAGAGATGACTCTGCTCCGGGTATTTTGAAGACTAGTAAAGGCTATTTAACTCCCCAGAAATTCTGTCACAAGAGGAAGATTAAAGGTTGCACACGCACACACACAGAGCTATGAGGATATCAAAGATGGTTTTCTTAGAAGTTTTTCTCCAGCTTTTGAAGTCAAACATCTAAATAGGAAAGTAGCAATGATGGCTGGAAATTACCACTATTTGGAGGTAAAACAGAGACCTGCTGAAAATCCTTGCCAAACTATGTGGAATTTGTCAACACTAAATGCTGCCTAGGAGAAAGTAAAGCCCCATGCATTTTAGCTGGACATCCTTCTCCTCCAGCCTATTGCTTTAAGCAAACAGACAGCCTTCCTACCAACGTACATATGGAGCAATATGAGCACTCACCCTTCTGCAGTCCTACTGCTGTCAGGTCCTGACAGAGGGATAGCCCAAAGCCATGGAAGAACCATGCAGAAGGTCAAAAACCAGCCCGCTCCTTGCACAGCTCTTCCACAAACACCACTGTGAAAAGCTAATGCTGGGATGAGTTTCGAACCCCTCTCTGGGCAGGCTGAATCAGTCTAGAGATCACAGTCCCCCTAACATCCTTCTGGGTACTTCTCCCTCTTCTCCCCATGCCACCTCTGGCTGATTTAAGCACCGGTCACATCCCTTCTCAAATACAGGTTGTGCATTCTCTGGGATAATGCCATGCCACAAATGTCCATCTTTTGGAAAATCTGCAGCACAGAGATCCTTGACTTTGGATCCCAGCTGCTAGCGGCTATGAATAATTGGTAATTAAAGTAAAAGTGAAGCCATACCAGGGGATTGTTGTGCCTCTAAGTTTTCTCCAGACTGCTCTCAGGAGACACAGGAGAGCTACCAGAGATAAAAAAAATAAATCTCAGCTTACGAGGTTTACACAGAGACCATCAAAAATATGCGTCTGTATTGTTCTGACCTCCAGATCTTTTTTTTCCTTCACATTTTCCTAACCTTTAAAAGGCATGTAAGATAAACAGAGGAGAAGCTAGGCAGACAACATCCTCGGAAGAGATGTAGGAATATAATCAAGCCCTCAGACACACGCACACAAACACCATAATTTATCTCTTCCTCCTCCTGTTTGATATTATCCTCTGTTCTAGTATCATAATCTGTTGCTATGGAAACAGCTATGATGTCACTACAAGAGGTTTATGGATGCCTTGAACAGGAAGGAAAGGTACAAGATGATGGGAGAGGAAAAAAAAAGCCACCTACAAACAGCTGCTGAGCAGGAGATGTTCCAGGAATGGCAAGTGTTAACAGGGAAATGGTAAATACATCAACGGTGCTGGAGTTGTTGCAGACAAGAGCAGAATATAAACCGTACTTTAAAAATAAAGAATGCTTACAAATTTTGCCTACAACTAAAAATATTCTGGGCAAGCTAAAGGATCTTCCTGAAAAAACAAACTTTCTTTGAAGTGTTCAGCAAGTTTTCTGGGACTGGATATTCTCTGAGTCTTGCTGCTAGAGTCCAAGTCTCCACCGAGCTACTCCATCATCTGCTGTAACATTCCCTCCAGAAGCCTAACACCCCATCAATGCAGCTAATAGTTAGGGAGCTTGCTGGCTAACCACTATCCTGTGTATGCCTCTATGACCTGTAACTAGAAAAAACCCTCGTGTCTTCAAGCAAAAATAAACAGAACCATAAAATCCCTTAGGTTAAAAATGACCTCTAAGATCAATGAGACCAACTGTTAACCAAACACTGCCAAATGCACAACTAACCGTGTCCCCTAGCACCGCATCTATACGACTTTTAAATACCCCCCAGAGATGGGGACTCCACCACTTCCCTGGGCAGCCTGTTCCAGTGCTTGACAAACCCTTTCCATAAGGAAACTTTTCATAACGTCCAATCTATGCTTTTCCTGGGGGAAATTTGAGGCCGTTTCCTCTTGTCCTGTCACTTGTTACCTGTGGAAAGAGGCTGACCCCCATCTCACTACAACCTCCTTTCAGGTGGTTGCAGAGAAAGATAAGGTCTACCCTGAGCCTCCCTTCCTCCATACTAAACAAGCCCAGCTCCTTCAGCTGCTCCTCATAAGTGCACTAGATCCTTCGGCAACTTTGTTGCCCTTCTCTGGACATGCACCAGCACTTCAACGTCTTTCTTGCAGCGCTCTTGTGCCTTTAAGATTTGTTTCTTGGAGAACGTCCAGCCTTCCCGGACTCCTTTGTCCCTCAGGACTGTCCCAAGGGGCTCTGTCAATCTGTCTCCTAAACAGGCCAGAGTCTGCCCTGTTCAGAAGTCCAAGGTAGCCGTTCTGCTGAGCCCCCTCTCTACTTCTTGACAACCAATCACTGTACCCAAAACGGCCTCCAAACACCACATCACCCACAAGTCCTTCCCTGTTTGTATAAAACAGGCCCAGCAGGGTGCCTTCCTTTGCTGGCTCACTCACCAGCTGTGTCAGGAAGTTATCTTCCACACACTCCAGGAACCTCCTAGACTGTTTCCTCTCTGCTGTTTCCTCTCTGTGCAAAGAGACACTGAATCCACTGGATCACATCCAGTAGCAAATAAACACCCTGACCCCAAAAGAGCTTTTCTTGCTCTCTTCACCCAAGAGAAAGACCATAACCTGACAGACTCACTGCCAAACATACTGACGTACCTGTCCTGCTACTAGAGAGAACAGTATGCTGAGCCTCACACGCTTGAGATGTGCCCAGCCTTCGGGCCATGCACATCCATGTGTGGGATGATGCACATGTGGTTCTCACCCATGAGCTCAGGTGCTGATGACTGGGCCTCCATGCTCGTACCTTCTTTGGCCACCCTGACTGATGGTGAGAGTAGAGCAGACATGATGACAGAGAGGGTGGGGCAGTCACATATGTCCTTGAAGACATCATGTGCAGGCTGAGGGAAAATTCAACATGAATTTGCCTGATGGGGAGGAGGAAGGAGGATGGCACATCAAATTTGTCCTGCACAGGCACCATTGTCATGGGATGAGCAATGGCAGAGAAGGAGGAAATCACAAGGATCTCAGATCAATGAAAAGTGGTGGTGTTTCAGATAATCTCTGTCCCATCAGAGTTTCCTGAGCATGGTGAGTGGGATCAAAGACTTTAAGGGAATGTCACAGCATCAGTTTTGTCTCTGGTGTCAGCTCCAGATGGGGAATACACAGACAGACTCTCTGTGAGCGTTAGGATATTGGTAGTGTCTCCTGTCCTCGCTCACCTTCCCTTCCAAAGATGTTAGAGACGACTGCAGGGGAAAAAAACTGCGAGAGACTGAAGTCTGAAGAGAGTGGGAGAGACTGAAGTCAGTAAGGGCAACTGTAAAAACAGTCCAAGATGGGATCTTCAGCATTTCACTCAATTTTCTGTTCCTGCCAGCCTTGGCTGTGACAGCCCCAGCCCGTGAAGTTCTCAGGGATCATGTCCCTCTCTTCTGTTACAGTCAATTTCCCTCATCTTTGTTCCCCACCTGCCTCTCATCCTCTTCTCTCTTGTTCCTGACCTACTGACTTACTCCTTCTCAATCTTCAGCCCACCCATTCCTTTCCCAGAGGAACCTCTGTCACAAATGTTGTGGAAAACCCACACATTGTGACTTCCTCTCCCGAAAGTGCCCCGACAATTTGTATGATGCACCCTCCTGCCTCTGCATCTACATGAAATGCAAATCCTTTGGGGTGGGAACTACCTACCCCTTCACGTCAATATCACGCCTAGTACAGTAAGGTTCTGCTTTTGTTTGGCACAGCAAATACAACTGTTATTAAGAACACCTCAAAAGCACCAAAGGAGAGTAAAAGAATAGGAGGTGTGAAA
The DNA here is from genome assembly GCA_013399195.1 of Dicrurus megarhynchus. Classification (NCBI taxonomy): domain Eukaryota; kingdom Metazoa; phylum Chordata; class Aves; order Passeriformes; family Dicruridae; genus Dicrurus; species Dicrurus megarhynchus. The sequence continues at coordinate 363,308 of VXAD01003533.1, forward strand.
ACAATGCCAAGTGTTTTGTGTGTTTTCCAGTTTCTTTTCTATTTTGTGGGCAAGGTTAAACCATTTTTTCTCTTCTGTACCTTATATTTGGGACTGCAGAATAGACAACAAAGCTGATCTCAGTGAAGAAACAGAGACTCTGCTTTTTAAATTGGCAGGTGACACCAAGCAGGATTGCAAAATCGGGGGAATTAGATAAGAATTCAAAACAATCACCCCAAATTGAAGGGTACAGGATAACATTCAAATGGGACAGATACAAAAATCACACACATAGGTAGGAAAGCCTACCTCCACACATACAGGATGGAAAATGGCTCATGAGGTATCAGACTTCTTGGACAGGATCTGGGAGCCACAGCACATCACAAGCTACACAGAGATGAATAACGTTATGGTGCAGAAGTTAAACCAAACAGGAGCACTGCCTGTAACAGACAAGAAGGAACACTTCTGCTCTCCTTGGCCAGCACAGGACCCAACCTACAGCACTGTGCTCTAGCAGTGCCATTCAGGAGAGAGATGGATTAGCTGAAGGGAGCACAGAGAACCAGGAGGATGGTCAGAGCTGAAGGGGAAAAGATACAAGAGAAAGAGTTGGAGAACGTGTTCGAGATACGATTTAGCCTGAGGAACGCAAAGGAGAGACATGACAAAGACAAAGGCACAGTCTTCCTACACCCACAATAACAGGACAACGAATCAGAGCAAGGAAAGCAGAGAGGAGTTACAGAGGAGGTAAAACCTTTTCAGTAACAAAGCAAAGGGCAATGACGACAGCCTGGGCATGCTGTGGACCATCCATACACGGGGAATATGCTGGACAAGCCTGTTAGAGAACATGCTGGACAGGTATTTGATATCCTGCTTTGAAACACTTATTTCAATCTTTCCTTTGCCCATTTCCTATGATTTAAGTGATTTTGGTGAGAGATAAGTTTCTTTGGCATTTCAGCATAGCCCAGAGCCCAACCTGTCAGCCTTTAGGACCAAAGGAGATGTTAGCCTGCAGGGTTCTGCTAGGTAACACCATTGTTACAGGTCTTGCTAGTACCTTTACAGATTAAAATATATAAAGAACAGGGAAGACAGCTGCCCTTCGTAGTTTCCCAAGTATCTCTGGCAAATACCACTGCCTTGTGGGATGACCTTTCCCGCTTTTCAGAGTAGGAGCTGTGTGTGACTGCTCTTACTTTGTCCTTCCAGAGACAGATGTCAGCACAGGCCCTGGAAGGTGAGCAGGACAGAGAAGGACATCTAAATAGAGTGAGCTTTAGCTTCTCCAAACATGTCCCATTGAGTGGTGACACTGAAGAAAACCAAAGGAGCGATCAATGGCATCCAGCATAAAACTCCCTCTCCCTCCAGAACATGACACAGACAGACTAATGCTCATCAGGTGGAGACCATGCTTCCCCTGGTGTAGCTAGTTCCCCGGGTTTCAGTGACATTGTTGCTGATCTGTATCAGAATCAAGCTCAGGAGCAGCTCAAGGGGTTCACATCTGGAAGATGTGTCCCTTCCTCTGGCTATTCTGTACACATCCTGTGAGTAAGCAAAAGACTGTTCCTTGGCATCATTCTGTCAGTGGCCTGATCAGACAGCCACTCTTTATATAGCACCTTGAACATATACAGCATTGTATAAATACACACTATTACATCTTATTGTTACTTCCATTCAATAAATAAATCCTAGTGGCACAGAGAGCTTTTTAATTTAGTCCTGACTCCGAATTTTCCCAGGTATTTTGAGATGCGGCAATGCCTTTGCCAGCCTACAGAGATGGAGGTTGCTCCTCCACTCACATGCGTGGGCAAGTCTTAGTAGAAGTATTTTTGCCATCAAAATTACCCAGTTCTGAAGGCTACCTGAATTCAGGAGTGGTCCCAAAATACAGGCACTTGTGTTTTCCTGAGGATGGACCTCAGTTTGCTGATATGGCCAAATGAGGGAGTATTCAGCGGTGCTCCGTGCTGTAAATGAGGGGTAGCAGTAACATGCCTCTACTCTTCCTGCATGACAAACAAATTGCTAAATGCCCTGTCTGAAGTAAAATTATCATCTGGGTTTATTTTCAAAAGAAAAGGTGAATTCTGTACTGCTAGGGGAAATAGTTTGAAAAGAGAAGGCTTCCAGTTAAATACCTTAGTTTACATTAAGGTATGTAAACAGCAACAACCTTTTCTCCAAATAATGTTTAATTCTCACTTCTTGTTATCCACCAGTTATCCTTCCAAAAGTAAGAGAAAGACCTATAAATAATATTTCACATTCAGAGGGCAGAGATTTCCTAGTAAGGGTGAGGAAACAACCTCATTTTATAAATGGAGTGATTAAGCTATAGAGGCCGTGAGTCAGAAAGGTACTTCAGCGTGTGGCCAGCTTTAAAGTCATAAACAATCCTAATGAAGTCAGCAGCACTGTCTGTGAGCTTAAATTTAGGCACAGACCTGAAAATATCTTCTTAAATTGGGATCAGAGAGGAAAAGGGTGGAACGTTAAAAAAAACCCCAACAAACCAGTCTTAGCCTACCCATTCACTACAGACACAGGGATGGAGACACCATAATAGCCTGTAAGCCCATCCCTGAATGCCTTTGCAAACCCTCCTCGGGGGTCTCGCCCATAGGCAGCACTATCACAATTGCCTTGAGTCCTGCAGCTAGAAGAAGTTGTCTCATCTGCCTCATACTGGTGTCTCAGCCTGGTCGCAGCACGAGGTGACTGCACTTCCCTTGACCTCGCCATCTGGCAGGACTGCTCTAACACCATCACCTGGGACCCACTTGGTGAGGCCCACAATCAGGACAGGGATTTACCTCCAGGCCCAGGTCACCAATCCTGCCATGATTTGACTTCCCATCTTCCCTCCTGACCAAATATTCACATACTTTTACGCATCACTGCTATGACGTGGCCAAAATCAGGCCTTATTCATTTTGCCACCCAAGTCCATTATCTACCTCCAAATACACAGTCCAACTTCCCAAGGCTGAGCTAAGTTCAAGAGCCTCACAGGCATCAAGGAGGTCTCTAGGCTGTTCCCCATCAGTAGAAGAACCTACACTGAACAAGGTGCACAGGCAAGTCTTATCCAGTCTGGATGAAACCACATCCAGTGGTCTCAAAGAACCATGTAAAACTGGGCAGTAGATGACAACCGCTGAGCAAATGGGGAAATGTAGTGATGGAAAAATGAAAATTATTTCACTTTCCAGGCCAGCTGAGGTGTCCAACTGAAGCCAACTGGGTCTTCCCCACCTGTTACAGCCACGAAGAGGAATGCACTGCACAAAGTCCAAGGGCTGATGACTGCGGTGAGTAGCTCAGCTTGCCTCTTTGTCTGCTCACCCCGGCCCCTAGTCCCAGCAATGCTCTTTTCCCTTCTGAAAATAAAACAGCATTTTTCACCCGTTACATCGCAAACTTGTTTAATCACTAGACACAGCAGCATGATAAGAACAAAAATTTTAACTGGAGGGGGCTTCCTGTTATCCTGGCTATAGCCATATCCTGAGCAAATAAAAACTTAGGCTTTTGGTCCCAGCATTGACATAGCTTAAGTTCTGGTTATTATTTCATAAACAGGAAGCGTCTCTGAGTTATCATCTCCCCGCACGAACTTTGGGGTAAAAACCTTTACTCTGCCTCACTGGGGCCGCCTCCCTGACGAGCAAGTTTTGTGTGCTTTGACGAGATTTGAGGATGCATTCAAAACCCAGCAGGGCTGGCCTGTTTCTAGCATTAAATGGGATCTGATCCACAATGAGTACAGGGTCAGATTTTCCGGCTTTCCCAGCCCCACATGTGACAAGGATAGCATGCAGGCAGGTCTCTGCCTGTGCTCAGCTCTAGCAGCCGCACCGGTGGCGAGGTGCAATTTACAAATATTACCCAGATTAATTCCATGAGCCACCCACATAGAAAACTACCGATGCGGCTGCTAAAAATACACCCTTTTTTGCAACAAAGTTGTCAGGAATAAGTAAGAAGCAAAGCGAAGAGGAACAAAACCAAAACAGAGGTAATCACTGTTTAGAAAATAAAGGTTAATACATATAAATACCTCTCTTTACGCAATTGTGAAGGATGCCAGGTACAAGACGCCAAGGAAATCGCTGGAGACACCCATCCTAGGCAAAAATCTACTCACAGTCTGTGATGTCTAGCAGACCCCCTCTTACAATGGGGTCTCCCCTGGTCCACAGAGCCTGGCTTTATTCTCTGCACAGCAGGAAATGTCACGAGGTGAGTGCACAGGTGATGATTTTGCACAGCAAGGGCAACACTGCTTAGAGGAGGGTCCTGAGAACCAGATTCTTGCCTGGCGGAAGCCATGCACCTTCTCTGAAGCCAATACAGCCACTCCTGATGAAGCCACATCTCTGGTGCTCACTGGCATGGCAGCCACTAGTTTGCCCCAACTCTGGAGCAGAGGCCATGTACGATTACACCTGATGAAGTCTGCTTTGAAACTCAACTCATTTCCTTGTACAGCTCACAAACGAAACTAAAAACCAGGTCAAACACTGAGCAGCAGTGTTACTTCTGTTTTGTCACACTTGTTGTGTTTTTATGTCCTTCATTTTACTGCTAAGCTCTCCACCACCCAGGAAAAAAAAAAGGATAAGAAAAACCCAGGAGAGGAGAAGTCAAGAGCAAAAACTCCAAATTCTTTAAAACAAATGGGAAAATTCTCCTGGCACAGTGTGTGTGGGAGAGGATTTCACACCAGATATTCACTTATTTATCATGCCTCGCCTATTAATATCAGGTGAGGCACCATTCTGCTTCCCAGAACTGGTATTTAAGCCAGTTGCTCTGCACAAGCACACACCACCCTCACCTGCACATCAAGAATGGTGGGTGACTTTCTGCGTGCGCTCTATGTTATCACTCGCTTAAAATTTCTAGTGGAACCACTTCATAAGGCCTTTGAGGTGTCACATTTCCTCCCGGGGTGCTTTTTCTGTCAAAGAGCCTATGTTCTGAAATCGGTACGGTGGGGATACTGTTTCAGCTCCCCTCGCCTGCCTTGCGGTGGTGGCAGGCGTGCATGTGTGCCACCCGAGACTGCTCGGTCAAGGGCAGGAGCAGAGCAGTGCCTGCCCGTCGCAGTGCTGATCCGAGCCCTCGGCTCCTGTGCTCTCCTCAGTGCCCTGACCTGTACCTGATGCTCCAGAGCAGGGCTACAGACCGAACTGCTTATGCACATAACGTGAGGCTCGCAGGGGAGGATGGCAGTCCTTGCCTCCTTCCAAGGAGGAAATTGCATCCCCTGCGATAAGTAAGTTTTTATCTATGCACTGCGATATTGCAGGGAATTCTAAGGACCTCTCATGGCAACTAGGAGGCGAAAAACAATCATTAACCCCTCCTCCACCTCCCTCGAAGCCATTCAGCAGCAATTTAACCCGCACGCATACCGCAACACAACACAGATAAAACAATTTCTATCAGCCTTTACGCTATCTCCGGCTCCTGCCATTTGGGATATTCACCTCGTTTGAGGCTTAAGGCATGCTGCAGAGCCTGGCCGCAGACCCTTCCATATCTGCTGCGGGGGATCTGTTTCTACGGGTCACTTTCAGGGTATTTTTTCCCATCTGCTCTCTTTTTCCAGTCAGGCAGAAGCAGGGGCGCCGCTGAAGTTAGGATGCTGTAAGGAACCGCTAAACTTCCACCGCACGCTCCGGTGCGGCACCGCCGCCCCCTCCCCAGGAAGAAGCCGGCGCCCGGCTCGCCCCGGCAGCGGCCGAGGCCTCTTCTCCTCCCCTCTTCCCTCCCCTCCCCTCCGCTGCCCTGCCCGGCTCCGGGGAGGCGGCCGTGCCGGCGCTCGCCCACTGCGGCGCGCCGGGAAGGGGAGCGCGGTCGAGCTGACCGCAGGCCCCGCGGGCCCTCCGCCCCCGGCT